>OX382369.1:20629405-21229405 GCA_947508005.1 Amphipoea lucens | reverse complement strand
ACAGATCTCATCTTAACTACCGACCTGTAAGTTGTAAGTGTAAAACTTGTATTTACTGTATATTCTACCATTCAGTTAGATATTCATAAGTTTTTTATTTGTTTTACTGAAGAGCGACAGATTTAACTCGTGAATAGGTATACCTACAATACCTACTAAAAAATTTACGAGATAAACTGATTTGTTGTAACAGTGACACCTTACAGTCAGTAGAGCACTCACACCTTCCATTCACTCGTCGAGGTAACTGATAAATGCTGGACATAGTCTACACGCGGTAGACCGGACTACCGGAAATGTTCGAGTGGCCTCTCCAGAGGCGGCTGCAGCATCAGCGGGATGTGGTTATGGTACTGAGGTTCCTCCTCGCCCTCCGCGCTGCTTCGACCCTCAGCGCCTTGGGGAACACCATATTCAGCAGCTGGTTGCTGCTGGCTGAAGTCCTGACCGAAATTCTGACCAGACTGGCTAAAGTCTTGGCCGAAATTCTGTCCTTGTTGACTAAAATCATGACCTTGCTGACCAAAATTCTGCCCAGGTTGACTGAAATCTTGGCCACCGTTGTGACTAAATCCTTCTTGCCCAAATTGTGGGATTCCATACTCCTGGTCCGGTTGCTGATGATGTTGTTGATTGTTTACTTGTAGATCGTACTGTGCCTGACCGAGTTGCTGTTGTATGTGATGCTGCAGCTGGTTTTGCAAGTCGTGGTACTGCTGCTCCCCGGTGTGCTGCTCATAAACTTGCGTGCCTTGCTCTTGGGTGAATTGGTGATGGCCGTTATGTCCGAATTGCCCATCTTGTCCAAAGTGAGCACCATGAGCCAATTGGCCGTCTTGACCGAAGTGGGCGCCCTGAGCAAATTGACCGTCTTGACCGAAATGGGCGCCCTGAGCAAATTGACCGTCTTGACCGAAATGGCCGCCCTGAGCAAATTGACCATCTTGGCCGAAGTGACCTCCTGGTTGAGCTGCCCCTAGGTCATGGGGTTGCGTTTGTACAGGATGCCAGCCGTCTTGGTCAAGCGTCGGCTGAGTAGGCTGCAGGTGTACAGTTGCTTGAGTAGGCAGGATACCTGGCTGCAAAGCTTGCAGCACACCAGGCTGAGCACCGTGCAGATGTACTTCAGGCTGACCCTGGTGGAGGAGAACCTCCTGTTGTCCCTGATGAAGATGGACTTCTTGTTGACCTTGGTGAAGATGAACCTCTTGCTGACCCGGTTGTAGATGATATTCTGGTTGACCCGGTTGCACATGAAACTCTGGTTGACCTGGTTGTAGATGAAACTCTGCTTGACCTGGTTGCAGATGATACTCTGGTTGACCTGGCTGTAAATGAACCTCCGGCTGAGCGGAGTGCAGGTGGACCTCTCGCTGACCTGGATGTAGGTGTAGGTCAGGTGACAAATGGACGCCTGGTTGCACTGGGTGCAGATGTACGGCGTGTTGCGGAATCCCTCCGTGAGCATGCAGGAACGTTGGCTCTACGTGAGCACCTGGCTGCTCGTACACTACGCTCTCTTGACCTGCCTGTGGAGCTAGATGGAAGTGAGCTGGGGAAGCATGACCCAACGGGAAAATTGGATTTTGGTAATTCAGGAATGGATATCTTGGGTAATTCGCGAAGAAAGAAGTCTGGACTGCATTACCGGGACGCAAAACATACTGAAATTGGTTGGCATATTGCAGAAGTGGAGAATAGGGATGATGACTGGGTGCGGGAGCAGCATGTACTACAGGCCTTAGGTGGGTATTTTCTTGAGGAAAGATGTGAGTGTGTGCTAGGCCTGGGGCTGGAAAAATAGGAGCAGGAGCGGGTATGGGCGCTGGTTGGAGGAGTACTGGTGGAGAAGGTGCTGGTACAGGATGGGCCACAGTCGCTGTAGGCTCTCCTAGAGGTATCACGGCTGAAGTGGGTACAGCCGCCGGCACCACAGGTACCACTGGCTTAGGAGGGACATGATGATGATGGTGGTGGAAATGATGGTCGGGTTTGGGCAATAACACTGTTTTTGTGTGATGAGGAAACTTGAGACCGTAATGAGGATGAGGCACAGGGACTCTGTGTCCAACTGGAACAGGGTAACGTGTGTTCAGAGGATGAGCGAGAGGGACCTTCACGTTGGTAACCGCTGCTGCGGGAGGGTATGACACTACGACAGGTTTTACGACGGAGTGTGTCACCACTGGGATGTCGTATCCTAGCTTGTAGGGTGGCACCGCAGACAGCACTCCTCGTTTGTGGTGCTTGCCCTTCACAAGCCGTCCAATCAGCTTCGCCTTGGCAGACTTGAGATGCGCTACATCTCCCGCCGTCAGGCACACGAACGCGCACAACACCAACGCGATCTGAAATACACCACGCACCATTTTAATTAGGATCCACACTTAGATTGATCACGATGTTCACGATCACTGTCACTGTCACAACATTTCACTTTTATTCCAAAGCTTCGATACTTACGATTGTAAGTCTCATGTCGATACGGTCGCCCGGCCGGCGCGACAACCACTCTGAAACCGATTGTCATCGGACTGTTCCACCCATACTTATAACTTAAAACATATCAAATTAGTATGTAGCCAGCGTGCAAGTTTCACTAGGCAGCCGGACGTGCCAGCTGCGAACTTCGTCCTTACGCGATAATGCTTTCGACCGTTCCTAAACGAATGCAGCTAAATTCTTCTTCCGATTTAGCGTTACACAATATTGAATTCTATGACATGCAAGTAGAGTTGACTTTGGAAATAGTTAAGTATGTTTTTGGTAGCACGTAGGTGGCTGCCGTCATTCCTGTGTAACAAGTGTGCTTACGCGCATACTAATTAATCACAAACGTAATCGAGAGAAAATTGTACCAGCCGGTACAGGGACGAACTATTTCGGTCGACAACGGAATTTAGATAGTTGTGATTTTAAGCAGTATTAGCATAATTAAAATATTTGTATATGCAGCAGTTGAAACAATAGGACACAACCTTCGATGACAAAATAATTGATTGGAAGATTTTTTTATCACCATCCAAATTTTTACAGGTTGTTCTACCCATGAATTTAAACAACTTTCACTATGGGACCAAATCAGAAATCACGAAACAAAAATATGCTGTTTCATATATTTGGTCAAGTAGGTATTGAATTAGTGATTTCAGAGTTGATCCCATATTGAAAGTTGTTCATATTCATGGGTAGAACAGCCTGTAAAAATTTGGATGGTGATAAAATGTCTCCTGTATAAACATGCCAACAATGAACACACAATTCACAGTTGTTTGTCGAGGGTGTTGGGCGTTCGTTGATCTATAGCAAAAATAACACAGTCCGATTTGGAAATAAAATCCGCCCTAGGAAGGTTTGATTCCTAAGTCGGGGAGCCACGCTCAGCAGAAGCAGTTCTACTCCGTCCCTGCTCCGCCAGGACATTGATATGCGGGCACACGCCTAGCGGTTACCAAATGTACCGCGATCACTTTCCTTGGCTCTCACCGGCGCTGGCGGCGCGCCGCCAGCGCCGGTGAGAGCCAAGGGGCGGCGCGCGCACAGATCACTCGGCGAAGCCGCCTTATAGCGACACACACTATTGCGTAACTTGATTCTATACATCATGAAGTAGATAGTTGCAGAAGTCCAAATAAATTGGTAGGTATCTAATCAGAAATATAGAGCACTCGATCTGAAGAAAATACATGAAACAAACCATTTAGTTACCAGCTCAGTACCAGACAATTTCGTATAATGCGTCTTTGTTTTTAGAAGTTGCAGCGGCGGAGTGGATTTGTGTACCTACTGTTATCTCCTTTGTACTGATCCTATCCGAGACACAAATCCGACTTCTGGCCAATATTTAGTTAAGTAGGTATGTTAAACACGTAGCTAAGGTGGTTTTACCTACTCGTTCGGAATAAAGATCTGACAGTTATTGAGTTTTAAGTCTGCGTTAGGTAATAGGTACCTGCTTTTCATTTCTCGACCTACGTTATTTGGGTTAGGTTCAAACCTATGGCAGCTTGCCAAGTTACAACATAAGTACCTAGTGTCTTGATTAAAATTGAGTGTATCGCTTGGTGTGTTGTGCGTAGTTCAATTTTTATTATTTTAACTATAGGTTTCCATAATATAATACCTACCTATGATGTCATAAAAATTTTTGTTGAGTTTCACATTTTAAAAATTGAAAATATCCTTTCTGAACGAACTTTCTAAAATATGACACATGTGACTGTGTGACATGATATTGACAGATGACAGTATTATTTAATTATTGTTGTTGATCATTCATTGCGTAAACAAACACAAACATTATGAAAAAATCACAATATACATATTCTCTGGGTACAATTTCTCCGTAATTTCGCAAAAAACAATAACACAGCATAATGGATATTAAGTTCAGTGACGAGACGATGTGCAGAATATGTTTTAAGAAACAAGATACAGTGTTCTCATTGTTTCGTAAACAAAAAGGCATTTCCCCTTGCGAGAAATTGAATAAAATTGGGGTAAAAGCTGGGTTGAATGATACAGGACCTTCTTGCATCTGTTGTGACTGCCTTACAGAGTTAGAGACTACAGTTCACTTTTTAGAAAAATGTGAGAAGTCGAACCAAATTCTTGCTGAACACTTGGGTGATATTTTGAGAGACAGTAATGCTCTTCACTTTGAGAACAGACAAGTAGATGGTATCCAGGATGAGTGTGAAGATAACGTTAGACATGTGTTGAAGAATAGTGAGCAGTTGGGGCTGGAGGAGGCTCGCTGTGAGGAGTGCGGGTCGAGCAGACGCTGCCGGCACTGGACGCCGCCCGCCACGCACACCTGCCCCAAATGCCAGAAAGTATTCAACAGGAAGTTCAACTTTAAATTACATCTGTGAGTATAATGATTGGTTTATTCTTCTATTGATATTTAAGTAGTAAGCTAGGTCTCCTACAAATCCACCATAAGTGCGTTAGTTGCGTGCACAGATTTCTCTTTCTAGCAATTAGTAATATAATATCAAATTATAATTCTAAACATAAATAAATCATTCTTATGATCTGCCGGGGGCTGCATGCACTCTTGTATGTCACCGGTATACTTGTATTGTATTACTGTTTAGAGTTAAGTTCACAAATATTCATAAGTTCATTATCAGTCTGTTTATTATTCTGTACGAGTTATAGAAATGTGCTACTCATATAGAATTATTTAATAACTTACTGCAACTGGTCTTGACATTGTATCTGTTGGGCATGTGTTCTGACAACCTTTCCTTCTCTCATAACAGTCAACATGATCTTTGTGTCCCTGATCCCTGTCAATTAAGTAGGTTTGTTTTGGTTTGGGAGTAAGTCTACACTACTTTTTTAAGATGAGCTTTGAGTATAGGTTCTCAACCTTATTTTGTGCACTGCCCACTTTCAGTTTTTTTTTTATCTAGAGCCCCAGTTTTTGTTTACTTACCTTCTGTCAAGAGTCTGAAATAACTATTGCCACTGCCACAATTATATTTAAATGTTTAATATTTTATAGTCGTAAGATAGGATATATAATTTTCTCTGGGTCAGACCAGAGCCCTGATTCACAACCATACGACAGGCTATCGTATCGAAAATCTGACATTTCGATAACCTGATTTGACTTCCCCTCAACAGCAAATAGCTGTTGGAAGAATAGCGGGCGTCTATTTGATTTAAACTGACAAAATTTTCGGGTTTTGGACTTGTGAACAGCATTGAGAAGACTCCTACGATAACAATGATTAATGTTCGATACGATACGTAAGCATATCGAGTGTTTGTGAATAAGGGGGCAGGAGGAGGGGGCATTATCGTCCACGTTGAGAGCAACTAGAAAGTTCATAAGTATGTACAAGTTTTTAATATAGTATGCTGTGTCCACTCTGTATAACATAATTGGGCATTAATAAATATTTGACTTTCATGCTTACAGAGTCTCAATTGTTTAAATATTGACAGTTGTTTTCCATGTGAGATTATGAAGTGAAAATTGAGTATTAATATTATCTGATCAACTTAACATCTATTTCAACATACTGATTTTATATGCATAATGTATACGGTCCTTAGCCATTAACACTGCACCTAATATATCATGTTTGCCAATAATGCATGCGGTATCAAAGAAATGTATGACTCAACAGTCACCCGTCAACGTGAAAGTGAAATTAAGTGTGTACTGTGAATGCTATGCCAGTATCAGTGGGTTTGTGTGTGGTAGGTATGGGATTCCCAATCATTATAAGGGCCACCCAGTAATTACAGGAAAATAATGATAGTGGGCATAACCATTTCTGTGAGTGTTTTGGAAGGTAACACATTAAATAGCCGAACTACGGGAATTGTTCTGTATGATTCTGTATTGTATTGTGCAATACAGAATCTTGCTATAGCAGCTCTTTGCTGTACCTGCGAGGGTCCACAATGATCATGCCTTTGTAACAACCACCTAAGTTCACAATGTGGAATGCAATAATATACTTACCCCCTTATTCATAAAACTTATCAAACCTATTTTAGTTAAAATGGGGTTTGTCTCTTTCTTACACACAGAAATGACAACGTGACAGATAAAGACAAACGTTCTATAAACCTATTTTAGCTAAAATAGAGATAAAATAGGATTATGAATAAGGGGGTTAGTGTTGAATATGGTTTTAAAGGATGGATTAAGAAGGGTTCTTCTACCACTTCTACCTAGCCTTTTCCCAACTATGTCGGGGTCGGCTTCCAGGCTTCACATGGAGCGACTGCTTATCTGCCCTCCACTACCCAGTAACTGGGTAAGGCATTAAGGGTTGCAGAAAACACAGTGATTGAGCTAAGAGTCAGCCAGTGCAGCCATAGATTTATATAGATAAACGATTATCTGTGTTCTGCTTTGCAGGAAGCGCCACAGCCGCGAGCGCTCGTGGTCGTGCGCTAGATGCGGCGCGAGCGCGGTGTCGCGCTGGCTGGCGGCGCGGCACTGCGCCCCGCGCCCGCGCCGCCTCTGTCCCGTGCCTGGATGTGGGAAGACCTACACTACTAATACTAACCTTAGTGTGCATCTGAGGGGACATAATGGTAGGTATTTACTCATATCTACTTTAATAATATGGTTAGAATACTTAATCCATTCTAAGGAGCGCTACACACTTGTTCGGGTCGGCACTATTCGGCACAGCCGAGGGCAAAATCGAATATAATTATTTTATTTTATTGTATTTGGGTGGCTTACACCCAAATACAGAAGTACTGGTGAGATAATTGACGACAAGCTATTATAAGCCTTCATAGTTCATTTATATACCTTTGTAGATATTATGTTCTGGTGGCTAGGCTCGAATCGTGCCGAGCAGACCAGCTTATCTAATCACAACCATTGGAAAGGCTTCCTAGGTGTAGAAAATGTCATTTTCCGTTAGCTGATTTGCTTAGTCCCCCGACAGCAAAAACCCGTTGGAAGAATAGTGGTCATCTATTAAACTGTCAAAATCCGAAACCCGATTTGTGAACAGCGTTCAGAGAACTCCTTCGATAACATTGATTGATGTTTGATTCGGCGCGGGCGGAAGCGCATTGGGTTGCGAAAAGCTATTCAAAACATAAATCAGCGAGGGTAGATTTGTCGACAAATCGATTCGGAAACTAATGAAATTATCTTCAAGTTAAATAATTGTCTAATGATTGTTAATACTTATTGTTTTAGGTGAGAGACCATTTGAGTGTAATGATTGTGGAAAGAAGTTTTCTAGCAAGAATACTCTACAGAACCACATCAGGATACACACAGGTATTTGGCAAGGAAATAAAGTTACTGTTTGTCTAATTTTACACAGCCTTAAATGCTCATTTACTTGTTGGAAAAAACTCCGAAACCTACAAATGTTCCAAATATTGTGTCAGAAGTTTTTAGCTAAAAATACCATAAATTCTGCAGGAGCGTTACCGTACATCTGTCCTATATGCGGCAAGCAGTTCCGTACGAACAAGCTGTCGGCGCACATGGCCACGCACACGGACGCGCGCTACGGCTGCTCGAAGCAGGGCTGCGGCAAGCGCTTCGCGTCGCGTGCAGCGCTGCAGCGCCACGCGCGCGCGCATGCGCAGGGCGGCCCGGCGCGCGCGCCCGCCGCGCACGCATGCGCACTGTGCTCCTCGCGGTACCACCACAAGCAGTCCCTGAACAAGCACGTGAGGAAGCAACACGCACAGGTTGGTATGTACAGTGCTACAAGGATCTTTTGGCGCTTGAATGGCATTGACGAGGGGTATATTTGTGAAATTGTATTAACAAAACAAAATGGCAGCGTTAGTTCTGATATTGGCCGCGTCACCGGGTCAAAAGAATCTTGAAGCTTTGTAAAGGCTCCCGTAGATTTAAGCGGGCCGCGCACCTCATTGCAAATTTCCTACATATCTTTTGTATGAACCAAAGCTCACTACAGGCTAGCCGCACCGCGCTTTTCGCGGATGTAATGTGCTCTTAGCCCAACTGTTAACGTAGGACTGGGCTTATACAGTGGGGTGGTAATATGAGATGGGGCGGTTAAGTCACCTAACTTTACAAGTTGCAGTTACAGGAAAACGTTCTTAGGCCACCCCTAACTTTTAGAGTACCTAATTGTCAATTGCAATCACAGATTTCGAAAAAATGGTACAGTCAACTCGCTTTCAATATACATATTATTATATGCTACCGATCGATACCATTTTGCGTGAGTTTTAAAAGACTACAAGTGAGATTGAAGTATTCGAAAGTTACAAATCCAAAAAAACTTGTATCATTTCTAGGTAAGCCTTACCTTCTCGCATCAACATGCGATCATCAGTGCGACTGATATATGTATTAATGTAGCCAATGTGTGTATGTTAGTGTGTACATCACACGCGATCCACATGCGAATATGATTGGGTCCAGTCGACTCTCACTGCTGACATCAGCTACTTGATATTCACCGCGCACCAATTTGTTAACAGCGTTATTTTATTTACATACGAGTTACTTCTGTATTAAAAGAAGCCTATTAAGACACAAAAATAGTAGATTGTTATACGAGAGTCGAAAGGAATCTATTCCCGTACGAGGTATTTTAGCGCCCGAGTGTAGGAATTGATGACTTTCACCCGTGTTAAACACTCTGCTTTTCATTTCGAATAAAAGGAAAGTAAAGAATAGTGGTTTTTCTAAAATATTTATTGATAATAATAAATAACATGAATAGCAGGTACTTATTTAAAATTAATTGAGATGTTAGAACAATTTGTGTACTATTTTAAATATGTAACACACCGTCACCGCCGCGGGCCGTCCCGCTTAATAGATATTTATTTTTAAATCACACTGGCTGTTTATACACTCACAAGACCGCAATTGTATATAAAAATAATTCTAATAGTATGTAAAAAAATTCGTAGCTGACTACTTAACCACTTTAGTTCTAATTTTTAATTCATTCCCGCCCTAGAGAGGGAAGCAATTACTATGAGTCTTTCACGCCCAAAAGTGCGAAGCAGCGTCTTCCACCCGCTATTCGGATCAAACAAACATTACTTTCCGAGTATGAGAAATGAAAAAGAATGAGGGTACCACATGCTACAGCTGGGATTGTTATGGGAGCATCAACAGAGGTACATGCCTGCGTACAACCGGCGGGGTTCGAACTTACAATCTTCCGGTTGCCAGTCAGACGCCTTGGGCTATTGCCACCGTGCAGCATTGTAGTTTGTTATTATAACAACAGCCGGACTATTCTGCCGCTCCATACTGTCAATCTCTAGCATCAGATGGAATTACAGCTCACTTCAAGCTGACTTCACCTAAGTTTTCACGCTGAAATTCTTACCGAACAGGCAGGCCGCGTTTGATGTTTTGTTCTTATAACTAAGCTTTTAGTGTTTTTAAATTTTCACCTCATTCACAGTATCTACCTATGTCTCTTGTTACAGCTCCCTGTGCCGGCAGCAGCAGTGGAAACCAACGACGTCACCACAAATATTGAATGTGATCTAGAATAGTTGTCTATGAAAACGAAAGGACCATTTCATTAAATTCATCAATACTTAAGATGAAACTGTAGAAACATCCATTCGTGAAGACTTGGATTGGGGCGAATAGAGCCTTGTTTTACATTCAAGCAAAAAAAACTTAACAGATATCGAACCAGAAGAGTCCCGCAGACTGGGTACCTAACCTACATAATATTAGAAACAGAATAAGCCAAAGACTAGATTAAGTAAGTTTCATTTAATTTGTTACCAAAGATTTATTTTGAGACCTTTTATATTTATAAGTAAGATATCAGCTGATAATTTGTGTGTATTACAAATAAGTCTAATACAGCGAGTGTTTTTGTGGTAGATGTGGTTTAGTGAAACCTGTGCAATGAACTAGCGGTCAAGGCCTGCCCCAGGCCGGGCGACTGCACGTGATAATAAAACTATTTGTCACTGATTATAGGTACCTACACTTATTTTCTTTGTCCTTCTATTTATTAGAGCTGTGATGAAAGGATTTAGCAATTGTAATGCTGTCAGTCATTAGGTAAGATTAATTGGAAGTGAGAAATAGATCTTATGAGAACAGTGCGGTTCTATTTCACCTGTCCATTCTATTATGCCTTTATTAAATTAGTGATTAATGACGTAAACGTTACGATGTGACTGGTTCACAAGCCGCCGCGCGGTCGGTGCAATGTCGGTTGCAATGCTCGACAAAGGCTTGCAGCTTTGCGAAAATCAATTAGGTCATTGCACTTCTCTTGAAACGGCCTTTTCGACTCGTTTTCTACTCGACGAGGCACCGGGACCTTCACCCACTTGTCGACGGTCCCCGACCCGGCGATTTCACGCCCCAACAATGATTCGACTCGGTCGCTCAGTAATGAAATCGATTATTTAGAAACAGTTTATTTAGAAACTTATTACAATTCGCTAAAGCTAAGTATAAAAATAACAAGACTATCGACATCAACATGTAGCTACATTACAACTAGATCATCACAGACAGGCGCTCCTCTGTCACACACAGGAACCGATCGTTCGCAGATACACATACTAAAATCATCGCGTCTCGAAACCTTCACGCATACGACACATCGCGTGCACTTCGCGGGTAAAAACCTCCATTGTTCTCCGCTAATTCTATTAGGTACATCGAGAGTGTGTGCGTTATCAAGTATGTAATCCGCTTCGATTATATCATAATATTTGTTTACAATCGTTACGAGTCACCAACTCTTCCCAATAAATAATAATTACAATTATGGCGTGTGTAGTGCGGCGGGTCACGCCTGGCCGGTGCTGGTCTGTTTGCTCGTCACGCGGGCGACGGCGGGGCGCGGGTCGTCCACTTGCACGTTGGTGGCGTGCACGTAGTTGTTCTGGTAGCCGGTCTCCCGCACGCGCGCGTTGGGGCTCAACTTGTCTGTCCTCTCTCGTGAATCCGAGCGGTTCTCCTCGCCAGTCCTCTCTTTATCCTCCACAGACCTCTCCTTGTCCTCTGTCGAGTGCTCCTTATCTTCGACAGAGCGCTCCTTATCGTCCGCTCGCTCCGATTCACCGCTCCTGTCGTTGTCGCGGATGCGGTGACTCGGATCTTCCCGTAGCCGTTCATGATCATCCAAAAAGTAACCGCTATCGACTGGCTTCTCGTGTCTTGCCACATCAGCGTCCAAGGTCGGCGGAGGTACTGTTAATTTCATGTAAAACTGTTCCTCTTTAGACACGGGGACCTTCTTGCCGTAGTAGTCATAATCGCCAGCGGTGTAGTACTCTTTCTCGACGGCTCGCGTCTTGCGGCTCTGCTTGCGGCGTCGCTTGCGCTTGGCGGGGCGCTCGGTCTGCGGTGCCAGCGAGCTGTCGTTGCCGTCCGTGTCCTGCTCGTACTCCCGCTCTCGCTCTCGCTCGCGGCTGCTGAACTCTCTTTCTCGGTATTCTTCATGCTCCTCTTCATCTCTGTCTGGGTGTTCTGGACGCTCGCGGTGCAACTTTCTCGGTCGTTTCTCGCGGTATATTGGCGGCACTCGCACCGTTACTGTGTCGATTTGGTTCGGGTTGTGCTCGGTCGGAGGTAACACACGCGGCTTTAGAGGTCTCTTCGGATCTTCTGTTGTGGTCGTAACCTCGGAATCATCGTCAGTTTCAGGCAGAGGCAGCGGGATTTTCTTAGGCCGCGGATGGTCGCGTTGTAGACTCTGGTGGGATTCGTCGCGGCGACGGACATCATCGGCTAGATCCCGATCTCCGAAATGTACGTTTTGATAATGATTTGCGGGAAGTCTCTGCGCCTTCTGCTGAGCTGGCCTTCTTTGCTGTTTCTTATTTCGCCAGAACTGGTCGACAGCGGTACCAAACTGTCGCACGGCTTCCTCGCGGTCCCGGGACTCCTGCACATCCTCGTAGTCATCGTCGTCGTCCAACTGTGGTTGCGCAGTGTCGTCCTCATCAGCCAGGTAATCCTCATCGACGTTATTAGCTCGTTGTGCGTTGAACTGTTTGGCGTCGACGGTGTCAACTCGACGCGCCACTCCGTTTCTAACAACGAATGCGTCGACGTACACTCGCGGCTGGTACGGTTCGGTTTGCGGAAGTTTTGCTGCACGAGGTTCAATAGCGATCGGCACAAACTGCTCCTGATTATCGAGTTCGGCTTGCTCGGACTCGGCGACTGCCTCGGCAGCTGGTGCTTGCGTCGCCGGGGTGACCGGGCCACGGTTAAAGTCAAAGTTCAGTCTGAGGTTGGAGGTGATCCTCTCAAGGTTGTCGGCTTTGGGCGGTGGCGGTGGCGGTGGAGGTGGTGGAGGAGGAGCACAGGGCGCGGGGGTGGCCGGGTTCGCGCGCGGCTGAGCACATGGAGGCGGCGGCGGCGGCGGCGGTGGGGCCGGCTTGGGCTTGGGTCGCGGCGCAGCTCTCGGTCTCGGGCAAGGTGGCACTGCTTTCGGCTGCGGTGGTGGTGGCGGCGGCGGCGGCGGTGGTTTCACAGCTCTGCAGGGCGGGGGGCCGACTGCACGGGGCTGGCCGCACGGTGGCGGTGCCGGGGCTGGGGCTGGCGGCGGAGCGGGCGCGGCCCCGGCCAGCGGTGCGTCTATCCCGGGCACCGGCGCCAGCGGCGGCGGGAAAGCAGCCTGCGGGGGCTTCCTCGCCACATTGTACCCGAGCACGTCAGCCAGTCCTCTGAACACTATGTCTCCGAACGTCCGTTTCTTCCGCACAACTTCCTCGGGATTACCGTCCAGTTCGAGGACAGTGCCGTTAACATCGCGCAGCACGAGCGTGCCGTTCTCGTTGTCGACGACGATGGTGTCATTGCTGATGAGTGTGTCGATGGACTCGTCTGCGATGACTTGCGGTGGTTCGTTGGCTGCGACTGTTGCCAGCAGCAGCAACAGCAGCGGAGGCGCTCGGCGCATGGCGGGTGTGTGAGTGTCGCGCGGGAGGGCGGCGCGCGCGGTTTTGTCGCGCCGGGACTTGCTCAAGCGTCGTCACGGTCCACGGCGTACACTTTGTGTCAGACATTGATATATTTATGAATCGCTGGGGACACGGAGGGGGTCTTGGTTCACTCTCAGTTAATTAACCCAAAATTATTATATCTGTTTATTATATCTTTTTAACTTTTATCTAATTTTGTAACAAGTTATTGTGTCTGCTTTAGTCTCAAAACCAATTAATTATACAGTAACGCAATCCATCCCATCTCAGGTTGAATATTGATTTTTCTAGATGTTTTGTCGTTGAAACAATATTGAACTTCACTTCATTTAAATACCTACATTTTTTGTTTGTTTCAAGAAAAGCCTGAAAACGGTAAATATGCTTTTACTCTGAAAATATAAAGTTCGATGTGTTCTGTTGTAAGTAGAAGTGTTCGGCATGTCAGGAGATCCAAACGGAGTTCAGGCTGCTCGTGCATCTTTACAATAAGGAAGTAAGTAGGTAAACGTTTTATTTCTTGTCAAATTCTCGATATGTCTCTAGAACCAGCCTTGAAGCAAGTTAGGCAAATTCGTCGCGAATATTATTTACGGAATTGACCTAGGTGTCAAAGTCAACTGATATTTCAGTGTGAAACATAGCTATCCATGGCGATCTTGAAAACAATCTATTAGGTAGTACTTCGTTGATTTAGAAAGAAAAAAGTAAAGGAAGAAAAAGTAGCAAGTAGCCCGGAATCAGGATATTATATTTATTTTATTAATTAGGGACAAAAACACAATAGTGACCTATTTACATGCTAAAGAAAATGCATACAATCCTTAACACATTTCCTCCAAACAATTGTCCTCATATTACTAAAATAATTAAAAGGAGTGATTTGTGCCGGGCTCATGGTAACAGGCTCGACCACTATTACCTACATGGGACTGGGATGGGTAACCGGCGCGGCCTCCTGTCCCTTCGGGGAATGCGTGATGTTCTGTTTTATAATTCCAACAGCATCACATCAATGGTGTCAGTAGGGCTTAACATGGTCCACCGTCTATCTGCATAATTACAGAATCTAATAGGTAGATACCTACATTTCGCCACATCGCACTTGCGGCTTGCTCCTGCACCAGTAAAAGTAACTTACAACATATTGTTCTATTACGAAAGCCATGGTAAACAGAAACTCAATTAATATAACAAAAACCACATGAAAAAGTGAATGTCAATATAATGGCGATTGCGGTCAGCTCCGTTAATTGCCGGTACCTACCTACCTACCTACTATTGGGTCAATGAGACGGTGTGATACGATTATGATACTGAGCTATGCTAATGTTTATGTCAACGCTAGTGCGCTAGATATTTTCCAGTAACATAGGTAGGTACTTGCAAACTTTAGTTGCAGTGATATGACTCCGAAACTGACTCTCGCCTGAACTCACTTACATTTGACTCTGCCGGATGCTGGATCTCCGAGACCATTAAGGGGGAAGCGCCAGGGTAGCCAGTGAAATTAATATTTTCTTACGTTTTTTGCAATTCGCAGGTCATTAGGTTATGGGTGGTTATGGTTAAGTTATTAGGTGCAATTGATAGATATTTCTTGAAATAGTCATTCAATAGGGTTATATGAACTTGGAAGGTAGATGATTTTAAAGAGTATAATTATGTAAATACATAATTGTTACGGTCGCGAATCCTATTTTGATAAACATTCAACCTGACACTGACCTGCAAATTACAAAAAACGTTAGAAAATTTGAATTTCGCGAGCTACCCCGGCGCTTCCCCCTTAAGGAAGAGGATGGTATTTTCAATACCAACGCGGCATTTTTGTACTTAGTTAATAATGCGTATCAATTCTACTTCGAAATAGGCTACTGGGTCAAGGGAAAACAACGTGATCCAGTTATCAGTCCGAAAGCAGAGCTTCTTTTAAACTTTTTTTTTGTAGCTAGTAGTAAACAGGCGCAAAGATACACACACTGAATCTAAAGCTTGCGTCAATACTTATTATGAAAATTTGTTAACAGCGCGGCAGCGTTGTGAGCTGCAATATTGTCTACCTACCTATAGGTTGTGTGTAGGTATTTCTAATTTCTATGTTTTATACTGCAGGTAGCTGTTTGTTGTTCGTTATGCATTAAAAAAAATAAAAGATTTCAAAGTGAAGATGTTCACTGGACAGAATCTTACTGTAAAATCTGGTGTTGTCACTGTCTCAGCGATTTACAGCATTTTATGCAACTCGTTGGCAGACGGATGAGCAGGCTTTCAGGTTGATTAAATAATTAATTACTTAAGCCTTGCCGCTTAGTTAAGTGGGTACCTACCTATTATGAAATATTTTGAGACAATGAGATACCTACACATCTTGTATTGCAAAGCGAATTTGCCTGTGGAACTGCGGTTATTACAATTGACGATGAAAAACTAAAACGAACGTAGTTAGTAGAACAATATTGACGATTGAATTAGTTTTTAACCCCCGACGCAAAAACGACGGGGTGTTATAAGTTTGACGTGTGTGTGTGTGTGTCTGTCATCGTAGCTCCCGAACGGATGAACCGATTTTGATTTTTTCTGTTTGGAGTTTTCATTGGCCGTCCCCCGACGTGAGGACGCTGGGATCAAAATATTTCCTGCAACTTATATTAAACTTAAAGGGCCAATATATATTATTATTTTAGTTTTTAGAGGTTTTTGTTTGAGTCTGGGGTTTTTAAAATTTTTAATTTATCTTTTAGTCAAAGAGATTTAAGATAGGTACAATAATAATTTAATGTGTTTGGTTTTAGTCGTGTAGTGTAAAATATTTAAATAATCTAAGTACCTACTTAATGAATTCGTTTTAGTTTTCAATTTTGATTGAAATATGTAAGTAGTAATGCCAGGGAAAATGCAAAAAAAATTATTAAGTATTAAACTAAACAAATGGTTTGTTCTTTTTTTGTCATATATAGGGTGCAAATTACAAGCCTTAGCAGCTAGCAGATAGATAGGTCTTTAATCAATCTTATACTCTCTGTGTCGGTGGATAGTGACACTAACAGGAATGCGCTTTATACAAGAAAGTATCTGTAAGGTATGACTTGTTTTGTATTGAACGCACCTGAGTACCTAAATTCAATCAAACTTTAGCTAATAACTAATTCTTTAATTAGATATTTAAAACGGAAAATTAGTTTTAATTAAAAACTAAAATTAATGACTGTAGATTTCGGTAGTTAAACTAAAACTAAAATTTTCAATCGTGATTAATTTAGTCAAACTAATTTAATCGCAAAATTCGCTTTGACTAATCAATCGATTGAAATGTTTAATGATTGAACCTAGCATTGGTAGGTACCTACTTATTTTTTTTTTTTTGGGAACCGGAAACATACAGCTGAAAATTGTTAACTCTCTGAGACAACAACCTTGTTTTAAACAAAGGTAAGTGCTACAGATATTAATTATGTGATCGATGCGAGACGCCGCTTTTTGGCAAGCGGGTCAAGGACTCAAGGTACACGGTCGCAAATTCGCCACTCAGTAAATCAGTTAACTTCTAAAATAATGTTAACCATTTCAACAATATAAAATGTTGTGATAGCAATTACCTACTGACTTATTTGTCGTCTATAAACTCGTGTCTCCCAGTCGTCCACAGGCCTGTAGATGAACTGCCTGTTTTTAATTAAATGCATACCTACCTACGAATAAAAAATCCGGACTGATAAATTAAATCTAATTATCACTTCAGACATGGTTACGTGCCTAAAGCCTATTAGAGTCGCTAATTAGATATTGTACCTATGTATTAGTTACGAGGGGCTCGTGGCTGAGTAACAACAGACGCACGGGTCGATTGATCAGGTTAACCTTTTAACCACTTACGCCGGATTAATCCGACAAATATTTTCGTGTCCATTTCGCCAGGGTCGTATATTTACGAACAAATACCACAGCTCGTTTTAATTACTTACGCTATATTCTATCAGGTATTTAAGTATATATTTCGGTTTTTTTTTTCGGGCGCTGGTGGCACGACAACTGCTATGAAGTCGGCGGTTAAAAGGTTAAATCCGTGGGTGCTGGGTGGTCACCCACGGACTTAACCTTTTAACTACGTCTACGAGCCGACGAGGCACGGAGGGTTCTCGGTATATAAAGATGGTCATCTTTATATACCAAGGACCCTCCGTGTCTCGGACAGCACGTTAAGCTGTTGGTCCCGGCTATCATTTGTGGATCTTTGACAATCGTTACGGGTCGTCAGAAGCCCGAAAGTCTGACAACGTCTTAGGGGTATAGTGTCACCCAGTTACTGGGTTGTGATGTGAAGGTGGATAGGCTGTCGCTCCACGTAAAATACTGGTATTCAGCTACATCCGGTTAGACTGAAAGCCGACCCCAAAAATAGTTGGGGAAAGGCTAGGCAGATGATGACCTATGTATTAGTTATGAGTAGATACCTACGAATTTTTACATCCCAAATAGTAGAATGTACCTGGAACGAAACGATTGTTTTATAACAACTCACCCTGTATACCTACATTCTATGCAAATAAACATTTACAATTATATTCTAAGACGATTGATGAAACGAATATCATGTAAGCGCCTATTCTAATTTTTATAGCATTTAGAGTAGAAACACTTTGCTGTTCGAAACGCGTTAGGCGTTAGTAAAAAATAGAAATGCAAAATTCAAACATAACTATTGCTTTGAGTTTACTAGTAGGCGTTATTTATTTTTCTATGTACAGACGCCAGCACATAAACCTACCCGAAACTGTCACATTTTCCCAATCAACTTTGAACCTTATACTTTAGTAATAAAGTTGAAAATCTATTAAAGAAATTTGACAGATTGTAGTAGGTTGATGTGCTGGCGTTTGTACCTTAGTTTCATCTGTATTTAAAATTATTATTATTTTATTTTAAAAAGTCTGCCTCGTAACACTCAATGTCAGTCGAAATACGGTATCAACAGCAATCCTATTAGAGGCGGCGCGAACGAGAATTGGATCATTCTTCCCTCGATGATTGACTTTAATTGGGTTAGTGCTAAACCTGTAGGTGCTATTGACAGCTTGATAGAGATTAGGATGGCGATACGTAAGTATGAAACCCACTACTAACCTTGATCACTGGCTGAACTTTTAACGGTTTAATCTTGAACGTGTCATCGCGAGATATGAAAAAAAATTACTTGAAAATGCATTGATTTTAGAATTGGCATATTATCGCATTAATGCAAAATACCCAGGATCGTGGGTAAATGGTACTGAAGTGCCTATACGTCTAGAGCGATAATATGATATCCACCGCCTTAGCCTTTCAAGTTGCAAGATCCTGAAAAAGACCAAAAGCTATAATTTACTGCCTAAATATCTTCCTATCATAACAGTTGTTTCGTCTCATACAGGTTATCAGCAGTTACCGTGATGCGAAGCTCGCAGTAATTGAATGTGATGGGAACAGTCGCGCGCTGTCGCGTCATCGCGTGTGATCGTCACGCGCTCATAATTGGATTTTGGCTTGTACCGTCAGCACACTCAGCAGTAAACTGTGGGTACCGTTGGCAGATTAACGAGTAACTGTCCATACTCGGTGTGATCGGAATGAGAACATATCAATAAATAAATATTGCTGTTCATCGAATAATTTGAATAAGTGTCGAGTCAAAAACTAAAATGATCAGGATGAAAATCTTCGGAGGTACCTATCTAGGTATTCATGCAGACACTTTAGGTTGAGTTTGAGAATCGTACTGAGTATGCTATTAATTTAGCTTTTGTTCTAGCAGATGCTTAGCTGGGGGCAATTAGGAAGTGTCTTAAAGGAAGTCGTGAAGTAAACGTCAGGTTATCAGTCAAACAAATTCAAACTTCCATGTTACCTAACTTGGTGTTGTCAACATTCCATCGTAATTTGGATAACTTCGGGATTTATTACCGTTGGATCCCGTTTTTGAATCCCATTTTAATATTTTTGGCGTTGGATCCCGCAAAACATTATTATGTATTTCCGTTGGATCCCGAATTTAAAAAATGCAAGATAATTACGTTTTATTGTCGTTGAATCCCGAAAAGTATTTCCGTTGGATCCCGAATGCTTAAAAAAATATGAATGCGGGTACTTTCAACAACAAAATTGTTTATAATAAAATGAGGGGTTCACTAATGTTTCACCAAAACTCCATTGACAAATTTTTAGTTTACAACCAACGTTTCGTATACTATTTATTTCACAAACAACTCATTTTCTATATAATCTAGTCGTTTCTGGCACTCGCCGGCCGCTGCCGCGGCACCGCTCGCTTCGCTCGCTCGGCTCGTGCGTAGGGGTCACAGTTTTAACCTAACCTAACCTAACATTGTTTTTTTTTAAATAATTAACCTAATCTAACTAGTTTGGTTCCGGGTAACCCACTAAAAATAATCTCTTTTTAGTGTTTGATAAAGGTAAATCACTTTTCTTCTGAAATGTACACATGTTGTTATAATATGGGATTCAACGGAAATAGCAAACGGGATCCATCGGTAATACCTAAAAAACGGGATCAGAAAACGGGATCCAACGGTAATAAACGAACTTCGGTCTATCTATTTACAAACTCTTCCGAATAATTGTTACAATAAAATATAGTTAACAGCTTAACAGCTATGAAAGAGCTATACCTACAGTGCAATCATAGTGATTACGGTAACCAGACACACTACGACAGTTGTGCCCGTACCGTACAGATACAGTCATGCGCACGTTCACATTTGACTTTGACAACGCCTTTATTTCGTAGTAGTAAGGGCGGTTTCGTAGTTCAGTACCTCAATTGCGTAACACTATATTGATAGTGTGTTACGCAATTGCTTCATATCTATGCCCGAAATTTATTTCTGCTCAACAACGTAAATAACGTAATGATTGTTGTTCAACTGTCAAAATGAAAGCCATTGCTACTGCCATCATAGTGTGTTACGCAATTACCCCGCTGGTCTCACTCTGACATGCGGTTGAGTGTACGTATTCTATGCACATAATCTATAGCTAGAGGCGTCAGATTCGTCCGCGCCTGTTTGTCCGTCGCCACTGTCAACCTGTGCGTCAACTGTTGCATGTGGACTATGGTGCCCCCTGATTTGCTTTCCTGGATTTAAAACTAATTTATTGTTAATTGATACCTGACTTTTAGGTAGGTAAGTACTAAATCCACATCTATAACTAGATTCAAACTCGGTTAGATATTTAGGAGTATCTACCGAGTACCGATGTATGATGAAATTCAAGGCCCAAAGTCCCTAATGTCCTCTTTAAAAGATTTTCTGTGCAATGGGGCGACAAACTGTCGAAATTCGAGATGCACTTCAATCTATAAATCACGAGATGCAGTTTGACAATGCATCTCTAATATAAGGTTCGATGGACAGGTTGAAAAGGCGATGTTCTTGGAAACCTAAGATAGCGGATGTAAAGCAGTAACATCTTGAATGTCGATTCCTTTTACAGATATTGGCGTGCAAAACGGTTATGCATTTGAATCTTATGGATTACTAGCTTCTGCCCGCGACTTCGTTCGCATGGAGGTCGTAAGACACCACAATAGGTACACTAAAATAACAGCCACATTTTTATAAACCTTCCCTGTATACTACGTTTGTAGTTTTGATCACAGCGGCCAAAATATACAGAGAGTAGGGACAGGTGACCCGGGAACAAGTGACGCACAGTTGTCCCGGTTGTCCGCGTGAAAACTGAGAGAATCTGCTCTTCCTGAGGTTGACAGTGACACCCGCAGCTTTTAGTAGGTAGTAATTTCTCATTGCTTGCGATGTTTTTCGCCTTAGTGAATTAATGAACGCCTTCGTTCGTGTAACTGTATATACTACCGAATGCCTAATGGCACTCCGCACAAGACAGTGACTGATGCATTCTTACAGATTATTCCTGATGAACGGGTATCACTAAAATAATATAACAGTAGACTGTGAACACATGGGATTTCACATGAACAGTCACTGTTGTCCACTGTTAAACATAAACCTCTCGACTGGACTGGGCCTCATCCAGTTGCTACCAGCCACGGCAGCCACAAAGACCTCCACCCAACTTGTAAGTTGTAAGCCAACCTCAAGATAAGCTGGGAAATATTGTTTGGCGCATAGTGTTGTTAATACAAGTGTATCACTGCAAAATTAAATACAGCTGAAGCAAAATAGCATGTTAGTGTGGCAATCCCTCAACCGTGATGACGTGATGACTGTCTTCGCACGTTGTGTGACACATTGTGGACGTCTTCCGTGTGAACCGGGCACACTTCCGCGCGTTAATTATACCTTATTAATTTATAATGTTTATGTAACTTGACGCTGATTGTTATTGTCTTTGTGACTAAATATTGCGTGATTGTTAAACCAACTTGTTTTCGGCAGAATCATACTGAAACACGCTGTTCGCGATAATAGACGCACAGTAATTATTGTATTTTTTTTACAATTCTTGCCATAATAACGAGCTAGACTAGGCTACACCTACCCCTTCCGCTGAGTTTTGCTCAACATAATAGGTACTCCTTTATTCATAAACATTGCTAGGTGGTGATTATATATCGACTGTTTAACAATACATTTTTGATGTTTAAACGTCACTTAACTTAATAATCGTTTAAAAAACCCCTAAGACGATAAACAATTCATTACTAAAATGGCTTTTTTCTATCAGCTACCTCACACGAAAGAGCCAAAGGCGTTCCCGGAGTTTTTAGCGTACACCTTTAATTACTTACCTAGCTAATTAGAAATAAATACCTACCCTATTTATTTCTAATTTGGTCTTTTCCAATAATTCATTGAACTATAATACTTACTGTTTTACCTTATAATCTTCAAGAAATTATATACTTACCTACGTATTGTTATTGTGCAAAGTTAATTTACTAGACTTTTGTTCTAGGATGTAATTACAACAATATTTAGACAACGGACAAACAATAAAAAGTTAATGAATAGGTTCCTGTATTAACCAACCCGCTCACAATAACAAATGCATATTAAACACGTTAAAGTTAATCGTTGACGTAACTTATTAACCGGACGGTTAGACAATAACCATCAATAGCCGACGACCCTAACTTTAAATGAGAGTTCCTTTGTCGGTGGCTTTGTGAAATTGTGTAGGTACCAGACTGGTTCTAATTTAGCAGAAGCTATTGCACTGCACTTCAATAGAAAGATGTCAGAATCTGAACGTACCTATTGACACGAGACTGGCACCAACGAACAAAGGTTCACATTTATGACAGTCGGACGGATTTCAAATGAAATTAGTCCTACATACATCTGAAAAACAAAAAAATATATAATAAAGTTACGTAGCTCGCGAAAAATGGAAGGAGTGGAGGGAGGCCTTTGCCCAGGAGTGGGACAGCGCAGGCTAGATAAAAAAAAAAAAAAAGTTACATCTACGGAAAGTAGCAAACAATGAGATACCACGAGTGACACGAGTAAAACTTTAAAAGTTGGCAGAGCCAGGTTAACGGATAATCCCATCAACAATCGCAATGATTGATTTCCTTCTCAGTCGGGTGATCATTAATTTAACTACGCCATCGCCAGAGAAAGTAAGATGGATGGTCATTAGTCGTTAGTGATTACAATGAGCGGTGGATGAGCAGCGTCGTTTGGTTGAGAGACGGATGATCGTGGATGATCGCTTCCTGACGCGCGTGAGGTGGACGGAAGTATGTAAGTAATTGATGGATGTTGAGCTAACTCGATCACTGTCCATTTGTGTGGAAGTGTTCAATGTTATAATTTTAGGAAGAATCGTCTTCACGTCTGGTTGGGACATTATATAATTTCATGGCAAACTCTCTTCCGTTTCTGAATTTTAATAATCAACCCTGATTACACCTTATTTCTAATTGGCCAAATTTTCAAATCATCCTTATTGAAAAAGTAACCAAATCCTTAAGCAGATATAAAGATATAATATACTTACAATTATTGTTCTTTAAGAGTTAAAAACTCTTTTGCTGCCTCAAGTTTTATGTAAATGTCCCAACATGTTAATGTCCCTGCACTTGCGTCATACCCATAAAATATATAGAGGATTAGGTATGTGAAGTGAAAGATCACGATAAAGTGGCGCCAGGGACCGTATACCTACAGTTTATAATATAATCTTGACGGCGACTGCATAACATTTAAGTTTTTATTTTTAATGCACAATCGGCGAGAAAGTGTTCGATTTTAAAAACACCAGTCTTATCTTACCATTGCATCTGACTAACCGACCAAGTGCGGAAGTCCAGATATCATTGACTTTTTTCAAAAGTAAGGTGCGTTTTGATTCAGTAGAGTATCCTGGCCGAATTCTCTGGCTGCAAATTCCTCTACCTCCGTTGTACATAACTGTATCGACAAGATGCCGTGATCAGCATTACTTTAGTATAATTCCGCAAGTTGTTGACGTTCTTACTTTGTCGGGCAACATCTCTCTAATATTTATATGCATCTACATTGCATGTCTTACAGTTAACAAGTTTCCAAATCGGTCCATTGTGTTTCAAAATGCTTTGCAAAATGTTCTGTTGGCAATATCTGGGTTCATTTCAAGCGTTTTATACGTTTATTGTTAGTGATGTGTCCTGTTTCATGCTTTAATTGATTGTGTGCATTTTGTATTGCAGCACTCATCTGAAAACTTTATTTTTATTGGAACATTCAACGAATAGAGGATGTCTAAATGTTGAAGGTTCTATGTAGGTTGAATCACTCGACCAATGCCCACTGCCCACAGTGCCCACAAAGGCACGTAGGCTGAAATCCTTAGTAGGTATCTCAATCTTGAATACCTATTTACTTTCTTGTTCTCTATGTGGAGATGTATATAGCTACAAGCGATATCTACCTACTTTATTGCCGTGATTCATGATATTGAGATTTGATTACAGTAATTATCCCCATCTATGAGATTTCCACCCCGAGTACCCAAACAAAACATCGTTACTTTCACAATCAAGACGTTAGAATGAGATTGACTCTCATTTCAGCGTCTAACAACATGGTTTGTTGAACATGGTAAAGTCCAGCACGGAGAGTTGTCTCTGCGGTTACAGAGTTATTTAGACAGTATCTTCCTTCTTTTGTTGTTGTCTACTAATAAATACTTAGCCATATTTTCTGTCTCATGGTCATAGAAAGTGTTTGCTGAAGCCATGGCAGCCGTATTAGTGCCGCACGCCTTCAGGTCACTTTCACGACCAACTCAATCTATTTACATCAAGTTCGGGGAATCGATCCGATGTCGAAATCTCACCGATTCACTACACTTTGACTAAACTGAATTTGATTGAATATAGTCGTGATAAGTTTTTGTTTATTTACGAAGTGTGCTGTGTTCAGTAGTAGGTACAATGATGAGTAGTCGTAATAATAATACTCAAAAGTCAAAGTTATTTATTTGTTAAACATAGGTGTAAAAATATGTGTTTAAAATAAAATAGGTACTTACAGAGATCTCTATGTTTTGCCATTAACGGCGTACAAATATCAAGTAAGCAATTAAGCATACGAAATTACAATTTAGTACTCGTAACTATTAAAACTTTTGTTAAAATTAAATGACAAGCTAACAGAGTTAAACTATCATTCAATACCCATAACTGTTTCTATAATAGGATAACTATTATATACATTCTACTATTACGAATAGATACTGTTATAGGCAAATGCGAATAACTATATGCACTTATTACTATTTTAATTTGCAGTATTCAAGAGGTTTAATCAAAAACTAAAAGACTTAATTTTTCCTGTTGACCACCGTCTGTTCGTTTCGTTATTATCTTTTTTCTGTATTGACCTAGAAAGGATCACAGTTTACTTTTAAATTCATACCAAAAGCTAAAAAAACAACGAATTAATTAAGATTCATGCAATCGATTAACGAATCGGTTTGACAATCGATTAGTTGCATCGAGTGCAGCTGAACAGCCGTGTCGGTTCTTGACACTTCGCAGGCGCAGGTTGATGGAGTAAATCTTACAGCCAATCACGATGATTGGAGGAAGATTGTGTTTATTGATTCATCCGTGTAAGTATACCCTTTTGAAAGTAAATCCGGTTCAATAATAAAATGAATCATCAGGATGTTAGAAAGATAAATCATTTAAGAAAAGCATTAAGTAGATATTCACGGGTCAATTTTTTTGGAAAGGCAGAAAGTTTGTGTGATAGTTCCTTAAGCAATTTTGGTTTCCTGAAGAAACCACTTTACCTACTAAACTAAAGCAAGGGAAACCAAGTTAACTGTAAGCACAGAATACCTGTAAGTTCGACTTCGAAATCAAAAGACTATCTATAAGTAGTCGAATAGCTAAGAAAACGGTGAAATTGGATATGCGCCAGATGTAAGACGAGGGGTCAGAAACCAATTTTTTCTATGGGTTACGAAGTCAGCGGAAAAATAACAAACTTACGTCGTATACTCCAGAATCCTCGTCTAGTGTGTACTCTTCTAAAGTCACGTGTTGTAACGGTAACACACGTATCGAATAAGGCCAGCATGCGCCTGCGCCGGACGTTGAGCTGTCGTCACGGCTACCATTGCTTTCAGTCACGAGCAGAGATCAGATAATATAGCGTTTGTAAAGCTCACTTAATCGCTTTACACTTACAGGAAAAAATGTACGGCTTCACAATACAATGGCGCATGCCACGGTGGCTTTGGAGTACATTGCTGCTTTTGGATAGAAAACGTTTTTAACAAGTTTGTGGTTAACTGTCAATGTCAATGTACGTCATACAATGTGTCAACTATTTTCGTCATACAATTCTTGCCTTTCTATAGACAGTTTTGCTGTTTATTTTGTAAGTAAATACATTATGTTTGAGAATGGTCCAATAAGATATTTTGGTTTCGGTTGGTATTGTTACTGAAGACAAGTAAAAGACACATTAGTAAAAAAATAAACGAACCCACGTGACTGTGTGTGAATTCTTTTGGCATTATAGTTAATAGTGAAGGTGTCATCATTGTAAATTAAATAAGTCCAAATCCAATAAAATACCGCCAACGGTAGTCTATTGACAACCGTCCGTACCTACTCCAACATTCCAAATTTTGACCTATTTATAGTAGGTATTCAACACCCTACTTAGGTACCTACAAAACTTATAGGTAAGGCCATGTTACCATGGTATAAACCTTTAAGGTAGGCTACGTATGTGATATATGACGTCATTAATTGGGAGAAGAAAAAACCATTCTATACAAAGATAAGATAACTCGTGGTCAATTACATACAATGATAACTGTGGGTGGCGCGGTGCCACGCGGTACTCCGAGCACTCACTTTTTGCACGACATTTTCCAATAGGCTGGAATCTGTCGCAATCGTACCTACGAGACGTAGGTAATTACGTTACAGTTAACTTTTACAATACAAGATGAATTCGAAGAATTTTAGGAATCGAGGACTTATCGCAATGCAAGCATCTGGCTAAAAGTTCCAACTCGGAATAGCTCGGAACGGCGTATAATTTGCAATTTGGTTTGAAAAGAAACGAAGAGTTACTAATTAGTTTATTTATGTTGTGGGCGAGTCGGTACTCGGTAGGATAGTCGGTTAGACGACGTTATTGTACTGCGCACTTATTGAAAGGAACCAACAAGAATTCACTCAATATTCCGGAGACGTCCTGCTGTTGCGATTAAACAAGTGCACCTCAAGAAAATAGCAGCCATTCCTCTGAAGAAAGCTCAGAGACTAAATAGTTTAAATACAGAACATCATAAGTAGGTAGGTACCTATACAATATTAATATTGAGAATACCTCGCGCAGGTAAACAATGTGTAATGTCTGTTTGTTTGCTCGCTGACTCACCGAACAGCCACACATGAAGAATACACACGTGGTTCACTTGGCAGATCAGTGCATAAGGTCTACTACGAGTATAAACAGTATTGAAAATATCCTAATCAAAATGACCATTTAAAAAAAGAAAAAAAGTTAGATAATTAAATATTATATACTTACCACACGAGAAGCTAATAGACGTTCGAGAACGCACAATGAGGAATGAGGAGGACATTAAAGGTTTCAGGATTTGGGGTAGAGCCTTAGAGCAATAGACAGCTAGAGAACACAAATATTAATTTAGACAAGTGAACCCCTCGAGGGCACCCTTCATTAGTCTGAGCTAGACTGATATCGCAGCTTCTAGCGAAGCGCCTCTTCTTGAAAATGTGTGTTACTAGAGGACGAGGCAACTAAGGCTTCTGCACTTTCCTGTATTGTGTTCTACACAATAATAACGTTACCATTTGTAATTAATGTAATGATAATGACTATCATAAAACTATATAAAATTGGACGTGACTCACGAGCAGAGAAAAGCCTTAAAAACAACTCGTGAATGTGTAGCAACGATTTGAAGTGGGTATGTTTAAGATACAAAGTAAGTAGGTATGCACTTTCGATTATTTAGCACTTGCGTTTGGAGAAAGTAGACGTTTTGATTTGGAATTGTGGACCACCTACGTTACGAGATATATAACAAAAACGATGATGTTTAAAGAAGTAGACAGACGAACTGATATCGTTTAATTTTGATTTCTCCCAAAGACATTTAGTTCCAAGTTGTACCTGTAAGTCTGGCTACAGGTCCTTTATAAATCTGTTCGTACTTACTCAAATCGGTAAACATGTGACTAGCAAAAAGCGCGTCCCTGGTACGCAGAGTTCGCGGCAGCTCCAACAGCGTGCTGGTGATGATAGCCGACAGGCTCGACTGTCCATATATCAGACGCTGCAGTGACTTGCACGTCACCTACAGTCGTCGGCTGTCAATATGAAAATGTTTTGTGTTGTACCTATTGTAATGTAATGCATAATGTATTCAGTGTGTTCTAGTGTAAGATTTGTGCTATATTTAATTTCTGTGTATTAATGAGTCCTTGTTACTTGATAAATAAATGAATTACTTGATAAATAAATGAATTATTATTATTAAAAATGTGTTATTAGAAGAGTCTGAGTAAGATTTTTGTTTGCACAAGTGTTCTTGACATACGTACATACGTAAGCCTCGTTACGTTAGCGTAGCATAATGTCGGGTCATCGGATGCCATGTCAATTCAACATGGCTACTACTGTTTCTTTTGTAGACATTCATATTCTCTTCCCTGCCTAGCTTGACTGTTGACTGACCAATCTCCATTTAACTGGTAATGGCCGTTTTGTTTAGCCATTGTGTGTTAGCTTATCGCGGTGTCTACCTATACCATAATCTTTCGAGCTTCGTCGTTTAGTTGAAATCGTGAAGGCGAGAAAGGTGATTACCTTTTAATCAGCGTACTGCCCTCTCATACTTGGTGCACTATTGATAAAACTGTTGGGCTGATAACTTATCAATATTAAACATGCCTTTAATTAGTGCCTGCGTTAGTACTTATTTTAATCTTGTTTAATCACTTTGATCAAAGGCGGAATCGGGAAGCGTGCTTATGAATATGTATAAGTATCCCGAAGTAAGTTTCTTTACGAAATACATAAACAATAGCGTTGACATCTTTAACATAATGAGCGGCAGCTGTGAAGTCTTCAAAGAGATGAGTCGGTGCGCGGGCGCAGCCGCCACGCGATACTTCCACGTCGTCGTTAGCGGGAACATCCGATACCTACTATGTACCTACTCTTATATTTGTAATCTTTATTAGTTCCTGATGACTCGGCCTTCGTGAATGAGCATACTTACGCACATCCGGTGCAACAAACCCCACTACTTGATCTACTAATCCGTAATTTTACTGCGCCATGGTGTCTCATAAAAAGTTATTTCCATATGGCTCGAGATAGCGGGGTCGTGGCTGATGCAAAATAAACTCGGGATTGAGACTTGATTAGCTGGTATTTTGAGGAAATATTAATTAAGCTAAGTAGGTTTAGTACCTCCGCACACAATACACTTCATAAACTTGCTATATTAGCCTTTACTTTTTACCAGTAGTATATCTACACAACGACCGAATCGTTCCTAAAAAAATTAATAGTATGTGTTAATCTGTGTCTGTAACCTACTAACACTAGAAGTTAAGTAAAATTGTTACAAACACTAATATGGACTCCTGTCTCAAATAAAAGTTTTCGAGTTTATTCTAAACTGCTCGTTAAATAATTAAAGTTACCTACGTGATAGTAAATGAGTCCGTTTATGACTACCGTCTAGTCAAGTGCTCGTTATAACCATTATTGTGATAGTTCCGTTATTATATGAACCACTAGCTGCGCCCCGTGGTCTCACCCGCATAAGTGTCGATCCCGTGGGAATATCGGAATAAAAACTATCCTATGTCCTTCCTCGGGATGCAATCTGTCTCTTTGCCAAATTTTATCGAAATCCTTTCAGTGGTTTAGGCGTGAAAAGGTAACATACAGAATTACTTTCATAATATTAAAATAATATATTAATAATGTACATAAGTGTAAGTAATATAAGTATAAGTGTATAAGTATGGATGTCTGTTTGATCTGTCATACTCATAACTGAAACAGTTTCTACATCATCTACCTACTTGTTGAATGCTTGTTACCGTGTTAATTGTAATTCGGTTATATATCATAACCGTACATCAATTTCTATTCTAGTTTATGCAAAAATATTATCTAATCTCCATATTAAAACAACTAAAATACTTACAATGTAAGTATTGATGTATTTTCTTGTTGACCTGTGTGACCTGGTTCTAATCTAGCAGACGAGACGCAAGGCTGTGTTGACTGGCATCATATTGATTTAGTGTATATGTTGCAGTCAAAACTCATAACCAGTCAAAAGTACTTTTGACTGGAAGCTCTCGACAATAGTACTATTGACTGAAATTATAGTCAAAACTAGTTTTGTCCAATGGAGCTGGTTAAAAGTAAGTAGTTTTGACTGGTTCAATCAGTCAAAACTCTTAAAAAGTTAAGGTGGGCGACATAAATTACGAAGAAACGCACTTATAAAGTTTTTTAAAACTAAATATAAGTAATTAGAGAATCAATAGATATTAGTTAAAAATGAGTGAGCACGAAAAGAAAGAACGTTTTTTAGGAAGAATTTTAGCGATAGAAGATATGAAAGATAGTCATTTAGTGACAATAGAACAATTTGAAAAATTTGCAATAGAAGTGGAAGACGCAAAATTTGCAGAAAAGAAAACGCCGTTACAGTACAGTAGATTAAAAAGCTTTAACATAATTGAAGTCTGTAGTATTATAAAGTTAGTTACAAACACAGAACCTATCAAATATTTTTTACCGGCTGAAGAAATCTACGACATAAGCAATTGATGCTGCTCACATTTTGTATTACTTATCTAAACCTTAAACTAAATCTTCGTAATAAACGAATTTACAACATGAAATCTATTATTACATCCTACTAACTGGTTATAGTTATTTTGACTGATGCTCTATTGTTTAAAACTAGTTTTGACTAAGAGCTTTAGCCAAAATCACTTTTAACCATTGTCAGTTAAAATCACTATTGACTACCGATTTTCAGACAAAACTACTTTTGACCAACGTCATCATTTCAGCCGAAAGACGTCCACTGCTGGACATAGGCCTCCCCCAAGCACCTCCACTTCGACCGGTTTTGTGCTTCTCGCATCCAACGAGTTCCTGCGGCCTTCACAAGGTCGTCGGTCCACCTTGTGGGAGGCCTTCCAACGCTACGCCTTCCGGTACGCGGTCGCCACTCCAGAACCTTTCGGCCCCATCGGCCATCTGTTCTGCGAGCAATGTGCCCTGCCCACTGCCACTTAAGTTTGGCAATTCTTCGGACTATGTCGGTTACCTTGGTTCTCCTGCGGATCTCTTCATTTCTGATTCGATCCCGCAGGGAAATTCCAAGCATAGCCCTCTCCATTGCCCTTTGGGTGACTTTCAGCCTTCTAATAAGGCCCATTGTGAGCGACCACGTTTCAGTGCCATATGTCATCACTGGCAACACGCACTGGTCAAAGACTTTCGTCTTGAGACACTGCGGTATGTGGAACGAGAAGATATTGCGTAGCTTTCCGAACGCTGCCCAGCCGAGTCGGATTCGGCGATTGACCTCTTTCTCGAAGTTGGACCTACCTAACTGGACAGTTTGTCCTAGGTAAATATACTCGTCCACGACTTTGAGTGTGGCGTCTCCGATCTTCATGAGAGTGGGTGTTACATGGGCATTTGACATGACCTTCGTTTTGTCCATGTTCATTTTCAGACCCACTCTTTCAGAGGCTCTACTGAGGTCATCGAGCATTGTACTGAGGTCCTCCATAGTCTCAGCCATGACTACTATATCGTCGGCAAACCGAAGGTGAGTTATGTACTCGCCATTGATGTTAATGCCAGCTCCTTTCCAGTCCAGAACCTTAAAGACATCCTCCAGAGCAGCGGTGAACAGTTTCGGAGAGATAACGTCTCCCTGTCTCACACCTCGCTGCAGAAGGATAGGTTTCGAGGTCTGGTCCTGGAGTCGAACTGACATAGTGGCGTTTTCGTACAGACACTTCAGCACCTCGATGTACCGATAGTCGATCTGGCACCGTTGAAGAGACTGCAGTACAGCCCATGTCTCGATCGAATCAAAGGCTTTCTCGTAGTCCACAAACGCTAAGCAGAGAGGCAGGTTATACTCTTCGGTCTTCTGTATAACCTGTCGCAGCGTATGTATGTGGTCTACGGTGCTAAAGCCTTTACGGAATCCGGCTTGTTTGGGAGGCTGGAAGTCGTCAAACCTGCGCGCGAGACGGTTCGTGATGACTCTCGAAAACAGCTTGTAGACATGGCTCAGAAGTGAGATGGGCCTATAATTCTTAAGAAGGGCATTGTCACCCTTCTTAAAGAAAAGTATCACCACACCTCTGTTCCATGCCTGTGGTGTTTTACCCTCGAGTATGACGGAATCAAACAGCCTCTGAAGGGCCTTAAGAACGGGTTTTCCGCCGGCCTTCAGGAGCTCGGCCGTAATTCCGTCATCACCCGGTGCCTTGTTGTTTTTAAGTTGCTTCAGAGCCATCCTAATCTCGTACAGGCTGACGTCCGGGATGTCTTCGGTATAGTGTCGGGTCAATCTAGCTCTTGGGTCGTTTGCCAGATTCGTAACGGGGTTGCTTGTTGACGTGTATAACTGTCCATAGAACCTCTCGATCTCTCTCAACAGCTCAGGTTTGGCGGATACGATCCTGCCATCATCAGTCTTGAGTTTCATAAGCTGGCTCTGCCCAATAGACAGATCTCTAGCAAAAACCTTGGAGCCTCTATTTTGCTCTATCGCTTCCTCAATACGATCTGTATTGAAGCGGCGAAGGTCGCTTTTCAAGGACTTAGAGATCTGTCTGTTGAACCGCCGGTACTTTAGAACATCATCCGAAGACTGCAGGATCATCTCGCGCCTCTCCTTCATGAGCCGCAAAGTAGGATCAGAGAGCTTCTTTTTCGTATTCGTACGACGGGTCTTGAAGATCTTAGACCCGACCGTATGGACAGCTTCCACGAACCCATCGTTATATTCGTCCACGGAGCTCCCCAGGCACTCGAAACGATTCTGAAGTTCGAGCTGAAAGCTCTCGGGGTTTTGAACTTGGATCGGCGCTGGGCGGAGCGTAGACCTCATTAGTCGAGACCTTTCCAGCTTTATATTTAAGTTCAATGTGCCTCTTACCATGCGGTGATCACTTCCGGTTTTCACCGCGTTGATCACAGAGACATCATTGAATATTTGCTTCTTCGTCGACATAATGAAGTCAATCTCATTTTTAGTTGCACCATCCGGGCTCTGCCAGGTCCACTTTCTGTGCTCACGTTTTCTGAAGAAGGAATTCATCATAAAGAGGCCTTCCTTCTCCATAAAACTAGCCAGTAGGTGGCCCCGGTGGTTCCGTCGTCCAACTCCAAATTGCCCCATTCGCAGCTCATCATCGCTTCGTTTACCCAGTTTCGCGTTAAAGTCCCCCATGACAACGGTGAAGTGAGTTTTAGAGCCATGCATGGCTCTGGAAATATCCTCATACATGGTCTCCACCTCATCGTCGGGGTGTGACGAGGTCGGGGCGTAAACCTGTACGACCTTCAGCGAATACCTTGCGGATATTCTGAGTATAAGGTACGCCACCCTGGTCGACACACTCTCGATCTTCACCACGTTGCTCACAAGGGACTTGTGGACGATAAACCCGACACCACCTTGGGACTGCTGGTCGCCCTCCCGGAAATAGAGCAAGTTGCCAGATTTAAGGATTATTGACCAACGTGTTCAGTCGAAATTACTTTTGCCTGATTTTTTCAGTTAAAAGTACTTTTGACTGGTTATGAGTTTTGACTGCAACATATACAAAATAATGATCTACAACTACTGCACTAATGTGTCAGTGGCCAGTTCTCAGCCTATCAGGACCATCTTATCGTACACAACATAACTCAACAACATATTGGATGTAAACGTCCTCGTGTAGAGATGGTTGCTAAAGATAGAGTACCTAGTAATCATTCTTATTCATCGTATGGCTATCGTGTGGGCGAGTCCATTGACTGGCCAACGAGAGCTTCATCTAAGCAACATCTTGCGAAAAATCGGCGTGTTCAGAAATGTTCCGAGACCTACACGATAGAGATTTAGATATATGAACGTAGTATCCTTGACCAGCCCCCTTATTCTCAAACACTCGATATGCTTCCGTATCGTATCGAACATTAATCACTGTTATCGTAGGAGCCTTCTCAATGCTGTTCACAAGTCCAAAACCCGAAAGTTTTGTCATTCTAAATCAAATAGACGCCCGCTATTCTTGCAACAGCTATTTGCTGTTGAGGGGAAGTCAAATCAGGTTATCGAAATGTCAGGTTTTCGATACGATAGCCTGTCGTATGGTTGTGAATCAGGGCTCAGGACCAGTGTTTTGTTAATAAAGCGTTTTCTAACCTCAATACAGTTCCCGCCCATGGAGCGTGGTCGTTCCTACAGGATTCTATAATGTCTTGATCATCACTTCCTAATTCCTCTACACAGCCAAAATCCTCGATGGTATCGTAGTAGGTACATGATGCGCCGACGTACAGCGCGTGCGCAGCGTCACGGAGCGTTTTTGCATGTCGACTACATTGCGGTACTTGATAGTAGTTGGTAGGGTTATCAGATGCTTGGTAATGGTTTTGAAATTACTTGTTAAATTCTTATGAGGCTGCTTTATCGGTTGCTATTATTCAGCTCTGTGTCTTACCGGATCTGATATTTTTCTTACAGGTTTGAATGTCTCATCAATGAAATATGTTTGATATAAGGATTTTTCTTCTGATTTGTCTTTTTGTTTTAAGTATTATTTTCCAAAGATTTTTACAACAATAATAGCAGTGCCCCGCAGTTTCACCCGCATAAGTGTCGATCCCGTGGGAATATCGGGATAAAAAGTATCATATGTGTTAATCCAGGGTGTCACCTACCTCCATACCAAATTTTATCAAAATTGGTTCAGCCGTTTGTGCGTGAAGTAGTAACATACATACAAACACACGCACAAACTTTCGCCTTTATAATATTAGTGTGATAGTAAGGACGTCACAGCGCGGGGTGCCTTGGTTACGGAACTAACGTGATGCGCACGCGGTCAATTACACGCTCGCGCGCTAACTACGTGTTCGAGTTCAGAACATGCTGCGAATCACTGTCGCTTGAACTTGACTGCTTTTTATACGTCGAGACTTCAGGACTCGGGGTACCCCATCCGTTCATGAGAGAAGTGAAGAGCAGTTCGTAGGCTGCTCTTATAATAGCTATCATGATAGGTTTCCTACCACTCTAATTAGCAAAAAAAAAATTGTTGGCTGTCATTGATATATTAATTGGCTGTCATAATATTCAGAAGTTGTTTCACGTTCCAAATGCAGTACATAGGTAACCATAGTGTAAGGAGATTATGGAAGGGGATTTTAGTAACATTACAATAGTTTTATACTTTCTGATACATACTCCAGTAGTTTTTTTGTAGTATCACAGAATAACTAATAGTACTGGTAGTACCTAGTCCGTTTTTTTTTTGTGAGCAACGTGATACATTTCAAGAGCAGTTCCAACTGTGGCACGACGGCATCTGGTATAGAATCGTGACTCGTCGGGATCATCTTCAATGGATCATTTAATAACTATTCTGCCAGTTTTTATTGGAATATCTTGATCAAATTACCTGTACTTGTATCGAGAGCATTTGAGAAGCCAATCATTCGCCGCAAGAATGTTAATAGTCGATATCTTAGTTAACTTTTCTCGGAATATTTGTTTAGTTTGCAGTTACTGTTGGTTCCGGTTATAGTTCTCGCTTCAATAGATTTAATTTTAATTGTCTACTGTGCTGTATGGTTAGGCTCTTAAAATATTGCGTACACGATTAAGGGCCGATTGTTCAATCCTCAGTATTCCACAACAGTTTTAATTATGTAAGACCTCAATAAGAGCACTTCCAAAAATAAGCGTTTAGTGCAATAATCAAATACTGTATCATATAGGCATAGGGGGAAGTGGGGCAGATTCATACACGGGGCACCGTCATACACTAGCGACATCTTTTATTAGGCGCGCGTTAACTGAACGATTTAAGCATGTACACGTGACTTACCTACGTGTGGGTTGGCTCACGAATTTTGACAGCAGTCAGTGTGAAACTCGCGACGAGGTGACGCGGAACGTGATTTGGCAACGCTTAAGTAATTTTATAACCTCACTTTAAACATCTTTATTTTGATGAAACTTTTTATCTAGATTATTCAATACTATTTTATTTCAAAGATAATAGGATGTATTTTGTGAATTGATACGTAAATAATAATATATATGTTTGTTTTTTTTATAAGAATATTTGTTTTTCAAAATCATTGAATGGGGCAGGTTCATACAGTAATAAGAGGGGCACATTCATACTGTATGAATAACATACCATAACATAACAAAGATATGTTACTTAATTCTAGGACATAGATATACTTATTTGACTGATCAGAAAGACTGTTAGGTTAACTAAGTTTCTTTCAGTGCCATAAAAGGAAAAACTACCTACATTTTAAGTTATTTTCTGTTTACTTAGTTATCTTTTTTTACTTTTTTCTTTATTACTTGATTATTTTCTAGGTATTAGTTACTCACAGAGTCTAATTGCTTTTGGTTTCGAATACGTTGTGTTTTGATACTTTTATTTTGATAAATAATTAAACATTTATTCCTTAATTTGTGTATTTTTTCACATGTATGAATCTGCCCCATAGCCTGTATGAAAGTACCCCGCATGCGGGGCACATTCATACATTCCTGATTTTTTTTTTTAACTTTTATAAAAAGTCACAGATGTATATTTAAACAAATTATATGTTTTTGATAGAAAGTCAGATAGTTATAGTACTAGTTCTTATTTAATCTATTCAGTTATTGATACCAGAGAATAATCTATGAGACAAAATAGAAAAACTGTATGAAGCTGCCCCACCTTCCCCTATTATCTAAATACACTGTTATCATTAACAGATTACGTATTCCGAGAAAGAATTATATATGCGCACGGAGTAGGTATAGAAAGATATGCCGCATAAACAAATTATAATACTACATACCTACTATCAGTACCTAGTCAATTCTTTTACCGGCTTGTTTATCACTAAAATTTCAAATTGGAACTATTTCTTCAAAAACTATACCTGCCTACTTACTTGAAGCTTAAATTATTTTCCAATATCACCTACTGTAAAATTTACACTGCACCATGTCGCAAACAAAGCAGTTTATATGAATCCCCTCAAGTGCTTTGCCTAAATTCTGAATGCAGCAGCCCTATATTTTCCTGCAAAGTTTTAAATTGTAAGGTGATCGTTTGGTACAGAGTGAGCCGATCCCGCGCTATCTTGAGCTAGATCAGATTGTACCGATTGTAACAGATTGCTCGGCTATCCTCCACTTAGCTAAATTGTATGTTAATGGGAAAGGGGCTGTTTCGTAACTTCATGATGAACTTACCTACGTCTAAAGGTAACCAACTGTATCTGGCCACAGTTAGGCTATGTGTAAGCTTACTATTTTGTTTGATAATGTATTCATTTCAGTCGATGCACTCTGAATGTCTGAACACTAAGATTTTCTCCAACTTTTGGTGCAGTCAAAACCTCGTGACATTTGTCACATATTGCAGAGACAACCTATGCCCTGGATTAACACAGGGTACTTTTAATGCTGGTAGTATGATCCCATGGGCGATCCCGCGGGCGAAAGCTAGTATTTCATAATTAGAAAGGTATCAGATAGGTTTCTTCGGCTAAAATCAAATTGGGGTCCGTCAGAACGATAGTGGAACGTCCCCTACACGTATACATCCTACTGATACCTATTATAAACGCGAAAGTTTGTGAGGATGTATGGATGGATGTTTGTTGTTACTCTTTCACGCAAAAACTCCTGAACGGATGTAAATGAAATTTGGCACACAGATAGTGTATAACTAGGATTAACACATAGGATTCTTTTTATCCCGATATTCCCACGGGATAGAAACTTACGCGGGTGAAACCGCGGGGCGCAGCTAGTACCTAATAAAGTGTACTAGTAGTGCCGCCGCTATGAAGACATTTTCAATTTGATGTTTATATATATTTACGTGATACTGTTATGTCGTAGTCGGCTAGTCGGTAATACGGTGATCGTCGTCGTTGTTTGTGTGCCAGTCAATTAGAGGCTTTATATTCTATCAACTTATCTCTTCATTGTTTCCTTCAGCACTTTCCTGGTAAGTCACCGCTCGGCAACGAAAATTATGCTTACAGAGAAATCTCTGCAAATTAGAGGGATGGGGCTGCTTACTGCTGGAGTGAGTCTGGGTTATTTACTGCCTTAATTTAGTCTTCAATAGTCTACCCATCTATCTTAATGATGGACTTGCTATTAGCTCGTTGGACGAGCGCATCGGATTACAAGCAGCGAGGCGGCCGCTCGCTCATTAAGTGACAGGCAGGCACCTCGTGAGAACTAGGTGAGTAGTCATTATGACGTCACTTCACACCTTGTCTTGTACTGACTGTTAAGTAGACTGTGATTAATTTCTCTGTTATACTTTTCATTCGATTTGAACACCACAAATTGGCTCCATTCTTACCTACTTTAAGAGGAGACCTAGCATAAACGTTCCTTAATAGGTAATAATAGGTACTTAGGTATAATATTCATGAATCTAAATCTCATAAAATCCTCCTGCTTGGTTGGTCAGTTAATTTCTGATTCTGACAATATACAGGGTGAAATTGAACACATGCGACAAATCGAAATGGGAGATTGTACTCATCATTATGAACAACTTTTACTATGGGACTACACGTGAAATCGCGAAAAAAAAATCAGCTGTTCCCTACATTTCAATCAATCAACTCAGCCTATCGCAGTCCACTGCTGGACATAGGCCTCTCCCAGACTGCGCCACAGCACCCTGTCCTCCGCCTTCCGCATCCAGTCTACCCCAGCCACCTTCTTTAGGTCGTCCGTCCATCTAGCTGGGGGGCGTCCCACATTACGTTTGCCGGTACGCGGTCTCCACTCCAGGACTCGTCTGCTGCACCGGCCATCAGTCCTTCGACAGACATGGCCAGTAGACTGCCACTTCAGTTTGCTTACTCTGCAAGCTATGTCGGTAACTCCGGTTCTTTTCCGGATAATTTCATTCCTGATTTTATCCTTCAAAGAGACTCCGAGCATAGCTCGCCCCATAGCGCGCTGAGCGACCTTGAATTTGTGGACCAGCCCGACCGTCAGTGTCCACGTTTCAGCACCGTATGTCATGACGGGCAGGACGCACTGGTTGAAGACCTTAGTCTTCAAACACTGCGGGATAGGCGACGAGAAGACTTGACGGAGTTTTCCAAATGCTGCCCAACCCAACTGGATCCTTCTGTCAGCTTCCTTCTCAAAGTTGTGTCTACCGAGCTGGATGACCCTACATTTATGTTCGCATAATTCATCAAAATGTAGGGAACAGCTGATTTTTTTTCGCGATTTCAGGTTTTGTCCCATAGTAAAAGTTGTTCATAATGATGAGTACAATCTCCCATTTCGATTTGTCGCATGTTTTCAATTTTGTATAACTCTCATCTCATTATGACATAAGTAGATAAAGTATTCACAAAAGTTTCTAAAATAAAAGGAAACAATCTAAATTCCGATCCTTTACATAACGATACGTAACCAGCGGTCGCAGGTCGTCCGTCATTTGTTGGAAAGTGAAACCAAATCACTTGCACTCGACGATCAACACACTGAATACGCAACTCACACGCATAACAACCCAACCAAGTTAATAGCGTACTGATAACATTCAGAATGATACACAACAACGTCTTCTAAAATAGGTCGTATAACCAAATGTTTACCTACGTTTAGGTTACAGAATCGCGTGCATGACCTTTGCAGTTTTTTTTGCTGTACTTTCCATAACGCGTGTGTGTAATCTGAGTAATGGGCTGAAAGGTGGCTCAACAGATTAGGCTGTTTTTATAATAATTACATATTGAGGTTCCGTTAAAGGTACAATGATGATGATGAATGATTGTGAGTATCATGTAAGTTGTTACCTACCAAACATGGTCATTACCTCTTGCGTGTAGTAAATATACTCTACTCTTGTACTGTGCGTATATTCCATAAAAGTATTTGAAACTGAAAAGATATGCAGAAAATGTCGCTGTTGGCACACCTAGTTTAGTATGTATGATCATTTACCGTTACCGTGTACGGAAATTGTTATGACTCGTAGATGCTTTGCCATAAAACTTGTCCAGAAAAGGTTATTAGAGTTCCTATATTTGTGTGCCAAATATGTTTTATTCCTGCTGCTTCGTATGTTTAGACTGTGGCAATATGCGCTCATCTTATATCTATCTCTAATGAAGTTTTCTTCAGTCGGTGTACAAGGGTCAAACTCAAGCATTTATTCCTTTGAATGATCAAGGTCTGCGGCAGGTGACGCAGAGCCATCAAACTGACCTGTCCAATAGTGTCATATGAGTATGACACGATTGAACAACTTGAGCTGAGGCTCAAGCGATATAATATAAATCAGCAACCGCTGCTGTCATCCGTCTACATACTCAGATGTAAAGACAATACTCCCTGTGTGACTGCATAACTATAATCTAATATTGTCATGTCTGCTGTCAGCTCTTGACTGTCACAGACACATCCTCGTCGTGTTTATGTGATAGGTCTCAAGTTATTCCACTGAAACATAATGAAACCCCATAGTCTATACTTCTCACTACTTTCGCCTATTGTTCGTCGTACGTATGTAGGATAGGGCCCGTATCTAGGCACGTAGCTATCTTAGACTACTCTTACAAACTTCTCAACACTATTATAAACTTAGAAATTCTTGTAATTACGGCAATTTTCCCATAATATGTTATTCGGAGTGATATTTATCAGCAATAAAGCAACAGATTGATGACATTTTTAACCAAAGAAAGTTACAAAACTGCAGTGTAATTTGATGAGATTTAAACACAGTACGTAAAGCTCTGCCATATTATCTGTTCAATATGGTATTCAATTTTACGCATTTTTACCGTTCACTCAAAAATTACAGCTTACGTATATTTTTATCTGGCGTTCAGCATTTTATTACAAAATCTTTTCGAAAAGGATTGTGAAGTGAAAGTGTAATGAAAGCTCCAAACATTTACTTCCGCGCGTCCACTTCAGATTCGGCAATATTCGATAACAGATGCATACCTAATATAAACTTGTATAATATGCAATATCGAGAAAGTAGAATACCATCTTCTCGTAAGGAAATAGGAAGTCAATTATTCACCTGAGACAACCAACAAATTACTCGGTTACGAATACGTTATCTATCGATGAAGTCTCGATCTCTTTAACCATTACTAATGACTTCAAATATGTTATTGTAGTTAGTAGTCTAAGATAGCTACGTGCTTAGGTACGGCCCTATACATACCCCAGAAGAACAATAGGCGAAAGTAGTGAGAAGTGTAGACTATGGGGTTTCATTATATTTCAGTGGAATAACTTGAAAGCTATCACATAAATGTTCACAGCGTTTGTCTCGACAAAGGAATCGAACCCGAAACAAAACATCTGGCATCCATAAGTTGTCAAGCAAGAGTCGTACGGTGTAACTGTGAAAGAACACTCATTAAACAGTTAACAATCCATCTTAACGAGCAATTAGCTGCGCGCACGCATCTGTGTGTATTAGTTAATTACCACGACTACCATAGGTAAGGTAACTTATTACCACTTACTGGACGAAAGGAGGGCTCCGCACAGACATGGAACATGAAGCAGTGACACGCAGAACACTTACTAAATAAGAGAGTAAATGCGATGTTGTGACTACTGAAAACAATACTATTTCATTTAAAAAACAATCAACCAATTCAATTCGTTTCAATTTCATTTACAATATTTTTATTTCATTTTTTACTTAGGAAAACAAATAAAAAAATATATTTATAAAAGCTTTTTCATACCTACTTATAGATGAATTAGATGATGCAAGCAATCAGCTGATGGGTTCTGCGAGCATATAGGGCTGGAAACTCTAACTACCTGCTCACGAACAAAACTACCTTTTTTTGAAGAAACCTACAATCCAGTAGGTCAGTAGGTACCTAGGTACCGTGAATTAAATGAAGTGGTAATTCTCCTCTTGTCTACTTCATATTTATTTATTTTCCAACATTATCATAATTTCTATTAAATTGTTTATTTAGAAATCATAGAAAATGAATGCGTGACAAGTGAAATTATGTACGAAATGACAATATGTTACGTTCCGTGGTCACATTGTTAAACTTGCAAGATTCTATTGTGTCGGATGAAATTATGTGTTTATGTTTATAAGTTGTTTATGTTGACACACGACTTGTGGATATTGCTCATGTTGCTTATGGGAATGATCAAGCACGAAAATACATTCGTAGGTAGCAGGAGTATTGTTCGAAACACTTTTTTATTTACTTAATTTTTTTATTTATTTTTTTTGCCCTGTTTGCAAGAACCTTGTTCAGCAATATCATATTCTGCTGACTGCTGTGTCACTTAAGGAAATCATGTTTTCAAAAAGGAATAATGTTAAACTCAGGCGAATACCTTGTATTACCATAATGTGCAGCAGGCACTACCTACACTACACCCTGCGTCGCAGCCCGTGTTGCCTGATGTAGGATTGCTATGCGGACGCTGCGCATGACTTGCTTCTTTTGGTCAGATTTGTAATTCTTATGTTACATAACTCGCTTTTAGCGATACATTTACCTAACATTAATTAGCATTAGGTGTCTAATAATAATCATCCAACACTTCCATAATTATTAAATTAATGAATAATTATTTCTAGGTTGTGCAAATTAGCACCTAATGCGGCCAATTGATCGACTACTCCCAATTGCATGTTTTTATAATATGACGATGAGTTTCCGCAACATTTATTACAGTCCAGTCGGGGCCTGCAAGACGTTTTCTTCAGATAAATGTTTCAAATCAATTATTTTATAACTCCGGATGACACAAATGATCTAGATGACCTTTCCGGCTCATTATTACCGAAAACTACCTTTTACGTAACATTGGTGTCTCTTCCCAGCCAGTAGCACATCACAACAAAATGAAGACAAACAGAAATACCACTTTGGACAACGAGACATCACAGCCGTCAAAAATGGGTTTGATTGATCTGAAACTTCAGCAGAAACATAATGTAATTGCACCTAAAGTTTTGCTGCAACGCAGTAGAGCCTATAGTCAGTTTTTATTAAATTGATTGGTGGGGATATTTTATGTTCATTTGTCAGTGTGAATTTCTGTAAAGAGTGCAGGTAAAAAAAGTAATAAGTGGACTTTCTGTGCATGTCTACCATGTGTCCATGTTCCACGCACGCAGGAATGCATTATACGACGCGTCCGCGTGCTTCCGGCTTCTCACTGCACTTTACGTAACGCGCTCCTAATTGGAGGTCACTGCACCGGATCATCTCATAACCAACCAAGATAACGATCGTTATAAACAGTGTCGCGTGTGACATCTTTGAGAAACCTCACGTTTTTTCACCGAGAACGAAAGACATGCGGTATATTTTCTACAGCGTAACGCTACAGTTCCATGTAGGGGACGTGTCTACTGCTACTTGATACTAAGCGGACACATCCAGACTCCGGGCTGCTACTGAGGAACTCCTGATGGATAACCCTATATAGTTACATACAACCCAGCCCACCTGGGAATCGAGCTGCGACGATGTTAAAATAACTGCATGATTAAAGAAATAACACATTTTTTTGCCCAAAGCTTGAACCCGGGACTTTAAAGCGGAAGCAGTGTTAAGTGGCGATGAGGCCACGGAGCCGCTCTGAGAGAACAACAATTATACTCTTGTTATAGTAGTTACAGTGGCTTAATCATAGATATATGAAATTTTTATTCATTTCTATGGGCTTAACAGACAATTAGACGCGGTTGTTCGTAATTCTCACCTGCTGTGTAGTAGCGAGAAAGATCCCTACAGATCTGCGGCAACTCTTGAACTTGGATTAAACTCCCATCGAACCACAGTCCAGCAAAGGCCTCCTCACGTGTCCAGCACTCTTTTTCATGATGACGTCAGTAGTTGATTATATTTTTTATTAAAGTTTTACAGTCATGCCCTACCAAACTTGGAAATAATAACCAATGTTGGGTGTCGAAAAATGTTGCAATAGGTACTAAATACATGTGTTAAAAGGTCAATTCAAATGGATTTGAAATCAATCACACGTAAAGGTTAATCGATTAATTAATGCAGAAGTAATTACTTCATCAAAAAATAATTACTGAAACTAGGTAACGCTTTGTAGATGCATGAGGGTGATGTAACTTAAAAATAGTCACATAGCTCAGATATTTAGCAATTCAGCTTGAAAAGGTTAATTAGGCTCACTTAACGATCTGAGTGTCAAGCTTCAACTTCTTGTGCTGGTTTCCTGATCACAGACTTTCCAGGAAGATAATGCTGCCCATCCTTATGCTGTAACTTTAACAGAAGGCTAAGATATTGTTTTTAACGATTCATTTCCCAGGTACTCTAATTCACGACGGCACACGTTTGTGTATCATGAAGCCAGGCTTATGAGTCTGATTAGTTATGCAACTTCGGTTTAAATAACTTCGTTAACACTATAATTTTCAAATATTAACCAGCGGGAGGTAGTTATAAAGAGAAAGTGTAACAAAGTAGGTATTATGTTTATTTGTTAGTTCGTCTGACTCCTAGACCATACATAATCGATAAGAGCGGCGCGCGCGAATCCATTTGTTAAAGCAAGAGAATTGTCGTGAAAGTTACAACAATAGGTAAATAGCAAAGGATACATTCAAAATTGTTATTGACCGAAGCGACCCAAGAAGCAGAGAACTGCTTCCATTGCTTCTTCAGTTACCGTTTTTACGGGTGTCTTACAAATGTATGTGGCAAAGGACATTGTTCTTTACATCTTGGCCCATTGTTGGCAATGTTTGGGGCGTTAATCGTGTGTGTCCGATTGTACGAAACTCTAAGCACTTGCAAAACGATTCAGATTATTTTCAATGGAATTGGATTTCCTTATCAAATGCAGAGGTACTTAGAGTGTGTGCTGTAATCGATCAGCTTTGTTACCGGTGCATTGAGCGTGTAGTTTATAGTTTTCTAATTTGAATCTTTGAAGCTTCAAAGAATCCTTAGGTTGTAGGATTACGAAAGTAAAGAGTACAAATAGTTACTTATAATTTCTAGCGAATTGCTTTATCAATAATTAATAATTAGTCGTCAGTTTTCTACATATATTGCGTGTATAACATAATTTACTAATTATCTACGTAAGAATGCATGTGATGTTCGCCTGAATCCGTGTGTCAAATAGGTAACAAATCTTTCGATGATTGTGTTGTTTTTATTGTGTAATAAAATTGTCTGTTATTTATAAATGCTGATTCACTTTTACAGGTTAAATACCTATCTAAGATAGTTCAGATAGGTAAAAAAACTACATAGTAGCGACCTTTTGTTTTTCGGTGTAGTAAATGAAATCGAATACAGGAGTGATTCCGACTCCCTAAGTTGCATACTTGCATAGCCTTCTCATCTTAGATACATATAAAATTCAAAGTCCTGACTGACTGACTGATATATCAACGCACAGCCTAGACCGCTGGACCTAGAGACATGAAATTTGGAGGGTGTGTTCTTTGTGAAGAGTAGGTATCCATTAAGAAAGGGTTTTTCGAAATTCCACCCCTAAGAGGGTGAATGGGGGAGGGTGAAACACGCGGACGAAGTCGCGGGCAGAAGCTAGTTTAATTAATATTTTAAACAGTGCATGTGATCCTCGCTCACTACCTCGCGAGATGCTTGTTTACGGACTACTTGGACACATAACGATGTGTGACAGCGACATGGCTGTGTCGGCTGTGACACGCATTAACATCACAATGAGTTGTCAGTGTTGTCACTGACTGACTGACTGAGTCGTCACGCCCCGCGTGGCTGATCTGAACTAACCATTGCAATAGCTCCAATTTTGGGATATATCTACACATTTAGGATTTCTGATCGTAGATAATAATTATGTAGGTATATCATAAAAGAGGATATGATCCGATATTCCTAGTAAAAGCGTGGCAAGACGAAATAAGCAGTTAAATAAACCAAAGAAATGCCGTATCAGAAATAGTTAAGACAATAGTAAGAAGTAGTTTTTGGCTCAGAAACAACCTCCAAATGATTTTTCGAAAATATAAGCTTGCGTAGAAAGCCACAAAATACGTGAGAGTATTACTTATACAGTCAAAAATTAATAGTTGGTATGCATAAACCGAAGTGCTCATCAGCTATAGGTGTTGTGTGCAGAGCAGGGAGAGGAGAGAGTCATTGATAAGATGTCGCAGCGCGCAACCTTCGTATGATTTTCAAAAATCAGAAAATCCACCTTATTTTTAATCACTTTGCTACCAGCATTGTCGTACGACTTGACAAATTGATATTTATTGTTTAGGAGCTATACATTATAGATACAAGTGGTGACGGTTTCTCCCGATTGTGTAGAGAGAGGTTCTGTGTTAGCGGCGCATGTGGGACAATGGGGGTGAATCACATGAATTATTCAGATTGGTTCACGGTGTCAGGAATGCAGAGATGGACGTCGTTTTTTTTTTTGTTTCTAAACATTTAAGACGAAGACATGAATAAATAATTATGTAAGTTGATGATGCAGAGGAAGACATTTGAATTACTTATGTTCATAGTATCAAGCGTAGATTTTCAAAAATGACATGACATGACGTAGTCTTAAGTGAGGGACAGAAGGACATTTGTAAAACAGCGTGAAAAGGTCTGACCGAATTCATTGTAGTATGTACCTACCTACCAACATGTTATAGGTACATAGCCAGATATTCGCTGCTAGTTTTCGTTTCAAAATTATTATAGCTATAACTACACCATTTGGCAAATCTTTGAAAACATTCACAATACTCCAATAGGTACCTACCTACTTCATGCACTTAAAAATAACACCTACCGAGCTAATCCAATCGTTTAGTTCCAGGTACACTTGCTGTTTATGATGTATGTGCGCAAAATACGCGCCTTGGGGGTAGAATTGCGAACACCACCCCGATAACACAATACAATGTCACTGCATATCCCCGATAGGTAAAGATGATCGGGTAGTTATCAAACACGCCCACGTTTCGGGGTAAAAACGGACGATTCACGTCGAATAAGTGCTGAACATCAGCACAATGCAGATTCGATTAAGAGGAAATGCGGTCGGAGAGACTTTTGAAAAAGCCTAAGTAAAATGTCATAATTCGAGGTTTGGCTCTCGCTTATTTCCTCCTTCAATATTGGACCAATTTAAAAGATATGTCATAAACTGAATAAGAAGGATATATACTGTGTCCCTGTTTTTCTTTTTTCATTAATAGTTGTCAAATTTGTACACTAGGCCTCTGTTTGACAGCGCAACGGTTTAAATCGGCATTTCATGAGGTTTCTAGTGCTTATAAAAATAATGTATCATCAAAAAGGAAAACATAGGGACATACAAGTAGTTAATAATTATTATTCTGAAAAAAATCATTGCTTTAAGGTCATTAACTAGAAAGAAAACAGGCGAGAGCGTTTCTATAGAGAAAAGACCACCCACATTTCCTCTTAAGGGCGTGTCATACTCGGTCGCGGCGCGTCGGATCGGTTCGCTTCCGATTCGCTACTGTTTGTTTTTCCCGCTGCTCCTCCCGCTAGGAATTATCAACAGTTTTCTAATTGTGTGAATTTCGCAGTGACGTCTTGCGGTTTGTTGCGAAAAATTGTGTGGAGGGACTTTTAATTTTATACGTTGAGCAGTGCTTGCCTCTGAGCAAAGCTACTTTACTCGGATATTTCCTCAATAAAATTTTACAGTTGCGCTGGATTTGGTGACGCTGACAGCAGCTGCATTTTCTGTGGAGTTCTTACCGGAACATGGACACAACAAGTTGTAAAAGGCGTTGAGTTAATTGCCAATTAATGACTGTCATTTTCATTAACCACCGTAGACGTCAGTTCAATATAAACGCCATAACACTCTAATGTCTTGTCAACCCTCTATAAAATAAGTCAACAGCATTAAGCCTTCGCTTATACTGATGGCTATAAGACGTGGGGGTCGAAGTGGGTCAGGGATGGGTCCGCCCCGGCCGTCCTCGGTCGTCGGCATTATTATTACAATAATATCTATCTATGTTTTCAGTATTCGTGGTTGTAGATGGAACTGTTCGGAAAGTGATAGTTTAGGAAGGAACAACACAATTTCAATTACGAACGCTATTTCATTTGTTTTCAGCCATTTTTTTGTAACACGAAACTATTTGGAATCTTTAGGAGCTGCGGTACTGCTGAAATAACGTTAAGAAACAATGGTTTCTTTCTTGACGATATTGCAGCAGTCTCTTAGCCTCTGAAAAATGAAACTGGTAGCCTATATACTTCATCGATTTACAATTCTCATATAAACATAAAATTTTAATGGCGATTTATTCAGAGAACACAGCACAAAATAAACATAACTCCTAACGTGATTAAAACAATATTGTACCTCGTTAAGAGTGCACTAACAGGTTTTTAATACGATATCGACTGGATGTGGACGATGTGGTCGGGGATTTACATTCTACGACGTGGTAATGCCGATGATTGGGACCCAATTCATTTATACCACTCACACTTATCAATAATAGAGATAGTGCATATCTATTGAATTCCTCATCAGAGATAATAATCATAAGAAGTATAATTTGTTCTTAATAAATTAATTATTTTATTGGTCATGTGAGTATGTAATGAGACATACTCGTAAAAATATGATAAGCAAATGAAGTGTTGACTTGATCTTTTCCTTAACGTTTTTGCAGTAGAAAAAATTACTCCGAACAAAGTCTACTATTAAGCATTGAACTTGTAGGTACCACTCACCAAAGTCACCATAGAAGACGATGTCTTTGTCAACATGGACAGCAGTAGGGATATGTATTGGTACCTACATATGTAGAGTAGCCTTGCATAAGGCGGAAATAACATGGTAGACAGATCTACCAAAGACCTAGTTTGTACCGTATCTGTTGAGGATAAGATTAAGAAACATCAGTAAAACATAACATTCCTAGGAGCGAAGCTGCACACATACAAACATGGCGGTCGCGGGGGCGATGAACTAATTCAATAATCTCGGGCCAGCAGATAAACGTCTATGTAAATCCGAAGCGCACGCGCAGTCAAATGTGTATGTTTTGTACGGGCAGGAAAAAAAGGCGAAAAGATGTCTTGTTGTTTATAAGCAAAAGTAGTAGTAGAGCCATAGTAGAGCCTACAACTGAATGAGATGTTTGTATCTTGACATGGAACTTGGAGAACCTAAACGTAAACAAGTGTCAGGGTATCACCATCGTCAAAGATGTCCTTGTCTACTGCAGGACATAAGGTCTCGCCTAAGCAACGGCAGGGCAGGCAGGACATAGCATTACCATCAGGTGATCAAATCCCAATTTGATTTAAGTTTTTAGAGTTCGGTACCTCAAAATAATTCAAATTCAATTCAAAATAATTCCTCAAAATAGTTCGGTACCACAAATACTCACGCTACCGGCGATATACATATTAGAAATTAGTACCTTCGTAAAAACAAATCCCAACCTTTTTGAAAAAGTTACTAGGGTACGAAATGTTCCAATCCGTAGTCAATACAAAAATTCGTTGAGTAATTACAAGTGTAACACTGCATTAGTAAAAAAAAGTGTCCTAGGTATGGCTCCACGTATTTATAATAAAATTCCAGACGCCATAAAAGAATTGAATCTTTCATTATTTAAAAAGAAAATGAAATTTTTCTTAATAGATAAATGCTATTATACTATTGAGGAATATTTAAATGACGAATCAATTTATCAGAATAGTAGTAGTAGATATTTAAAATGATTAATTTTGACATTTAACGAATTTGACATTTTTTGACATTAACTATTTTTGACATTTTTAATTCTTTAAATTCCTCATCTAGATTTGACATATCCTCTTAATTAAATTGTAATATTGCTAATTTAATTTTCTAATTTAATACCATAGCTATGCATGATTTTAATAAAATGTTATTTGTAAAAAATAAATCATATTTGTACGCCTCATGGCATAACATAGCGCTCTGTTCATCAAACACAAAACCTGTATTTTTCACCTATGTTAACAAATAAAAAAAAAAAAAAAAAAAAAAAAAAAAAAAAAAAAAAAAAAAAAAAACGGAACCCTTATAAGATAAATTCGTTGTCCGTCTATCAAAACCCTTTTTCTCAGGAACGCGTGCAGTTATCAAGTTGAAAATAATAAATATCAAATACTCGGGACTGCAATCCCTTGAAGCATTGAAAAAAATCAAACTTCTAAGTCAACTCAATCAAAAGATATGGGCGTTGTAGTTCCGTTTATGCCGCATATTTTGACACTCGCAAGGGAATCATGAAATTTGGCAAGAAGCAATGTCATGTAGCACAAGTAAAGGAAAAAATCCGAAGACCGTAAAGTAGTTACATACCTACAAAGTACGCAACCCTCGGTGCGCTAGTCCGACTTGCACTTGACCTGTGTTAATGGGTAGTTTTACGCCTAAACAAAGTGTTCCTATACTCCTAAGTTGTACTGTCGCATTGAAAAACAGAAGAATCCTCCACATTTTCAACTAGTTTTGTGGTCCCACCATCATACTTCTGCTGCTGTCTGTCTGTGGAGGTGTGAGCAAATAATGTGTTATGTAAATACGTGATTATTTACTTTTAGCATCAGAAGATGGAACTCGTTTGAATGTAAACTATTCGCTGTGACGTCACGCGTCGCTTGCGCATTATCGAATGCTATCGATTAATGATAGGAAAGCTTTCCACGTTGTTATCAGATGGGTGTGGAATGTGGCGATTGCATAATCAGCCTATAATATTCCCACTGCTGGAACACAGGTCTCCTCTATTCGAGAGGGAGTGGGCTGTAATCTACCACGCGGGCCTACTGCGGGTTGGTAGATTTCACATGTCTTCGAATTGTTGGTACTAGGACATGCCGGTTGCCTCACGATGTTTTCCTTCACCATTTTAAGAGCAGTGGTCATGAATTTATTTACACAACGTAAAGCGCCTGCCTGGTATTGAACCCACGACCTACGACTCGTAAGTCGGGGCCGTTACCACTGAGCCACCACTGCTCTCTACTCATGTGGCGATTAGAATATTTCATTTATTGCAATCAGAGCTCATTTGCACAAATATGTAAGCCTATAGTTGGTCATAAATATCTAAGAAACTGTTAAATAACCATTTCCTATCACTTTCTAATACATAATACGTTTTTGTGCTGGAGGGAATCAACACTGACATTGCTGAGATAATCTTTATCCTAAACAAAAAACAACAACATTTAGAACATTACGTGAGCAAATGAAAACTGCGTGATAGTGCAGTTTTGGCGAGTCGACAATGATTAAATAATGAAATGGCTACGTTTTCCATGTCATCGTTGATTTTTATGTTTTGCTTAATCATGAAGGAACGGTACAGCCTGTAGATTAATGATTTTTTTGAATCGTCTACACGACAGAAATTACAATGTCATACAGTTATATTAGATGCGCAATGAAAAATTAGAAACTTGTATGATATAGCCAAACAGAAAAGAAAAAGAAAAGAAAGAAAAAAAGTCACCCAGCAGGGCAATGGAGAGGGCTATGCTTGTTTTGTAGTTTCTCTACGTGATCGAATGAGAAATTTAAAAAAAAGATCCGAAGGAGACCCAAGTGGCGACGCTTGGGAGAGGCATATGTCTTGCAGTGTCTATCAGTCTATCTGACCGTCTTTTGGCAATTAATACAGCTCTCCACAGTATTAGTTTTCTCTTTTGAACGTAGCCCTAATTACCAAATTATGTAAGTAAGTATAGGTTATGTAGAGTACTAAGGTGCTAATATAGTGTTGTACTGCTACAATAGGGTTTCGATGGTATTGTATATATAGTTGAAACACCCCACTGCTGTCTATAAGTAAACTATGTGGTGTGAACAGTGCCTAGTAACATGCCAAGAGTTGTCTTTCATCGATAATTTTATTCCCACTGGTGTCTAAGTATAAATTAATAAACTGTGACAAGTAGTGTGAACACATGAACAGTTAGTAGCTTGTAGTAAATATTGTTGTTTACCGTTCTGTTGAGATTTCTCACTGCTGTCAATAAAGTTGTAAACTAAGATGTAAGTAGTCAAGTGTGAACAGTTAGTGAGTTGCAGGCAATTAAATAGTGCTGTCTTCGATTGATATTTCTCACTGCTGTATAAATGAAGACATGAAGGTGTTGACAGTAAAGCAGTCACTAGTGCTGTCTGCAGTTTGATAACGTCTTCGGTTAATTGATTGTTATGTTCCGCTACAGTTGAGTACCGTGCAAGCCGCGAGCGGACGGCGACTTCACCGTTATTGAACACCGGCACTAATTTAGTTTTACTTAAAACTTTAAAAGATAGTCATCACTGCTGCTGTTGATATCAATTGGGTCTGAACGATTCTCTTGCATGGCACATGGTGACAGGTGGTCTTGATAGTTGCTTGTAAGTATCTAAGTATGTAATTGAACTTCCCCTCAAGTCCTGTCAAGTCTCTGGACATTTTAACTGTTGCCTCAAATGTGGATATGCACAGACGCAACACAACTTATTATTATATATCCTGCTCCATACGATTGTTTCGCCTGGGCAAAACCTTGGTTTCATGCGGCGTTTAGAAAGCGATATCAAACATTTCAGATACACTATTATATACTCTTCATCTCCCCGATGAGTGTTATTAGGCGAGCAAGTCAGCAGCCCGCTGACCGGTCATCACTCGTACACGGTCAGTCAATCAGCATCAGCTATGCACAGATAATGTTGCGTACGATTCCCTGCCCGTAGCGCACGCGCACCATGCGTATACCTGCACGTATGTACGTGTGTGTGTGTGTGCGTATGATCTGTATCTCGTTACGGTACAACGCGCTGCAGACGGAGTATGTGGGAATTGGGTGTGTAAACAGTATGTCGGGCACGTTATATTTAGATGTTTTAGTTAGAATAATGCAAGTCCCAGCCGCCTATAACAAACGGAAAAAGCATCGGAACATACCTGCTTATGGCAACTGATCCGAGCAGTTAAAAGCTCAAATATCTCACAGATCTAGCATAGATAAGTTTTCTTCAGTCTGCGAATGTTGGGTTGCCGTCCCTTCATGCAAAAGGTCCCTCTCCCTGAAGCCAACTTAAATACAGTTGGGATGAGGGAAAGCACTAGCATGACCTCGTAAATAATATGAGATAAGTAGAATGATACTTGGGGAGGCCATAGTCCACCGGGGGACGTCTTTCTTCTGAAATGATGATAATGAGCTAGAATAAAACTACTCATCATCATTTCAGAAGAAGACATACATAGGGACCTATCTATGCAAGTATATCTGCCTCTTGGCAACTAGATAGGTACGGTTGTGAAGAGACATAAACGTATTTTCGTTTTCGAGACGATCGATTACTGACGTCACCGTTAAGCGTCTGATGATATCTGATATAACAAACAACAACAAAAAATTACATCCCCAATATAGACAATGACAACTGTTCGATGATTTTCACCAAACGGCTCGCATCGTCATCCTTAAATCAATGAGCACATAACAGTAATGTAACGAACAACACAACATAATGCATCGGTGTGATATCATTGTATTCGATATTATTTGTTTTGTCCTGAGTCACCGAGGACCGTCACCGCTGTGCAAGGTACTCGCTGTCGACTGAAGTGATAGGTAAATGATAACATATCGGTATGATCGCGCCAACTGGGCGGCTAATTAATAACGTCACCAGCGCGAATATTTTTTTTAAAATTACTTTACATCGCTTTTGGTTGGTAATTGGCATGGATGATTTGCAGGTGTGCAAAAGACGGCTATGATACAAGGGAAAACACCAAGCCTGAACTGCCAACTAGAGGAAATATCAACATCAATGTTTTCCTTGAATTCGTGTAAATTAAAAAAAAAAACAAAGTTCATTTGCCAAACTTAGTATTTATGTTAGGTAGGTAAGTTATGGATATGAGGAGATAATTATGGGAAAGTGGCTTATCATGCATCATTTTGCGATCACAATATTGCTATAATATAGTTATATCTCAAAATGAAGCCTGAAATATTTAGTTATGAGTCATGAAAATCACTCGATGTTTTAGAAAAACTAGACTTTGTATAGGAAAAGGAAGTGTTGTAGTTATTGTAAAAACAAAGACTTGCATAATTATTTCGTAAACAGTTAATTATACAGCAGCAAGTAATATTCATTCCGTTAATTAATATTACTTCGCTTGTTATTAACCTATTGCACTAAAATGGGACTATTGTGCAAACGTTCCGAAAAACAGTTTCTACAATTCTCACTAAAATTATAATTATTTTAAAGTAGTATTGTTTCTTGTGCAATTTTAACTTGTACAATTACGGGACGGAAGAACACACTGGAACACACCTTCAAGGTAAATACTTAGGTATCGTAAAGTGTTAAGTGTGTGACACCAAGCGCGACACCTACACATTGTAATAAGTTAGTATCAGTACCTACTTATTATAAAATAATTTATGATACGTATAAATCACTTTTATATTACGGAAATAACCACTCGCAAAGTCCTACGGGTCCTACCCCTATTGGGTACCTAATGCTTTCGCAGCGCTTGAGCAGGAGAAAACAGCACACGTGACAATATCCGGTCGTTGCTAAATTGGATGTCTTTTACGTCAAATGACAGCAACATGAGGATGTCTGAAGTCCACTGTCCGGAGACACCAAGAGAAGGTTCGTATAGTAGAAGAAAGTACGCATGATGGGCACAAGGGGTTGTTAGAGTTCCATATAGCTTTTTTAACCTTTGTTGGATGTCTTACCCCTGCGCTGAGATGACGATGGTGGTTATGATTTAAAAAAAAATAACATGGTCAGCTCTCTCTCGCAATCGCAACAAAAAAGAGGTATTTTTTCTCTTTTTTGTTGCCATTAAATCGCGGCGGTAACTCAAATCCTCTGTAGTTACTTTCAAATTTTCTCAAATGAACTTGTACATAATTTGTAACTGAGACAACTGACACTAAATACTCAGACATTTTAACTGTTCCCACTTGACATTGATACCACACGTGGCCATGTGTGTGTGTGTGTGCGTCACCCACACCTCCACGCGATATCGACTATCGATCAGCTGATTACAAATATATCCACCGATACTGCCGATACATACACATGTATAGCTGTACCGTGTGTGTGTTTGTTATCAGCAGCGAGGATTAGGTACCTGTTTGCTTGCATGCGATGTATGAAAACATACGTATCGTGCTGAGTCCAAGGCAAATATTTAAACTTTGCTTTATGTTATCCTATAAGATTTGTTGTCTGAAATGTTTATTGCTTTTTCCCGAGTCGTTTCAGATTTCATATCAAATATTTAATAAGTATTGAATACGATTGATGCTTTCATTCTTTTGTTTCCTATTTCGTGTCATCACGAAAAATATTCTACCACATTTACTTTTCTGTGTTGCCTCTTCTGGTCTGGATACCTATGCCATGAGCACTTTCATTTTCGAGCAAGGCTTTTCTAGCATTGGCGACACCGCTGTCGTCATGCATTGGACTGCATGACGACCTTGGAAGATGGGCGTTCTTGAACCATACAACAAAAAAAAATGAATGATTGCCTGATTTAACGAGACTCCGTAAACATTATGACAATGACATTAACAATGTTAAGTATCTGATAAGGCCAATCAATACTTATTACAAGTACCTGTAGGTAGTACGTTCTTGTGACTATCGAACTCTGAAACCTTCATAACAAACGTAGCAGTTATAGGTATATAGTACATACTTAATTACTTATATTGATCACTAAACGATAAAACAAAACTTTATCATGGGGCAAATTAAACTTCGATAAAAGGGTTTCTGATGCAAGCACGATTGTTCCTTTATTGCATCGGAAACCCTTTGAAACAAAAATAGTTTACCATATCTTATTTATACAGTTCCAAAGCTATTTCATATCGGCTGTGACAGACTGACTGACACTGAAGTGATTCCAATGGTCCCTTTTTGCCAATTTTGCAACGGAACTCTAAAGATTTTGAATTGGTTTCGTTATTTTTTTCCCTGAAAGTAACTTTTTAGCTTTAGACGTAGGATATCTATTGAAGAGTAACAGCGTCTCATTTAAATACAACACAAAAATATAACCAACTGAAAAGAAAATAATCCATGTAATTAATAAAATAATCCAAAAGTAAAACGAACGAACAAAAACTCTTAGTTGAACGAGACCTGTTTCTTCCGGACGTTGATTTTTTAAATGTTAATCTACCTATCTTCACGTTATTTAATTTTAATATTTAAATTATTAAATTAAATTAAAATTTAAATTAAATAATTAAATTTATTTAACACATTATAAAGCTTCACCAATGACGCAGATAACTTGATTTCACTTCGAGAGGTCATAAAACATGCGTCACTGAGAGGAAAATCCTAGTGGCGGAAACTTTTTGTGAATGATTTATTTATTTGCTTTTATTTACATCCATTATTTTCCTTGAATCAGTCTTATGCACTTTGATTCTTACCTTAAGATATTGTATTGTAAGGTAGTTAGGTAGGTACTGGCTCACGTCTTGTTACCTAGACTTGTAGACTCTACCGTAGGTGCACAGATTTCTTCACAAGTCCTCTTGCCAATCAATGAGAGGCGCATGTTCATCTGTGGATGATAACGGCCTGTTTGATGTTGATTATTACCTTTTGTAACACCCACTATCCATGGGGTTCTTTGTTTCTTGGGGTTTTTTATTATAAGGAGAGACAGGGATGGTCAATGGTCACCTATTCTCTGTCAGGAACTGTCCAAATTAATCTAAAGTCCGTAATCAGCAAAACATCACTTATAATTTAGATATTATGAGTTGTTTTCTATTTATACAGACCGGTTGGTGATCCAATCATTACTCATCTAGTATAGCTAATCTGGATGACTCAATCATGTGTGTTGTGTAAGTTATCCACTGATTAATTGAAAGGTATAGGTACTTAGGTAGTCAGTGTCCTGTATGGATATCTGTTGTGTAAATCCGCATCATGAATCATGATGGCAAACGTTCTGTTCAAAATATTAGAATAAAAGACTTCAACGCCAATGTCTACTCGCTCTGATGTCACCAGAGGTAGAGCTGTCCATCGCCTACTAGGATTATTTTAAATGACCTTGCCTTCACTGGGATCGAGTCCTAATATTTCGTGTCCCACCATTCCAAATCGAAACAATACCAGAACATCAAACAGTCTGTCTCCCCTGAACTCCTGGGGGGGGGGGGGGGGACTGGTTTACGCAGGTGTGCTCGATTCAGGCCAACATGTTGGACATTCCTGCGCTCGCTTTCGAAAGCGGCGCGATCGATACGACCCGTGATATCACTTCATTATGTGCTAATCTTAATGTAAGCGGCTACTGGTCCTACCCGGGACTAGTTTCTAGCCTAGCTAACTTGTCACGAACCGTGTCAGGGGTTGATTTGTGCAGGCTCAGTAATCTATGAGTGATTGAGGTAAAGCTACAGGACTGGCTGATGGCCCAACCGGTGTGAACTAGATTGGAAGTGTCGTTGCGTCGCACCTGGCGTCCAGCAAAAAGGGTGTAAGGACTGGTTGCGGAAAATAACAATATACTAGAGTCCGCAAAATGCGGTAAATAATCGTTTGAAAAATTATAATAGCGTTCGTGATTTTATTTCGCATGAACGTGCGATTAGAAAAATCGCATCGCAGTGCGCGCTTAGACTTAGTGGCAAAAATGTTTTAAAGGTCAAAATATTGATATTCTCTTTATGTATCATGATTGTTGACGTCACTGTGAGCGGTCAGCCACAAGTCTAGCATAGTTTGAGACACTAGGCACTATGTCTGCATGCAGTGGAGTATTATGAATAGATAAGCTATGTTTGCGAGGGCGAGTTGTAACATTCCGTCGAGAGTAAGGCGGTCCCGATGCGAGCTGCGACCACTTTCCTTACACGGTGATCTGCCAGCTAGATGACGCGGGTAATGTACTGACTTCACTCCACGATTTATGGTTCTATTAGCGAGTAGTAAATAAAAGCTATAAACAAGAAACAAGCGGCTATAAAAGCGATCCTGTCGGTATAGACATCGTCAAGTTGCCTCTCGACTGACCAATGTCAACAATCAACATACCTGCTGGATCAACTGGATGAAAGAAACATTGATCCTATTATAGCTCATGTCCTAAATTCGTTCGTTTGGGACCAATACAAGTGGACCCACCTGTTTACATATATGTATGTACTAAGCTCGTGGATGTGCAGCTCGCTAAGTATACCGGAACAGCATGTAGCGCCATGCACGCGGCGTGTCAGTACATTACATCTGTTCACATTATGTTTATTCATCTTACTCAAGATACGCTCGTTCACATATATACCTATACCTATATGTATACATCACAACACTAGATAATAGATTATACAAGTAAATGTGCATAAAGAGATAAATCTTCCTCGATCTGGGAATGATATATTATGATAAATATTTTACAGTTTTATTTCCAAGCGTGGTACTGTTTTTTCGCTGGTAAGTAAATAATCCCTGGTTTAGAGACTGTTTTGGCTTTTACACACTGCCTGACACGCCGCAGTTCTTCCGCCTTGCGTAGGGGACCCGTGCCACATTGATAATATTTTACGACCCCAGAAAGTATCAAACTAAAAGTATCAAACAAAAAACACCTGGCTCAGCTCCACTGCTCAACATTATTAATATATATTTTCCAAAAAGATACTTTATTTTTTTGTCTGTTTGTCATGTTATGCGAATCGATCAGTAGTAACAGAAGCAGGTAATAATCGTTGTCTGTCGTGAACTTGCCCGGTTAACCACTGCATCCATGCTATCTTAAGGATAAAACCTTAATTATGCCAAAAAGCAACTAGGTACACAGTAAATAAATATATGCCAACTAGTCCTTGTAAACAAAACATATCTGCACCCTGTGCCATGATGGCGTCACGTGGGGAGCCTGCTCTGTGCGAATATAGACCCAACTCCTAAACAGGTTTGTGAAACTGATACCAGCTCATAAAGTTTTACGACGATGTCGAGTATTGTCCAGTCTAGTATATCGACCTTTAGCTCTGGAATTAATGTTAAAGTAAAAGGAATCTACATTTGCAGGATTAAAAAAAAAACTAAATACAAACATACATACATACATACTCTCGAAAAACATAACCCTCCTTCTGGCACAGTCGGGTAATGAACCCTTTTCTTTGGGATTCATCCCGCGTTTCTTCTACCAAGTCATTCGGATGAGATACATCTTTCAATACCTATTGCGACATTCTTGTGCCCCGTGTGCCAGTCACGTAAAATGTTAACATTACAAAAGTGCTAAATAATTTGGTCTATTCCCGTTGTCCCCATTGACGCTGTCCCCATTATGGGAACAACGGGAAGTCATAAAATTTCCTTCCCGATGTCCCCATTGATGCTTTCACGTTATGGGGACAACGGGAAGTCATAAAATATTCATAATTCATCTTATTCACGACTAATAAATTTACGTGTCACGATGTGCCAATAATTTACACAACTGAACGTAACTCCATCAGTTCGCCTCTGTTAAGTTAACCTAGAACACGTGTCATGTCATTAGCGGTGTGACTGTGTGCTCGATATGTATTTCGCAACACGTGTCCATTTCACGTCTGAAGCAACTGTAGGTAGGGTCATCCACACGGTCATACACCTCGGTATCTGCACGATGATATACAACATACCCGACCGAAATCATAAAATTAACAGCCAGCCTCAAGGGAATAAGTATTTAGTACACCACCAACATTACCCTTGTGCCCTAATCCCAATTGGGGTATTTTTCTTCCATAAATACATATTTATCAACCGTCATTCATCGATCACTAGTATAGAATGAATTATCGAAGCCGTCATCTCGTCCATGTTATTTTTCACAGAATCCATCCATAGGTTTCGTCTTCCTGTCCAACCATCCACAATGTTAAGGTATATTTATCTATGCTTATAGTAACCATACTAGACATTAGTGAACAGAGAAAATGTATCTTATTATAATAACTCAGACCGTATCATAATGCCGCCCAAGGGCCTAATTTACGTTTAAGCCATTAAATGTCATTGTACTGCTAACTTGTCATTGTCAGTGGTTTCGTAACAGAAGGGCCTATTACCATGCTATTACCATTCCACAGAAAGTACGGCCAGGCGGCCAGGCGGCCAGGCGGCCAGTCGGACGCAGTTGACAGACGTACTGGAGCGTAGGTCATAACCGACCGGTATATTCTGTTACTAATACGAGTCGTAATTCTTGTAATGATTTCGGAACTGCATTGCTACCTCGCGTTTTCGAGGGACGTGGTGTCAATAGTGTTTTTGAAACCATTTGTGTGTGACAGTACCTTAAAGTACCAAATACCTAATAACCATTGGTATTTACCATAAGAAAGGAAGAAAATGACGGCCGCCGACCCCAAAAAAAGTTGTGACAAGGGCGTGATTTACCATGAAGGAATGTAGGGCACCGCAGACAGATTATCTAAAACAAGTTTCACAGTGTATTTCCCAGTACCAGTCGGAGATATTTATAGAAACAATATGATTTGACCCAGTTAGCCGAGCGCCGACCTCCGGCCTCCGACACAATTGTGTAGAAAGTACTAAGCAGCTTAATGACGCCCATTATTGTATTAGATCCGCAACATCAAGTGCACTCTGCACCTCCAGGGCTAGCAAGGGAACACCTCTTGGTTCAGTAGTTTTTTCAAGATTTTCATAAAGTGAACGTCACGAAGGGTTTCCTAATGTCAAATATTCAAGGAGAATACAACAAAAGTCAAAGATCTTATGATTATCCATGATGGTTGCTTGACATCGTTTCATTAACTTAACATCGACTTCTCCACCACAACGACCGACGAAAGACCAACTTTACGATTAATTGTGCATGACAGTAAAAGACTCAGCTTGTTACTTGGCTACATCAACTGCACAAGCAGCTTAATGTGGTGCGGGCCAGTGTGGGTGGCCTGTCAAAATTATAATATCCGGAACATTCACTTTCCGGTCGAGTGATAGCCCTAACTGCAATCGACATTACAGGGCCGCCGATGGGCCGATACGTCATAATTGCCCATTGTCTATGTTGTGCAAGGCTTCCCTATTCTGGCCGTACGCGTTATTGCCCCGTAGCCCATATATCTGTGTGACATTGTGCTAGATATTGATGTCGTGATAACTCTAATAATGCGGTAGTCCGTAGTGTCCGGTTTGACCGGTCAGGGTCACACGATTGACTGGCGCTTAGGAGGCTCGCTTCAGATAACAGTTGGCATGGCGTGGTGTTCATGGGTCCGCTACATTTTAACAGTTGCTAAATGCAGCGTCTTTCGGTTCACTCTCATAGCCTTTTCTGTTATAATCAAGCTGAATATTTACAAACGCTGTATAAAATAGACGAGAGAGGTTCCTTACCATTATGTTTCTAATCTTGATTTGATCGAGGTTTAAGTTATTGGTTTGCAAAACAACAACAAACAGTGCAGAGGTCATTGTGGAGCTAACGACCATGTAATACGTGATATCCTGCCGGCAGCCTGTTGCCTGCTCTGCTAGTACTAATAAACAATTTTTGGAGTCTTCCGCACTCCTAATATTACAGTACAGCACATTCTTACGACGTGTTTGGTCACTGGTGAACAAGCTGGCACGCGCGGTTGTGACAAGCTTCAACCAACATACAACACAAATGTGGCAAGACATTCCGATATACTAAACATACTCCATTGAAATAAAGACAGAGTTTACACTTAAGTTTGAAATAGTATCGCTAACAAATAGGTACCTAATGATAGGGTATACCAAGACTTCCAAGCCAATACACGGAACATAAATCAGTTGACACTATAATTTTCGAATCAATATGAAAAATTAGAAACAAGCGAACAGTTTGTCCACTGTTCTAGTTTACACGTTCATTCATAAAATATGCACAGACTAGTGACAGTCTTCTGTCTACACGGCGGTAAAGCAATAGTAGAAACAGTAGATCCAGTTCATACGATGTTAATGTAAACTGCACACATACTACAAAAACACTGTCTTTTACAGAAACTTGCCGCAAGACCATTCCAGAACTGGTGCAGTTGTGGATTGGTCTTTTTTTTTCAGAAATAAACGATTCCATTCTGAACTGACAGAAATGCAACGTCTTCCTACAACTTCAATCTCATCTACACGGAATGCATCCTGAATATTATGAATATACCCTTCGAATTTAAAACAAGTGATATCTGCTTCACCATTGCTCTGATCAGCTCTGATCATAATGACTACCAAGTGTTGATTTCCATCATTTTTTTCGGCAGAACTTATTTTCAGTATTTGCTGAAAATTTGAAATGCAGTGGCAGTCGCTTCATGTAATATACTGGTATTGAGCTGCATCCGGTGAGACTGGACCCAACCCCAACAGAGTTAGGAAAAGGGTAGGAAAATTGATTTGACTGTCTATTCCTTCATACAGCATTTATAGAACTAGGTCAATGACCTTCTGAACCTTCGCTGTGATCGTCGTCTTCGCATCGTGTCGGCGTCGTCTCGTCGCCGTATCTAGGCCACTACAAGGACGTTGTGTCATCGAACGTGAGAATTTGACTTACTTTTACGTTACGGTAAACTTGTTCGTCTCCTTCCTTTGTGAGACGAAGGACAGAGATAAGAAATTTTTGGCTGGTTTCGAGACTTTAGTGAAAAGTTTTTGTGAGCAAATAAAGCAACGGATGTAGTCGTGGGCGATAAGTTAGCGTCCTGTAGATAATTGTAATGATTTACAGCCATAGTTATTGTAAAGATACGACTTTTTGTTCCTACTACATAGGCAAATATGGAGACTAAGTTTTCTTAGGACACTTATTTCAAGGGCAGTCTTTAGTTTTAGTCAGACGCTTTAAATTATCTTTACAACTTACTGCTTCTGTTATTTTTGCTAATAGAAAAGTTAAAAGGATTAAAGTTAAAACTTGCCTACTTTTTCATCACTATCTAAGGACAGAGGAAATCTACGGTAAATCCCGCAGTCTACAATATTCTGAACATGTATCATTGTGATTGTGTTCAGTCAGACTGTGAGCGTCGTCATTAACCATGCTCGGCATACACATCGCAGGATTACCTCAGGCGCCATGACACCATCACACCGCTGCATCATTTGCATCTATTGCTTCACTCAGCTCACATGGTTATTTATAGACTTACACCGAGGTCTCATCATGCAGGGCTAGTGGTTGCAAGGCTGGCTGTGTTTCTAAAGATCAACTGCAGCCAATCAAATGTAGACGATGGTGCTGCTGATGTAGCTGTCATCAGCTCACATGACAGTTGCGTTGATTTAGTCATCTTTGGGAAAAGATTCCGTGACTTTTTTTTTCGGTATCTGCTCGGTCAATTTTACAGGTATACCATCGAGTACATTGTAGCAGAGAAGTCCATGTGAATCTTATTACATAGAGATGAGAAGATAACAATATACAGGTGATACAAATATCTCTGAAACTGAAATATTTGTTTTACTTTTGTTTCCGATATTCTGGAGGAGATATGCATCAGGCACATCAGCATCATACATCAAAAAATTACATGCAATATACAGCTCAGGACAGTGTCCTGAGCTGTATATTGCATATATTACCTTCTGGACTTTGGACATACAATACCAAACACACACATACTCTTCTTTTTATATATCTTTGTTTGTAAATTATAAGTTAATTTTTATTTTTGTTTAGAATTTATTAAGAACTATCCTAGTTGGTCCGTAGGAAGGTGATGGCATTCGTGATACGGGGTAATCCTAGTACGAGTGATAAAGCACTCCTTTGACACCTAAGTCCACATTACATAAGACCAAATTTTGTTTGTTTTAAGGAGGTTTACTGGACCCATACTTATAAAGACTTTTATTATTATTATATAATTTTTTCAAACTAAAGCCATCTCGAATTAAATGACAGCAATTTTTTTTATCTCATATTGTCTGTGGCCAAAAATCATTAGTTGCATTTGTTTGTTTCTGTAATTTACGATAACGTTACGTGCTGTGCAAAATGTGATAGGTACACTTCTGAACGAAACAATATAAAATGTTGAAATGGCATAATATCTTTAGTTAGGTACAGTCAACAAAAGAGATAACTATGCAGGATCGTCATATAATTGATATCGACTGAAATTTAATTTGATAAATGAGCTGTATGTTTTCTATTAATAAAATTAAATTTTGAGTTGGTGACCTATGTAAATGATGACTAAATCCCCAGGGTATCTTTCATACTTCTTGCATGTGCTGTGGTCCAGGTGGTAGGTAAGTAGTTATTCTCCTATGGACATAGTAACGAGGGTTCTTCCTGTGTGCCAATACGCCGTACTGTGATTGTTGCTTATTTATTTGTCTAACAGATGCCGTGTTTCCTGTATTGACATCCTCGGCCATGAACTCGGCAGTGCTGCTTACAGGTAGACATGTTACTGATGATAGTTAATTCCGATAATCCGCGGAAGAAATCAATATTGTCCGATGTATTTATGAATGAAGCCATATCGCGCCGTACATAGTAGCCGAGTGCGGAACTCCTCAAAACGATCAACTGCGGTAATTAAGTGCGTTGAGACTTTCTTTCTGCATTCTGTTGCGCCTACGACTAATCTCTCCGTTTACTCCGTGCTTTAAATTAGTTTTAAACAGTGCCGATCTGCCCACGCTAAGTTAGTGGTTATTACTGGTTGCTTTAAACCGACCACCTTGATAGTAATGTATCCGCTGACTGACATCGCGCCTCCACAAATTCGCAGGACTATAGCCAGCCGCATCGAGAAGGATAATCCACGCCACCCAATGCACAACTTTAACCAGTGAGTGAGTTAAGATGAGATCTTAGGCAAGAACTGCTTAAACCTCTCGATTTCTTTATTGGACCATCAGAGAGCCTCCCATCCGGGCACAAGTTACTTGAAGAAGTTCATGGACAACCTCCACACGTGGAGGTTTATATACCGCTCAGATCTTAGGTGTAAATGCGGCGTCTATCGACAGACAATGGCTCACTTCCGATCTTGCGCCGCATGGCCTGCCACCTGCACACGTGAGGACCTAATGGCTGCGTCAGCGAACGGTATTCACGTTTCTGAATGTTGGGCCATTATCACACGTGTTGGCTTAGGGCTGATTCTTCAATCTACATATTCGTGGAATAATATTGACGAAAGTTTTTGTATGGAAGAACTGTCAAAAATTCAAAATTATTCTTCCGATAAAATTATCCGTCGTTGGAAAAATCAGCTCTAAGAAGAGAAGACCGTAACTTTTGTTTAACAAGTGAAACATGGTAACAGACAAACATGTGTGCCTTCATTTAGTTTCGTCGAAAACTTCTTTTCTTTTCGGATAAGAAATTAATTTTGTGTTTGGAAAGATGGGTCCGGCGGTGGACACTATAGGGTGGTGCTGAGTGACTGAACGAGGGTTTAGTTTGAGTAGGTATGTTGTCTTTTGTCTGTTGTTACATCGAACCCATCGGAATTCCACAAATACCTTTCTCTTTCTATACCTACAAATAAGCTTAATTACCCTTCGGTCCTTATAAGCGCAGCACAATCACATCAACACAAGTTCATATCTCATCAGCAGGCGGCGCACGCGCTTGCAAATCGATGCGTTAGTATGCACGCGCGCACCGAACTGTACAATGTTGACGCTAAGTTGCAGGGACCAGGCAGAATTATTAATTGAATGACATGGAATCATAATAGGGTCGACCAAATAAAAGAAGCTGAGAATAATCAATGAGATGTTATTTTAAAACAAGAGTTGTTTTGTTGTTGTCTGCTTGTTTTGTCAGCATCTTTCACCGCTTCTTTCCTCGCAATACTAACATTTTAAATAGATACTTGTCAGCTTAGTGAAAATAAAAGTGGAAACTGGCTACAGCTTGGCTGGAAATTTTCTGCGACACAGATAAATATCAAACAATAAAAGACCCGTTAGGTACTTACTCTCCTTGAAAATAGTTATATAGAAAAGAAGCTTAGAAATGTCAGTAATTATTGTAATTAAGCGATAGTTAAGATAACAGAGAATAATTCAAAGATTAATAAGAAGTAACAACTATCTTCCGTACCGTCGCGCGTCGCCTTCCAGTACTCACAGTAATTGTCCGTCGGCTGTGGTCGGATACAACTCGCTACAACTCGCCACAACATCTAGTTTGGTCACTGTCGCACCGGTACCGTTATAAAAATAATTGTTGCTTTCCAATTAAGGATTCCATCCATCATTAACATACAACCGGACGAAGCTATTCAATCAAAAACCAACTTAACTTACATTTTAATAGAGTTGGTTTTCATTGCGGGCGCTGCAGTCAAGTCCGATTAATCGCATGATCAGCCAGTCAAAGTAGGTAATTGAAAAGAGAGGGCGCTGCTTTTAATTGCCGGCGATTACGCGTAATGCCACATTGCCGGCCAGGAAGAATGTGTTTTGTGGTTCACTTTGTTTTGTAGTTTGCTCTACCTGTTGGTGGTAGTGGATTACGATTTTACCATTTGGGCAATACTTACCTAGCTGGCGACTTGTTCGGTCCGTGATTGGTACCTATTCCTGATAGTCGTTATATAGGTATATTTTACTGAAAATCGACTAACATATTATCTGAAACTGTACAGAGATGAGCTTATTGAAATCTTGACAAATTCGGTATTACTATAATATGATAACAGTGTAAGTGACAATGAATCAAATAAGTGATAGCTTTACATACCGTATCCTAGGTACGCATTTGATTTTGAAACATGGTATAACACCAAAAATATCAAGTATAAAACGATAAATAATAGGGAAACTTCATATAAATCTCAACCCGTCCTCAGATGGGAAAGTGTTACTGTGCGTTACTATGTCTCCTGAGCAAAATAGTTAGCCCTGCCGTTTGCCCCTGTATCTGACACCTTTGTCTATAAATTGCCATTAGGACCTGTGGTTGTAAGTACACTCTCTATGTCCAAGGCGGGTGAGGCGACCTGGGAGCAAGGCATACATAAGTACTATACTAATCTATCTGTACCTACATACGTCTGTCACTTAGATCTTCGTAGATGTTGATGCGGTTTTCAATATCATTTAGTTGGAGACTTTATTCGGGTTAGGTTTATGACTTAATGTTTTATGAAATATTTAACTTAGATTTAGCTCAGAGATCTCGGTGTTTTGACAAATCGCCGTTGCCCCCGTGCGAAGCAGGGGCGGGTCGCTAGTTAAGTATAATTTTATAAACGTGAGACTTTTCCCACGAGGGTGACGGCTGTGTAGTGCAACTCGTTGACGTCTGAAGTGAAGATGGTATGAGTTAGGTAAAAAGTTTCGAAATTGTGTCACTCGACTTTCGTTGGTTGTGTTAGATCCTTCACCAGGCTGGCGTCAATGTGATATTTTGTAAAATGGAAAAGTGTTACAACTGGATAGTACAGTCGGGCTCAAGTATCTATATCTACCAGTAAGTAAAAAGTAAAAAGGTTGACTGGTAGAAAATGCCTATGGCATTAAGTCCGCCTCTGTACATTTATGTGCTTGAAGTATTAAATAAACAAATAAATAAGTATCTATCTCTTGAGATAGGTACTTAGACTGTTTTTAGGAAGACAATTGTGGAATTATTTAGCCGGCTTAGAAAATAAAAGGTCGTCAATTTTCAATTAGATAGATACAACTGTTTGTATCAAAATAGTTAACGATCGTTGCAATTGTTTTTAATCATTAATTAAGACTGCAATTTTACGAAATGTGATACAAATATGTAGAAACTTCGAAATCATCTATTAATATAATATTAATATGCTAACGTAGGATGTTAGCAGACAGACGAATTGTTTAGTAATCTATTTATATCATATTTCACTCATGCATCAAACCTGTCATAAACTAGGTCTTTGGCGAGGTGGCACAGCTAGCGGAGCGGGAACGACAGCGTTGTTGTTTATATTACCAACTTCTTTAAATTCAACAGGTTAGGACGACAAACGACTCGAATTTTGCTATGAAGTATTGAAGCCTATTCATGGCCTACTCATTCAAAACCTGTTGTCAAATAAAATAAGTTGTTTGTACTAATTACTACCCTTAGCAATTAATACAATCTCATGTAGATAAACAAGAGTTCTGACGGCTGATGTAGGTAAGCTCTCAGAAACTATGGAAGACATGTTAACCCAACACGTGCAAAACTAAATGCGTTAGATCACCGCTCTCAGTAGAACCTCGCCCCACCGCATAGTTAGGTGAAAGCGCGAAATAAAAACATCATCAATTAAATGTCAATAAAGTCGATGACGTGTGTGTAAACTATAACGACGGGCAACGGCAATTTATCAAACAGCCAGTGTGGTGCCTTTTTGTTTGATTTGTAACTTTTACACGATTATTTTACTTTCAATTTTATTGAAACTCTTGTTATTTTTTTTTTCGTTTTTATTGCACTTTTTGGCTTTCGAGATACTTCAAGCCACATTTCAACGACTGTGGTTAAATACAAAGGTCATCTAACCACATTTTAGTCGCTCAAAAAGCCATGTCATCTATAATCGTGGCGTGTAATGTGTAATCACGACCGCTTCAACAACACATCCGTCACATTCAAATAACAAACGTATAATAGCCAGTTAACTATCATGTTCCAGTTTAAAACGTGCTACTGGATGTCAAAAATAAGTCTGTCCTATTGAATGTTTAAATTGAACTTATCTAGTATTGAAGTAGCTGTGTTACTGTTCACTTTACGAAAGCTATTGCGTTGATCTTCATAAGATATACCTAATTATAAAGATAACATCATGCGTGCCGAACATCACGCAAGCTGAACCCTTCCGGGAATCCCAAAGAGTTAGGCAGAGGTGACCTATAATAAACCCACGTTTTGCCAGTTGCCTATTGCCATCAACCAACGAACATACCGAGCTCAAATCCAGACTCCGGACCGCTACTGAGAAATTCCAGATGGAAAAGCCCAATAACACTTTGCCGAAAATCGAACCCAGGACGTTACTGCCGAGCATGAAGCACAGCAGTAACGCTTGCGAACACTAGACGATGGAGCAAAGATACCTATAATAATGTGGTTGTTATCTATACACACTTATTTATTATTTATTTATTTATAGTTAATTAAAACGGTACAACACCAATGACATTAATTAACATAGAGACAATTATTATGAAATGATATCATTCAACAACAACAAAAGAAATTTCAACCAGAAAAATTCAAAATCTAGGTAATTCAAAAAAATTAAATTCAGTAAATTTTTAGCTTTTTATTCATTCTTTTATTATGTTACTTATAATATAAAAGTGAGAAACTATACTGATCAAAATGCTTATTAATTACTCCATAATTCTTGTTAATTAGTGGCAAGTAAGCGAGCAACGCTAAGAGGCTTACCAAGTTATTATGAGTACATAACCTTTAGTTCAGTCGCGCTGAGCCAATTAGTGGTCGACATCCAGGCGACCGGCGACCGGTGACTGTCCCCTTTCTCACCTACTTATTAAGAAAGTCACTGTGTCTGGGCAACGTGGGCTTTTGAGACGGGGCAGTCCGAGCAGGTTCTGCGATTTGTGGCTTATCTAGGTCCAAAATTCGAAACCGCATTAGTTGGCATCACAAAAAAAAACGTGTGAGCTATTACCTACCTACTCAACACGTTAAGGACAGTCTCCGCATAACGTTGTCCTGTACCTCGCTACAACGGTAATGATACCTGCCCTTACTGTCCCGTTTCTCGTCTCACCCTATATGAAGTCACACTGAAAAATAAATAGTCAGTACGTTTGCTTTCAGTCCCCATGTTTTGTGATACTCCATAACTAAACACTTCCTAACGAAACTAAAACCTAACGGGCTTGAGAGAGTGACACGTGTCTGCATTTATTATGCACTAGCTTCTGCCCGCGACTTCGTCCGCGTGGAATGTTTGGTTCCCCCGACACATCGCATTGCATCGCCTGCCCGCGCTATTACCTACTTACCTACTTCTTTTTCGCTTGGCGTTCATTCTGACTTTTTTTTCTTTCTGCTCGGCTCCGAAGAGTCGCAGCGTGATGTTAAATAGGCTATATATAATAATAACTCCACTGCGGGTGACGTAACCTACGACAAACTTAATATTTGCGGTTGGTACAGTACTCGGGTCTAAGGATCGAACCGCAAAATTAAGTTTGTTTTTTATTGTATATACTTTTCCGGGATAAAAAGTACCCAGTGTGGTGCCCAGGATATTATAGAATAATTATACCAAGTTTCATCGTAATCGAACCGGTAGTTTTTGCGTGATGCCTGAACAAACAGGCAGACAGGCAAACAGACAAAATTTTTTTTAATCACAGCCATAATTTTTTTTGATATTTTCAATGTACAGAATTTTCACTTCTACAGATTTATTATAAGTATAGATTATTTAAGCATTCAATTACTGAAGTGAAATTACCCTCAAAGTTTTTCCTTCAGAAGATAATTTGGTTAGGATTTTGGTATTGTACAGCAGCACGAAGATTTAAATACATCATTTTGAAGAAGAAAAAAAAACATATTGCGAATACTAGTCATGGGCAATTCGAATGTTCACGCAATTACTTTATAAAAGAATGCAATATAATCGTAATTTCGTGTACCTGTGATAAAATAATAGATTAGAAACACATCGAGCCTTTTCAGGAAGAACATCGTAAGCGCCAAAATCCCAAAAAACTGTTTTTATATAAACCGCTAGATCAACTGATTATATATATATATATTAAGCGCCAGATCTTAACATTTGAATTAATAGGGAGGTGCCCTTGAAACTAAGTAAAAATTTCAAATTGATGCTATAAATATTTTGAGAAATATTTAAAAAAAAACCTTCTCCTGTAAAAATGCAAAATGGCGGTTACGATCTTCTTCCTGAAAAGGCTCGACATTATCACTCATATTATATCCGTCGACAACTGAAATAGTATTTTTTCTTGTTATTTTAATGTAGAAATGGCGACACACAACACACTCAACGCCACTCGTGACACTAGCGTATGACACAGGTGACACTCTCGCCTGACACCCGTCACACTCTCATGACGCTCTCGTCTGACACTCGTGCTACTTTTATCTGACACTCGTGAAATTTTGGTCTGACATTCGTGAGTTCGTGACACTCTGTGACGAAACGTTTAACTTGATTGGTGTTTTCACATTATGGTTAATTACTTACACATGTGGTGTCATCTTACAGGAAGTTGACATTTGTTACCTTTGACTTTTCAATGACTTGCGTGGTCTTCTGACAACTGTCTTCCCAAATTAAACCCTAGGTGAGTTTATTTAATAGCTGAAGAAGCAGTGGAATACTTAGGCCCAGAAGCCTACACAGCTGGTCCTCGGTTCTAAAATTCGGGCACAACACAAGTAATAGATACCAATCCTCTGCTGCCGCCGCAAAAAGGAAAAACCCATCTACATTGCTCGTTCTGGGAATACAAAATCTCCCCTTATTGAATGTCATTCATTACGTGTTTACGGTCATTAAAACCTCTCTCAAGAATCAATGTTTAGTCACAAAAAACAACAAGTTAACAGGTTAACCCCCATTGCAGCCGTCTACGTCACATTACGGAGTAACCCGACCGCTGCAGCGCTGCAGCGGCTTCGTCGTCACATTACAGGAAGTAAACTTTTTTCTTTTAACTTTCAATAGCAGCCTGTGCCATATTACGTGTGTTATGTACTATTAGTAAGTATATAAGTAATGCCAGTGAACGTAGCCACCAGCCGTGACGGACATGACGCTAAATTGGATTTGTAGTAACTGTTTAGTTTTAGTGTTGTTGTAATTACGTTAGAAGTTAGTTAAGGAAGAGCACGAGTGTTGATGAAGGTTAATTATTGTGTTTAAGTGTTGGTATCTTCTTTTCCTTGTACCTAGATGATTGTTTCAAGCCAAGGAGTTCGTCTGTTAAGTATTGCAGAACGTCTACAGATATTCTGTATTCTCCTAAAGGTTGGGTTTTGCATGCCATCCAGCCAGCAGTTCCGTGTTGTATGATATAAAGTTATAATGGATCCAGTATGCTGTGACAATGTGACTGTACTTCAACTATACCATTTTTAACCATCCATCAAAAGCTTTCCAAGTAAAAAGTGTCCAACATTCATTATCCAAGTGTTAACACGTAATGTTCTGGACATTAGCACTCCAGTTCTAAAGGATAAGACGTGACCACACAAAGGTCATCTGCGCTAACACGGCACAGTTGCCATACGAAACTGAACCCTGTCTCTATATCCATAACAAGGTGTGCAAGCGTGACGAACCAAGGTAAGCGACTCATGCCTCCGAACTTGACATTATGATGTCGACTATACACAACGAAGGAGATAGCTATCTTGATTTGATTACAAGTACTTGTACATCAATCTAAGCTTGAGCGAAGTATGAATATCTTAATTGATATGATTTTAGACTTAATGAAAATCTCTGTAATGTACCTAAAAGGACCGTTCGAGATAAATTGGGAGGCAGAGTTTGTTATAAGGTTTAAATTCAGGGTTGCTGGTTTTTAAAGGCAAAAGGATGAATGCTTATCATATAAAAACCAATGCAACTTTATATCAATCACTTTCTTTGCCAAAGGCAACAGCAAATAGGTAAGTACGTAACTAGCCCGGAAATAATCATTTTAAAATATTTAATACTAGCAGCGCCCCGCGGTTTCACCTGCATAAGTTTCCCGTAGGAATATCGGGATAAAAAACTATTCTAAGTCCTTCCCCGGGACTCAAACTATCTCTATACCAAATTTCATATAAATCGTTTCAGCAGTTTAAGTGTGAAAAGGTAACAGACAGACACACTTTCGCATTTATAATATTATATAGATTAGTAGGTATGGATAGTATGGATAGTACTAAGTGTTGTTTATTTATATTGTGAAAATATAAAGCATACCATAACGGCATGAATGTAAATACGATAGTAATCAGATGACACTAATGATCAATAAAAATGCCGTTTGATATAGAAGCAGTTATATTTTATTGAGAGCAAAAAAAAACGCTGTCCTTATTTTTTGTGCCGAATCAAAATAATCGTAGCACTGATTTGAATGAGCGAATAATGATTTAAAAATAAACTTGACTAGAAATATTTGGGAATTCTGAGTAAGTTAACGGTAGTGTTTGAATATCGGAAGTCATTAAAAACTTGTCCAAATAGATATCTATTTGGACAAGAGATACGGTATGTACGCTAGTCATTCTGTGTAATGAATTAATGATTTGTCGATACAGCAAAATATAATAAAAAAAGGTGACTATAACACTGCAATAATGAATGATCATCATGGTATGCTTCTGAAGCTGCTGGACACATTGAAATAATCATTGATTTTTAATGAGTGAATATTTGTATAACTTTTGTTTGAAGGTAACGGTAACAAACGAGTCTCGGATCTTCGGAAGTCATCAAAATAATAACCAAAATTGTATATAGTTATTCTGTCTAGTGATATTATTTGAGTAAATAAGAGTAAGGTAAGGTACTTACCTGCAGAAATGTACTGAAAGACATGCTGCAAGCGGGATCCCTTCTTTTCGCATAATGTTCTTTTTCCTAATATCCTTTGGCATAACTATTTTTGTATAATTTGTTTTGCCATAATAATACTTTCCCATATTTTTTTGGCATACAGTTATGTTGGCATAATTATCTTGAAGGCTAATTTGTTCTGGCATAAATTTAATTCGCATAATACTAAACGATGTCAGAGGCACCCCGGTCCCCGAGGTTCGGTTTGGTTAGGTTCCTTTAAACCCTGCAGACCAAAATATCATTGCTGCAGACAGAAAAAGCAACCAGCGCAGCGGGGCTCCGTCGACCTGACGTCGTCGTAAGAAATAAAACGAGCATGGTGAATTTATGCTTTAGAATGTTATGCTTAATTATTATTATGATTAGAGAAATTATGCTTAAAAAAATTATGCGTAGGTAAGCTGTTATGCGTAAATAATGTTATGCGAAAATATAATAAGGAAAAATATAATAGGAGAAACAAAAGTATGCCAAGTTATATTAGGTCTTAAAATTTTATGCAAATGGATAGGGAACCGCCGCAAGCACATAAGAAAATCTCTCCGATTTCTGTGTGATAATAATTCTTATCAGATATGTAGGTATATTTAATCTTGTTATTCTAAATTCATATTTCGGGAGCGTGTGAAATTACATTATTGACACAGGTAAGCTGTTAAGAAACAGATAGATAGCGAAGAGTAAACACAACAACACACGGTACACAGGATTTATCCTAAACAAACTTTACTAGGTACAAGTTTTTTCTTCGCTGATACAGATTATAAAAGTTGGAAGGTAGAATGTAAACGTTGGTTTCTTCAGAAGGATATACATATATAACAGCTAGGTTACGGAGCTCAAAATGGAAGTAGAGGAACCACATAAATAAGTTATTTAGTAAGATATTGATTAAGAAACTATTGATGCCTTTATAGCAGAAAAAGAATAAACAAAGAGAGATGAAAAAAGAGCAATTCCAGAATCTGAAGATAAACAATAAGACTGAATCAGCACATCAAACTTCAAACATCAATGAAGCTATTTTCATTAACAAGCCACTAATAACTAAGAGTAACCACTCAATTATCGCCTCTTCCAACACGCAACACGGTCTACAATACCGTGAACAATTACCACGACTTCTTAAATCTTCTGGCGTGTCTTAAAAACGATTTATTCGTGCCGACGATTGTTCCCAAGCAAAACTTATTTATTAAAGATAAAATACCTATTATATCCGTCCTCATTAATAGCCATTATTTCTATAATTCTATCTGAAGCTATTGTCCATTATAATTTATTTTTGAATTATGGAAGTGATAAATATGAATTGGAAACAATAGATTACGGGTCCATTGTATTGGTTGTAGTCAGCAATGACAGCTGTTGTGGATGATCATCACGATCTGTGAGGTAATTTGATTGTCTTTTTGACACGATGCTTACTACTGAACTGAATTAAGTTTATGCCATTTCAGTCAAAGAATGTTGGGTCCCATTGTTATTTTGCTATGCTGAGTACCTTAAATAAAAATAGAAGATGATTTGGCAACAGTTGCATCCTCGAAATACCTTTCGAGTCCCATTTCCCCCTTTGGTCCTATTATTGAACCCTAAGGTAGCCGTGTTGGGTCAATAAAGAGAGTAAAACGGATTGATATAATTTTAATTTTAGTGTGTAATTCCTGGAGCGTTTGAATGTTTTCAACTCATTATACTTGTTCTGATAAAAACATAGAACTTGAAAGTGCTGATAAGTTTATTAAGTGGTTTGTGTGGCAATGTTAGGTTAGATTACAGATAATAAAAGCGTTTCGTAAGTGTGTTGTATGACTGTCGATATCTACTCGTAATATAAATCAAAGTCAAGTCATTTGTCAGGCGTTTCCTGAACTGTAACCGTTCTAATGTCACAGCTTTATTCGAAAGGTGAAAATATTATATAGAAAGCCACGATGGGACTATACATATAGCGTTCAGGAATACGCAATGCGACACCCGACACCGACCTTTTGCGAGGGAGCCTCTTCGACCTGTAGTGACCGAAATAAAACATAACGTCGTCTTTTTACAATATTTATTGCGAAAATTCTTAAACAAACATAAATGAACATCTGATATCTAATATGGACAGTATAGGTACCTCTTGTAAAGTGTCATACAACGTACAGATAGCTTTACTTGTTATAATTACATATATTATATTTTAAGGCAATTTCATATCACAATTTTTTAAGATTATGCTGAAAACTATACTTTTGTATAAATAGGAATTTGCTATAGCAAGGCCTCTTTTAACAATAAATATTTTTTACCATGACGTGTGGCACTGATCATAAATAGAAACAACCTTACAATTACTACTTATAAAATATTGCAACAATTAACACTATCAATCTCAGTAATTATTATTTTGATCTATGCACTATACCATTAAATTAAAATTGACTAATTTATTATTATGCTAAAGGAAAATGTTTCGTTTAAGTACCTAATAGATAATTTATACATTTAGTACTAGTGACGTGTGTTGCTAGTGCTAACAAAGTAAGTATTACTAAAATTGTCATTTGTTTGACATCTAAAAGGCAACACTTAACGAAGATTTTAGTAACGATTATGTTTTTATATATCAAAAGTCGTCAAACTACATACTTAGCAAAAAGCAGTACTTTTATCTACTTGATTAGAAAATAGGTTGACTTCGGTAATGCTATAATAGGCATCATTCAGAAATGATTACCTATAAATTAGATAAATAGGTAATTTACTTCAGTTAGCATTACTAATATCTTCGTTAGCTTTTCTTAGAACAGCTCTGTCACAGAAATACATAAGACATACACATTTCTTGCTAACTTTAGATATTGTGCTAAATTCTAGTGTAAAAGGTAAGGCACAGACTATTTGACACTTCTAACAATGAACGTTACTTCACTAAGCACTCGCTGTAAGTACGTATGTTCAGACAAGTACGAGTACATACATAACAACACTGACTGGGACTCACTAATATACAATTATAAGACATTTTGTCATTTCGTAAAAGGCTTAATTCGTATCATAAATTCGAAAAAATAAGGCTTTCTGCATATTGTCGATTAGTTCTACTAAGTTTCATTCAGGCAGTAAATAGTAAAGTTATATGCAACTGTAAAACATGAATGTATCCAAGTTGCTTGTTGGATTTGGCCTAGCTTTCTGAACAAAAAAATCGAGTATGTCGAAGGCTTAATGTAAAATATTCTTTACAAAATCAGTGTAAATGTTAATTACAATAAATACAAAACACGAAGTCCAGCTTCGACTAGTTCATATCTACCGGCGCGGCGCGCGGTGGCACTCGAGTCGAACCGCCGCGCACGCGCACCCGCGCACTGGCTGCAGACGCGCGCCGGCGCAGTGGCCACACATCTCAACCTCAACATTATGTGAAAGAATGCTATAATCTTTTGAACGATGAATAAATCATGTAACCGCGCGGCATAGTGAATGCAACAAACGAAAGTACAACAGATAACAGTTAATCATATTGTTTCTCGCGAGGAATTAATAACTTTAGCTAAAGCGAAAGCATTAAATTCTAAGTAAAAATACTCTCTGCATTAATTACCTACTTGAACGTTTTGGAGGTGTTATGAAAACTTTTGCATATCATACGCCACTACCGAGTGCTTACAAACTAAACCGGAAACACGCTCTAATGGCTCATAAATCTACGTAAGTGCGATATCTCGACAATACTGGGAGCCGATTTCAAGGTGTCATTATAGCTTGTTTCTTACACTCAATAAATTTTCTCACAATCATAAAGAGCGTGCCAGTGTAGCGTCGCCCGCATGGCATACAGGCACATACAAGAGCAGCACTGCACGGGAAAGCGGCGCCACACCGAAAAAATCTATTAAGTTTTTCAGCTCACCAGATTGACGTGAAACAATAGGAAGAAACCATTTTACTCACACTTAGGAGACGAGTTCGCATCGTGTGTCGGCCGCTTTCCAAGTGCGCGAGCGCGCGAGATAATTGCTGTTACGGATAACCATCATTTGCATTGTTTGCAATCTGGAGAAAATTAATTGCTTCACAATCGATTGGTAGATGAAAGAAATCGATCAGCAAAACATGACTCCAAACGCACACTGGAGGAATTTACCATTTACGTAAAACTATTAATCGTAGCCGTATTAAACCGAGGCGATTTTTGATTGGATGCTAAACTTCACTCACACCTGTTCGTACAATCATCCGCGCACGAACCGAAGACACCCGCACGTTGCCACTTGCCTTGCATACAATTTTCACTATGCGGCAGCTCCATCCAAACGCGACGATGTTTAGTTGGCGTCACGCCCCCGTTATATCAACATATTTGAACCAGTTAGCCTTTCCGAACATTTGTTACGATCCTAAGCGGCGCCGGCCTCTTGTTTCTGTTGTATGAGGGATTCCCACTTGGCTATGAGCCGCGTGGAGCTGGGCGCAAGGAACTCTTCCCCCGGGGCGAGCGTGCACAACTCCGCTAGCGACTTAGCCGGCTTTAGACTTCCAATGGAGTCGTGTCCCGAACTGTTCCGTGGCGAGGGCGACCGCAGCTCTTCGTTCAGAGCCTCGTACAGCTCTCCTATCGACTTGGTTGGCTTCAGCTTGCCAGGCATGGGGATCTCCTCGTCCTCAGACTCGGAGGTAGTCTCGTTGTCAGTCAACTCCAAGTCGTAAGGCTTTTGTTTCTTCCTCATCTTTTTGAGCTCGTGTTCTCTGTCCTTCATTTCCTGTAATTCTTTCTGTATCTTCTCCTCGACAGGTACGTAACCCTTTCTGACAGGTTTACCTTCCGGTGTGCGGCTGATGACGGGAGGAGAAACCACGGCGGGCGCAACCACTGGTGACGTCGGGAACACGAGAGGTGGCGCAAGCGGCATTATGGGGGTGGTGGGAGGCATGGGGCCTCCAGGGGAGGCGGGCATCTTGCCTTTATTGGCGATAAATCGCTGCATGATTCCTTTTGTTCCCGTCTGGGGTGTAAACCGTCTCGTGTATCCATTTGTGTTGAGAAGTGCAGGTGTGACCGGGGGCGACGGCGGCGCAAGGGGGCCGAGCAGGTGTGAGGTGGAGACGGCTCTGCTGAGGGTCTTTTGCGGCTTTAGCTCCGCGTCGCCGTTCACGTGGCCATTCTGATGGTTCACGTCGATGGTAGACTCAGACATCAGTCTGTTGATTCTGAAGTGTCCCTCTTTAAATTCTCGTTCTCTTTCCGTAACTTCTATGATCTCTCGCTGGATCCTGGAGAGGGGATCCTCTTTCAGCAATGACTGTAACAGAATTAAAACATTTTGTTAATTTTATCCCCTTAAGCAATAATTTCCACTACATCGCTGATAATCTCCAATTCAAAACCATAGGTAGGTACGGCGGGTCTGAAATAATCATACCAAACTACCAATCATCGATGTAAATCGAATACAAAATGAGAAGTGAGGCAGCTCACAATTATCTTCAACAAATTAATGACCCGCACAACATTCAAGTCGTTGAGGAATCACACGTTCAAGCCCTTAGCGTTTACGTGTTTCAATGTTACTATTAATAGATACAGCACTTAAGCTATTAACATAGCGGTCACTATCATTATTACGCCACTTTAATAGTCGGTACAGGTTTTTCTGCATCATACTCGGTAAGTTGATGTGTGTCTCGGTCGAGTTCGGTCGGTGTTGCGCACACGCCGCGCGACCTTACAGATATGAACGAACGATATCGTGCCAGCCCTGAATCCATATCGATAGATTATGTAAGGATATAAATATTGGAACGATTGCTATTGAGACTGAATGATTTGATAGAGAAATTCTAACGTCCTCGCTTCAACAGGATACTGTTGATAAAACTTTGAAATAATGAATTAATTTGATTAGAAGATTCAACATCTTCTAGTCAGATCTGGACCTTAATTTCCTATGTTCGTAAACTCATCGTATCGATATAATTATTCAATAGCTTGCTACGTTCTGTCTTCCCAATTCCCAATTCTTATTAGCTCAACAGATACTGTAAAATCTTTGGTCACTTTAAATGATATTTGTTACGATTTGACAATGTAGAGGTACCTACAGATTTCCTGGTTAGCGACTTGATCTGGCCTGAGGGTATCCAGGCAGATTTACACACGGATTCACGGACACTAGATAAATAAAATATAGAAACTATTCGATTATAGTACTGTTAGGTACTGTTGGCCGACACAACACGGAATAATATGTTTCAACAGCGCGGTAGGCTAACATTCGACCTCCTTGAATTAAAAGAACAGACTGGCCGCTAATCGCTTAAAAGAAAAATCGAGAAAAGATAAAACGCTTCCATTGTTCTATTATCTCATTAATTTAATCGACTGATTGCATTCGTGGATAGACTAATTTTCATAAAAATAAGTTTTTATCATAGATATGATATTGAAGGCCCGTTTGTTATAGTTTTATCAGCATACATATGTAGGCGGCTTTTAAAATGCTGTCCGGGTAGATGTTTATCTATATATTTAGGAAACTAATTTCCTATGGTACCTATAAGAAGATAACGGCGTCCTGTATTTATGTAAATTAGTTAATTATCTATCTTTAGATCTGTAGATATGTATTATTTTCGTTCTAGTAGGTGTAAGTACAACGTTGTGTATCATCGGCAGTTAGTTAGCCTCCGAAATTAACTCTGAAGGTTAAGTTAACTCTGTTACCAAAAATATTACTGAACCTATTGTTAACCACTATGAACCCAATTTTACTAGAAGTAGCTATTAACAGCTGACGGAAGGATCAAATCTTACTTATGGAGACTTCACTCCTAAATACTAATGGCTGAAAGTTCAGGACAGCACATTACCTACATATAGTTAATTTAACTGTGAGGGCATTGAGCTGCGAAAATGCTGACTAACCGCCTTATAACTACTACACAGTGACTCTTTTACCAGAAATGACTTGGACATGTAACTCCGGCGATAGGTGATGAACTTTAATATCCTCAGGTTAATAACGCTTGAACTTGCTCATTGAAAGGCGAAAACTTGCGACTCATTCCGACATACGATGCTAATGTTATTTCCTTTATTTTACCTGCGCACTCTGAAAGGCTTTCTAAGTAGACGGTTTTCTCTCAAAACACCATCAAATTACAAAGATAAAGCAAAATGAGCAACGAGAACAACTTGTGAAATAACTTGCCAGTTTATTTTTTGTTAATCTGTATAAAAAGCGTAGAATTGTACAAGAGCCACCGTAGTGTGTAGGTTCTCGTATTATAGTATGCGTGGGGAAAAGATGTTATTACAATTTACAGCTATAAGTAGGTATGTCGTCTGGTGTTAAGCCCGGTTTCCACCGCGAAAGAGTAATGAGCCGGAAATGGCTAAGCGGAGCGGACTTCGTTTTCATGAAATAGGTTTGCGTTTCCACCAAGAAAGAGTTTAGTCGTCTGATTCTTTCTAGAAATGAGCGAGCTCATTTTTACTCTTTGCCCGGTGAGTCATTTCCGCTCGACTCTTTGTTGGTGGAAACACATGTAAGCAGTTTTCTCTTGAGAGGTAAAAGAAGTCGTTAATGCGTCCGCTCCGCTCGCGGTGGAAACCGGGCTTTAGGCTGACTAACGAGCTAATCGTATTATGAACTTACTTACTTTGATGATCTCCTTGACATGTTTGGCAAATAAATTAAGTTCCGCATTTACTTACGTCGCATTGGTGTTTTGTGTAGCGTCAGCAGGAACGTGCTAGGTAAGTATTTCATCATTACATGTATTTTATTACTGGAAAAGAGGTCACTCTGTTGCAGCGGTGTGTGCAATATGCTCGTTGACCTACGCATTGCCATATTCAGTTTCACTGGGCGGTCCACTTCGCCTCACTGGCGACCATACTAGTTTAGGAGACCGGACCAAGAGTTATCTGCTAAGGAGGTAATATTTGCCCACTTTACGCAGGGACAAAGTTTTGTATCTCTGCCAAGTAGGTATCGGTAATCATGACTTTATATAAGTAGGTAGGTATTATTGAAAACTGATAGATTAAAACAATACAATCGACGGCTACACGTAGCCTGTTAATTCCTAGAGATAAGACAATGGCCACTCATTTGTTATTGCAAGAACGTTCGATGCCAATAAATATTAAAAAAATGGAACAATATCAATGATAATGTATCTGAGGCGTGTTATCAGATGTATAACAGTACACCGAATACTTTTACCGATGCGATGTGGCGGTTCGGCAACATGTCTCGGAGCTTTCTACCGGGCTCCGATCTCGACACACATACCCGAACACACCATCATTGTCGAGAGTATGAAAGCGTTAATTAATCTGGCGGGAGTCGCGAGCGCCGACCCGCAGCACCGCGCTGCACAACTGTACCTCATGCCGACGACCTACGAACCTACGATTACGATCTCACAGGACTAGCCTCTCCGCCACCATCTAAACTAGAGCACACTCGCATTCCGCTTGGACAATACAAAGCTACTCACTTCACCCATCGTGAAACACGAAGGTATCCGACAATCCGCACAGGTATGGTAAGTCAGGCACTCACGAACTGTAACACGGTTTAAACCATCACGGCACCGACACCTGCCACGATAGTACTGCAGTCGCGGGGCGGTACGTGCAGCACGTCGGACGGTCGCGGGCTAACGTCCTCTACGCGAGTCTACGGCAGCTCGCGAAGCCTCCGCGTATCACTCACCTGGCTGCCTAATTGGCGCGAAAGCGAGACGGCACAAAAACGTCATACGATGAAAAGAGAAGAGAATAACAACTCACAACACCTGGTGCTGTTTTACCGACGGTGGCGACTGTTTCACCTGAGGAAAGTGAGGGCGCGCGTTTGAAACTTGACCGCGGATTTCCGCGCCATTGGCTGCGAGGGTCTGCGCTCGCTCCCCTACTGTCGGACAGGAAGAGGGTATTAATTAAGGAACCTGTTGATAATTCCTGTAACGGAACGCTGATTAAAATATCTTTTACGCGTGAGAACTGCCAGTTGAATTAACTAAACCTGTCTCTACTGTGGACCATGATTCATTAACTTTACCCAGCTTTTGTAATCAGTGGTTTTATATATTACTAGCATCTGCCCGCGGCTGCGCCCGCGAGGTTGTCGGAAATTATCCCACGGAAACGCACTACTTACTACGTTTAATAGGTCGTATAGTCGGCAAGATTTTTTCCGACATCTTCAACAATCATCGCCATATTTCAGCCAATTTGCACACTCATGAATCACTTCGTTTAGTAGTTTTTGAGTTTATCGCGTTCAGACAGATAGACAGACAGCTTAGACGCAGGCGGGCCGTGGGGAGGGGGCTTTGTTTTTAATATAGTAGCACAGAGTGTCTTACAGGCGCGGTCGCAGCCTAAGATTTTGGGGGGGGGTCATCATGGGTGCCGAGGAATATTTTAGGGAGGTACATTTCCTTGTTGGTCTAGTGGTCGCAAGCGTTACTGCTGAGCATGAGGTCCTAGCTGGGTTCGATTCCTAGGTCGGGTAAAGTGTTAAAGAGTTTTCCATCAGAAATTTCTCAGAAGCAGCCTGGAGTCTGGATTTGTGCCCGGTTGGCGGCAGTAGGCTCGCCCTCTATGACCTTTCACTTAATAACTGGCGAAATGTGGGTGTCAGCACTATATGAAGGTACACCCCTGCCCAACCCTTTGGGGATTAAAGGCCTGATGATATGTTAAGGTTCATTTACATCTCCAACTTCACATTACTTATGCTATTCAGGGACGCAGCTTTTACATAGGGGGGGTGTTACTTAAATGCTGTCAAATTGGTCGTATGCATTAGAACGGTAGATTGTGCAGGGCCCAGGGAGAGCGAGCGTAGCGAGCTCGAAAATTTTAACAACCCGCCTCTGTTTGATTAGGTTTTGTTTTATATTTTCAAGTAGAAATAGGAGTCACATTGTCGACTTATGCAGGCAAGCTCAAGCAGCTATCAGAATCTAAAATGCAAGAGCGAGCGAAGCGAGCTCGAAAATGTTGCACACTCTCGGATAGGTTCGATTTTCTTTCGATCATTAGATGCTTTGCGATCATTTCATGCTTTGTCGACTTTTGAAGAAAAGCTCAAGAACCAATGTAAATTGCAAGAACGAGCGTAGCGAGCCTGAAAATTTTAGCACCCCATCTTGAATAGTGTCTGTTTTCTTTCACCCATCATACAAAAAAGCTTACTTTATCCAATTATGACGAAAAGCTTAAACTCGTTTTACAGCAGTTTAGGTTTAGGTATCTGGCCTTACCTAAGCCTTTCAACCTTACGTACGAGCGGGGTGCCCAATATCCCGAGTTTGCTTCTCTCGCTCTCGAATCCTAGATTATATATTTTTATAACAGGCTTTTTGAAGGAAAATATTTTTAGGTGCGTTAAAAAACCCACTGTCATTTCATAGTTTTAAGTTTTTACTTCAGTCGGCAGTCCCCATGTCTGCCGATGTTCTTAATGTTTTTGAATATGGCCCAATCGGGGTTTTCGTGGCTCAAGTACAGTTTTAAGTTAGGGCAAGTAAATCATTCAGACTCTCGACAGCTTGAATGATTTTGGGGGGGTCATGACCCCCACGACCCCCCCCCCCCCCTCGGACCGCGCATGGTGTCTTACTGATCGGGAATATTCGGTGATTGGTACTTTAAAATGTTTCCACATTTTGCCAATTTTGTTAAGTCCCATGTAATAGGGGGCGAGCATATTGCCATCAACCGGGAACAAATCCGGGTCTCACGCTCAGCAGCAGCGCTGACGGTCAGGCTGGTCCACAAATTCGAGGTCGCTCGTCAGCGCGCTATGGAGCGAGCTATGCTCGGAGTCTCTTTGAGAGATAACATCAGGAATGAAATTATCCGGAAAACAACCGGAGTTACCGACATAGCTTGCACAGTAAGCAAACTGGAGTGACAGTGGGCTGGCCATGTCTGTCGAAGGATTAATGGCAGGTGGAGCAGACGAGTCCTGGAGTGGAGAACGCGTACCGGCAAGCGAAGTGTGGGACGCCCCCCAGCTAGATGGACGGACGACCTAAAGAAGGTGGCTGGGGTAGACTGGATGCGGAAGGCGGAGGACAGGGTGATGTGGCGCAGTCTGGGAGAGGCCTATGTCCAGCAGTGGACTGCGGTAGGCGGAGTTGAGGTCAGCGCTATCTCTTGACCGGTAGTGAATCTAATGTAATTTTTGTTGATGATTTCTGAAAAAGTGTGCTATTTAGAGACATCGTTTTATTTTTCTTGTAATCTTTACTTTAAATTTTCGGCGGACCAAAGCGCTTGTCTCTCGAAGCTGGCCTCCGAAATAGCTGAAATGAAACTACAAAATAATGCGATACAGGAGTCTAACTGTGAGATTGTTAAATCTATGACATTCATCAATGAGCAGTATGAGGACATGGCGAAGCAAGTAGATGTTTTGAAAAAAGAAAACCAAGCCTACAGAGACAACATTAATATTTTGGAAATGAAGATACAAGACCTTCAACAGCTTTCCCGGACGTCGTGCGTCGAGATCCGCAATGTGCCCTTAACGGAGAATGAGTCAGCATCAGACTTATCTACGATAATCACTAAGATAGGTGCAGTAGTTGACGTGCCTCTAAATAGTACTCAACTGCGCGACGCGTATCGCTTACCCGGAAAACCGGGCTCTGTGAGACCAATCATTGCGGAATTCACTAATGTTCCGATTAAGAACAAACTCATCACAAGCGTACGTGACTTCAATAAAATCCACCCCAATGACGGCCGTTTGAACACACAGTGCATTGGTTTACCCGGTGATCGCCGTCCAGTATATGTTGCCGAATACCTCCCCGCTAGCTCCAGAAAACTCTTCTATGTGGCAAGGGAATTTGCAAAACAAAAAGAGTACAAGTTCTGTTGGGCGGCAAATGGAAATATATTCTTACGAAAAATTGAAGGAGCAAAACAGATTCTTATTAGATCTGAACAAACACTACGCAATCTACAATTGGATACGAACCAATGACTGTTTATTATATTAATCTGCTTATCTCCTATACATGTATCTCATACAAATCTAAACGTAACAAATACTCAAAAATCTAAACGTAAGTTCTCAAACCTCTTTATATTTTGTCAATTTAATTACTTTTTTGTAACTTTGTCATGCATAGTACATATCACTCACATATTTGTTATACCTATAAATATAACACACCCTACAATTATTAATAATGTGCCCCATACCTTATACTCGCAGCTGTACACGGTTTATAAAGCTCAGTACGTAATACACATTACTATAACAACTTGTTTACACACCATGCACTCAACTGATACCATAATTAATACACCACATCAATACCGCTTCCGAATACACTTAGCTTCTTTGTGTTGCGGCCTACATAACTCATCGAGACATATATTGATACACCTAATTAGGTATTCTAATGGCTAATTTAGTACAAGTTATTGACGAAATCGACAAATCGGCCTTTACAACTAGCCTTAAACTATATTCTATAGATGAGTGTAGGTTGCACCTAGGCAATACAGGTTGTCAGTACTCGGTTGTAGTTCAAAATATACGCAGTATAAAAAAGAATTTTGACGATTTCTCTGTTCTCATGAGCCGGCTGCTTTTTATGCCCGATATAATTATTTTAACAGAGTGTTGGCTTAAAGACGGTCACGCCCGTTTCGAAATTGATAACTACGACTATCACTGTTCCCAAACTTACCTTAACCAAAACGATGGAATAGTTGTTTATACAAAGTCAACCCTCCAGGCTTCCGTCGTAGAACCATCCTGCAAAGACTCGAACTGTTTGGTTGTCAATGTCAGTAACGAACTATCTCTGATAGCCATATACAGGTCACCATCATTTTATAATATAAACAACTTCTGTGAATCCTTAACAGAACTGATGGAGACATGTACGGCAAACACCTGTGCTATTGTAGGGGATCTGAACATTGATATAAAATCGGGCAGCTCTGACAGACACGCCTCCGACTACTTAGACTTAACTGGTCACTATGGGTTTTTTCCAGGACATACTTTTCCGACGCGTGGAGGCAACTGTTTGGATCATGTCATGATCAAAACCCTAAAGCCGGCTACTGTAATTGTTTGTGATACTGGCATAACAGATCATGAGACGGTTATCTTTGGCATTCACCGAGAATTAGTTAGGACCGGGGTGGAGAAACGACATACGCGAATCGACTACAAAAATTTAAAAAAAGATATTGAAAATGTAAACTGGGATTGGCTTCTTGAATGTTCAGATGTTTCTAATGCATTCCAAAAATTTGTCGAAACACTTACTAGTAAAATTAATCAGAACACCACTACTCGTGTATGTCGCAGCTCTGACGTCATTATCAAGCCATGGATTACTAAAAACCTTCTGAAGTGCATAAGACGACGTGACTTAATGCACACGAATGCGAAGAAAGAGGTAAATCGCGATAACCCTGTCATTCAGCAAGAGTATAGGAAATATCGAAACTATTGCAACAATATACTATCCAATCTGAAACAAGATCATGATCGCAAACTACTAATGGAAACTAACGGCGACTGTAAAAAATTATGGTACGAAATTAAGAAAATTTGCAATATCAAAAATAAAAAAACTGGAAAGTCTGAGCTAGTAACTGATTGTGACAACCCAGTCCCCACACTAAATAACATTAATGATTACTTCTCAATCGTTGGCGAAAACCTTGCAGCCAAAACTCTTAAACAACTTGACATGACTGAAACTGAATTAGCCTCTAACAATAAGCAATATAGTACGCTACACACTAGTCCAAACTCTCTCTTTCTTGCTCCAACTGACGAAAAAGAGATATCTACAATTATTACTCATCTCAAAACTACGTCAGCATCGGGTTATGATAAGATTAATAACGCATTCCTCAAGCAGTGCGCACATGTATTGGTAGGGCCGATTGCCTTCCTATGCAATCTAAGCTTAAGTACAGGTGTAGTACCCGACTGCATAAAAATTGCAAATATTTGTCCAATATTCAAAAGTGGAGATCCAAAAACTCCCGCAAACTATCGCCCAATTTCTCTGCTGACAGCTCTCTCAAAAATCCTTGAGAAAGTTGTCAACAAGAGACTACTGGCATACTTAGAAAAAAATAAATTATTATCGGATAATCAGTATGGTTTTCGGGTTGGCAGGTCCACGGAAGATGCAGTAACGAATTTAGCCGACTATATAACGTTGAACCTAGGTCAAGGACTGGCATGTACTGGGATCTTCCTGGACCTTGCAAAAGCCTTCGATACTATATCCAGAAAAATTCTCATCAAGAAAATCTCTCTTCTAGGAATTCGTGGCGTTGCTTTGGACTGGTTTACCTCATATCTCTGTGATAGAACGCAAAGGGTTGTGCTAGGGGAACATTGTAGTGACTCAACCACCGTACATTTTGGTGTTCCCCAGGGAAGCGTGCTGGGTCCCACTCTTTTTATTATTTATATAAATGGACTATGCAGCATGAACCTTCCACAGGCTAAAATTTTCACTTATGCCGATGACACCGCCATAGTTTTTCATGGGAAAACATGGGATGAAGTGCAACGCGCGGTTGAAGACGGGGTAAAGGCTGTTGCGAATTGGCTCCAATATAATCTTTTGACGCTGAACATTGAAAAAACCAAGGCAATCAACTTTGCCATTTCCGAACGTTCATCACCTAAGTCAGTATCTTGCTTACGGCTACACTCTTGTATTAGTTCCGACCAGTGTTCTTGTCCCTACATTGAACAAACTGACTCTATTAAATACCTAGGAGTAATTGTGGACAACAGACTGACGTGGTCCGCACACCTGAGCGCTTTAAAGGGCAGGATTAGAACGATGCTGCGTATTTTTAAACAACTGGGCAAGATTGCTGATGACTCTGTCCTGAAGATGATCTACTTCTCCCTTTGTCAATCCATTCTCAATTACTGCATAGTAGCGTGGGGAGGTGCGGGCAAGACCTCGCTAATTAAAGTAGAACGAGCTCAACGTGCTCTACTAAAAGTTGCCTATAGACGACCGTACCGGTACCCCACGAATAAACTCTATACTGAAGTTGGAGTACTAAGGGTCAGACAGCTTTACATACTGTCTGTCACCTTACGATTCCATAAAACTGCCTTGAGCACTTGTGTCATCTCAAGTCGAAGAGTTAATTGGGATAAAATCCGATGTCGTAAAACCATCGGCAGAAGGTCTTACGGTTTTATGGGACCTCACATATACACTAAACTCAATGATCTACACAAAATACTAAAACTAACACAAAAAAAATGCAGAGTGACGGTAACAAATTGGCTTCGAACACTGGACTACGATATGACAGAAAGTCTCGTAGTATAAGTAAAATACACACAGATTGACAATTCACAAATACATAAGTGTACTCGCTTATATACATACCTATAGCATACATACACTATATCACAACACTAACACAATCTGACACAAACACCACCATGTATAACATAACTTCTTTTATTTTAAGTTTTAAGTTTAAAAATGTATCTTAAATTACATAAAATTGTTAACGGAACGAAGGACCCTGGATCTCACAACACAGGGAATCCTAGTGTGAGATCTAGGAATTCAATTCCACACGAATGTAATCTTAGCTAAATAAATTTATTATTATTATTATTATTATTATTATTTACATAAACTTCTATCACGAACAATTTCTGATTTTTCTCTATGCAAACTTCGGAGAATAGGGGGGAATGTAACCCCCCCGCCCGGGTAACATTTTTCATCAAAAGTCGAAAACTATGCGGCCTAAATATAAGAAAAAAAATATTTGAGAATGTGCGAACAGCGCTCTTTCATAATATCGCACGCTGAGAACGAAAGTGACCGATTTCAAAATTTTGGTTAAATGAGTTAAGTATACAGAATGACTTAAAAAAGTATATTCTATCATAATTATTATTAGAAAACTGGCCAATAAAGGTAAGAAAAGGATAGAGGTAATTACCTCTATCCTTTTCTTACCTTTATTGGCCAGTTTACTTAACTCATTCAACCAAAATTTTGACATCGGTCACTTTCGTTCTCAGCGTGCGATATATGATACCCAATCATGCCCTAGTAGCCCAAATTCGAATTTTCAAGACCACCTTTCAGTCCCTGTTACAAAAAAAAAACTTTCTTATGTGCAAAACAGTGTGAAGTTGATAGCATTAGTAGTTCTTGAGATATCCAGCTGTGACAGACGGATAGACAGACAGACTGAGTCGCACCATAAGGGTTCCTTTTTACCTTTTTGGTACGGAAAACCCTAAAAAGGATAGTTACTAAGGTATACGGGTTCAAGTTCGACGCGGAGCATATCATTTGCATGTGTTTATCCCTTCTATAGCTAGGTACCCTATACCTATATTGAGTTGGCTAGGTACTGTAGAGACTTCTTTGAGGGTTACTGACCTCCTTGCGGGTCAGGCCGCTGCATATATTTATAACGAGTTCCTTTCGAACATTCAAACAGATGTCATATGAGAGTCATAGGTTTGACGTCTATAAAATAAGTCGAATATTATAATTAATATGAAAAAGGGATAAAAGTCTTCTTAAAATATATCCTGATAAACAGTGGATGGGATTTTATTCCGTAGAATAGAGCCCCCTATTCTACATTTGGTGGAGGTGTGTTACGATCGCCGGATTTTCGCTAAGCTTGCGAAATAGTTTTTGTTTCAGCACGCATAGAAGTGAATTGTAACAGCGAGACCTCTCGCAGGCAAAGCGAGGGAAAGGATAGTGAGTATAAGAAAAGAGACGCGAAGAAACGTCGCCAGGAGAAAAAGCTAAGTGGTGATATGTATTTTTTTTAATATAAAAAGAGAAAGATGGCTCAAGTTTTTGCGGGCATGGACGGTGTATGCCTGGAAGACTTTCTGAGGCGATTTGAAGTTGTTGCCGCCTATAATAAATGGCGTGAGAGCGACTGGGCGCTCATATTAAGCGCATATCTTGAGGGTGCTGCCCTAGCAGTTCATAAGTGGAAATACTATGACGACATGTCATTTGATGAGATATGTGAAGTGTTATGGGAAGAGCTTCCATGCAAATGTCACAGAGACAAAAGAATTAATAAGGTGCAAGTAGTCGAGATAGCACAAGATCTGTCTGTGGAAAGCAGACAAGAAAATGTTGTAAATATTGTAAATGTAGATAATGATGCTTCTATATCATTTAGTGGAAGACAAGATGACCCGCTACAGAACGAGCAATGCTGCCTAGAAAGCAGCGTGGAAGTTGACAGTGATGGAGATGAGGACGAGCGCAGCAGTGAGGCGTGCATCGCCGCAGAGGAGGAGAAGCCGATGGAAGTGTTCGAGAGCGAACACAATGATGAAAACAACGAATCGGGTCAGTTCTGTCCAATTATTAATGTAATTAGCAATGTTTCAGAGCCACAGAATGAGCACGATGATCGCGATGTGGGAATAAATAAAATTAACATCGCCGCTGATCATTTTGATGTGGATAATGTGTCGATCGATTCGTCCGAAATAAAGGAGAATGGTCATTTCGATTTTTCCGAAATAAAGGACGATGGCCATTCCGATTTTTCCAAAATAGAGAAGAAAGATCACTTCATCATCGACATGAATAATAATGATAAGATGATTAGTGATGAGTTAGTTGAGGATGATATGAACTTGGATGCAGTCAGAGATGAAGATGCAGAGGTGTTGAACGACTCCGTACGATCAATAGACTCATTTAGTTTTCCTACGGATGAAATTATAGTTCGTAATCGTAGTAATTGTATAATATGTCATGTAGGTGTCCCTAATTTTAATAAGTTTTATTCACGATGTGCTGCAAACAATAAGAGAAAAGCACGAAAGAAGAAAAGAATCCCATTTATTAAGAAAGCGAAAACTCAAATATTATTTCCAAAAAGTTTTTTAATCATTGATAATTTTATAAAAACATTTTTTGTAAACAAGCATCATTTTATAAAAAAGTTTTCGATTTTAAAATATAAATTCAGAAAAAGGAAGTTTAGAGATAGAAACCTTTTTAAGTCAGATTATTTAATTAAAACCTTTTCATATTAGTATGTTAATAGTTGTTGTTTTTTTTTAATTGTCATGTATCTTGTCATGTAATGTAAATATGTCACTTGAATGTAAACATCATATTTTAGTGCATTATTTTTATTTGGATGATTGTTACAATTTATTAATATGTGTCCATTTGTGTGTTACGTATGCTGTGAGAAAATACATCGGACGCGGCCGGGAGCGTGTGAGGTATCACACCTCCCAGAGGGCTGTGAGGTGCGCCCTCACACCTGCAACGGGCCAAAGGGAGGCCTGAATAGAGTGTCGATTTCAACGTGATTGCAAGTAGGAGTAGGACTCTCGTACTCCAGTATTTAATGACGCGAGTTATAGGAGGATAGTTGTTGTTATAACTGTGGTCACTCCTATAGAAGGGGGGGTGACAGACACTCAGCATAAGTTGTCACCGACTTTGCTAACAGGGGTATAACCCTTGCAAAGTGTGTTTGGTTGACACTTTCGGTTCAACTCGTGTTTGAGGACCCACAATTGCATCAGTATTGACTGATATTTGATGATATTAGAATTTTAGAGAACGTAGTAGGACTTTAAAGTTTTTTTTCTGGAGTACGAGCATAATATATTAGTTTTTTATTGAACCCTGGCCTCTTAAACTTTTCCCTCCCTCTGGCTCAATCCCGTCCGATGGAGTTAAAAGAATCTGATGCTAAGATCGTTTTATTTTCTTAAGCCTCTTCTAGGTTGATGTGAACTCTCACATCAAGTGTTATTATTAGGAGGCCGCGACGCGCCTTTTACCGAGGTTTTGACACGACGAGGTTTAAGCATGACGACGTTAGTTTGTGTGGGTGCATATTGGCACATATAGATGTTAATTTGCTTGACACTTAACGTGGTGTTGGATTCGCGGTTCGTACGTCCTGACTTAAGCTTACTCTTGCAAGAGACGGACCTCATCACGTAAATTTGTTCCTCGGATTTAAGTAGATATACAATAGGATAGGAAGATAGGGTTTGGATATTCGAATGGTGTGAATAAAAGTCTCCGGCTATGCCCATACTTTTATTCTAAGGTGGGCGTAGCTGATGTAGAGACTTCTTTGAGGGTTACTGACCTCCTTGCGGGTCAGGCCGCTGCATATATTTATAACGAGTTCCTTTCGAACATTCAAACAGATGTCATATGAGAGTCATAGGTTTGACGTCTATAAAATAAGTCGAATATTATAATTAATATGAAAAAGGGATAAAAGTCTTCTTAAAATATATCCTGATAAACAGTGAATGGGATTTTATTCCGTAGAATAGAGCCCCCTATTCTACAGTACCTACTATCTCGAGGATTTCTTCAAAACATGCTGTGTAAAACTTGACAAAACGTAAAACCCCGTATTTAATTCCTTTAAGCATTTTCAAAACAAAAATCCTTCCTTAGTGCTAACTTTCGTTATTTACATTTTTTGAACTCTTTTGCAAAATTTCGTTTGTTTTTTCTTTCAATTAATAAGAGGACACGAAGGTATCTACTGCATCTCGGACTGAAATTGCACTTTGCGTCGGTAAATTGGACTTGTTAATAAAAAAACCACGGAATTTATTAGAAAATAATGTTTATTTCTCTTATAAAACAACGACTAGCACAATACCTAATAACCCTTAGCTATGCATTAGGTATAGCTATAATGGTATTTAAAGGTAATTATAGTTTCAAGGAATCATGTATGTAGCCAGAAGAGCAAGGGAAGACTACCGAGCTAGTCCTGGATTGGGTTGTTCAAGATGTTAGATACAGGTACAGCCATGTTTTTAGAATAGTGTCAGCCTAATTGCGGAACGCCAAATCGTCAAATGATTCTGATCAGTTGGCTTCATTTCTGTCACAATTGGCTTCATTTTACGATTTTCGAAATGCGAAACTCTGGTTTCTGCGCAGGGCCTTAACGTTCATAATTGGTTTCATAATAAACTAGAGTTTCGCAATTCGAAAATCGTAAAATGAAGCCAATTGTGATAGAAATGAAGCCAACTGATCAGAATCATTTGACGATTTGGCGTTCCGCAATTAGGATGCGGGGTAACTAATGCAGTGAGACAGCCAGCAACAAAAGTAGAAAACCAGGACAGAACTTTAAGAAAGAAGTTTCACGCGAACGAAGTCGCGGGCTGAAGCTAGTACCTAATAATATGAATAGACACGCGATCAATCAAGTCGCGCTTGTAGGTACGTCAAAATTCATACAATCGCGTCAATTGCGTACTCGCGACGACCGCTTTTGGTTAGGACGCGGGGATAGTAATAAGGCAAACGTTTAGCCTACGAAGTATGAAAAGCCGACAGCAGCCGGCGAAGTTCTGAATCGACCACTATTGATGGTTGATTCTGGTTTAGGGAATCCAGCAATTAGGTACTCTCGAATTATCAGGGCTGTTATTTGCTATGGTACCTAAGCTGGTTGGACCAAGTGTGCCAATGACGAACCACTTGACTAGGTTGAATATTTAGAGCTAGGTCCACTAGTTCCAAAAATCAGGTTCCTTAAAAAATATTTGCACAGCAGTGGGGAAATAATTTCAAATATTCAGTCAATAGGAACTTTGTACCTAACCCAATGACTAGCCCCTTGGTAGTAGTTACATGTCACCAAGGAAGTCATATTTTATCACGTCTAAAATATTGGTTCTTAAATCTTAACCTATTTACCTACTGAGGTGTGTGATACAGAATTTAATTAGTTATGGTACAGTCAACTGCAAGTCCATGGTAACAATTTGACTTTGCCTAATAGATTGCAGCACCTGTAAGTTGAAGCAGTACCTAAGGGTGATTTTCGTAGGTCAAGTAGGTGTTACCATTGTAACTGTTGGTACACACACATACAAAAACAATTCTTATTTCCAGGACATTACTAGTTTTAAAATAATATGCCAGTAATTTAGAACCACACTTGTGAAAAATTTCGATTTAAAATTATGTTTGAGTTGAGATTAGTATCAAAATATATTGTTAATCTCAATCAGTTTTAAAGCTGAACATTGTTTTAAAATACAGGCTTATTACTGTGTACTCTTTGAAGGTATGGCACCAATAAGAATCCAATTTTTTATTAAGTTAAGTAGTACTTATCATGGGTTCTGTAGATACAATATTTTTAAGTGATCATGACATACCTACATAATACAATGAAATCTCAATCAGTAAATGTTTGTCTTAACTATAAGTCTATAACTAACATTTTTGTTCGAATCATCCTGACTTGATAACTATGATATACCATGTCTGCATGAGTATATACCAGTTATACTATGAACTGAACAATTTACCACTTTTAATATCATTACAAAAGCTTAAAAATCCCAATGATAAACTTCAAAATGGATTCATGGTTAACTCATTCCCAATTTGTAGGGAAAAATTACATCAATTAATTGGAGATCCTGATATCAGTGGCCTGAATATTCGAGGTTCAGTTTCCATATGACTGACTCGGAGGTGTCGGGACAGATCACTCGTCCTGAAAAACCCTCTGGAGCAGTGGTGACAAATGTACGGCGTGTGATTAGTGTGCTGCTTCAGAAGGTGGAACTCCAGCATCGTAGCAGTTGGGAATGACTTCGTACACTCTCCTATAGAACACTTGTACTTGGAAGCATTATCATGTTTGAATCCAACATGGTTTGACAAACTCCTTTTGCTTGCAAATGCCTGATCACAAAGCTTACATACAAATGGTTTCTCTCCAGTATGTTTACGCATGTGTGCCTCTAAATCTGGGAATGTCTTTAAACACACACTGCATTGGCCAGACCTCTCTGAATGTATTCTTTTTATATGAACTTGTAGGTTGCCCTTAAAAGAGAATGCCAATCCACAATAACTACAAATGATGTGCTTTTCATTAGAGTGTATCCGAATATGAGCCTTGAGAGCATTTCTAGTTTTAACAGATTTACTGCACAGGTGACAAGTGAAGTTCTTCTCATCAGAGTGCACGGCCTGGTGTCTCTTCATGTGGCTCTTGTCTATGAACTTCTTGAAACAGATAGAACAAGTGTATGGTTTTTCGCCAGTATGCATGCGTTTATGACGTATCATTGAAGCAATCTGCCGGAATGCTTTCCCGCAGAAAGAGCAAGAATATGGCCTTTCATCAGTATGAACTCTAATGTGTGTTATAATGTCATTCTTTGAGTAAAAGCTGCTGCCACACGTTTCACAAATGAATTTCCGCTCTCTCTGCATATGGTGGGTCCTAATGTGTCTCTTGAGTGTTCCTTTTAGGTTGAACCGTGCCCCGCAGGAGTCACACGAAAATGGTTTCTCCCCAGTGTGAGTCCTTATGTGACCCTCTAGAGCAGAGCGACACGATGCCATATGCCCACATACCTTGCACCTCACAGGTCCTATTTTAGGCCTTAACTTCCGTCCATCGATTTGTAGTTGTTTGTGTTTGCCAGACCTTGTATACTTTCTTTTAGTTACTTTCTTGACGTTGTAGTTATTACTACAGTCTGTAGGATCATCTAATAAGAAATTATCAAAATGATCTTGGTCATCAGTGCCGCTTTCCTCCTTAATATTTTCTAACTTTATTTGGGGTTCAATTTTGGGCACTAACTCATCATAAAGGTTCACAATATTAGCACAGCGCAGGGCCTTGTCGGACGCCTCGCATTTGTTCACGAACTCGTATGATGCCGATAATTCCGCAGCACAGTTATTGCATATGTTGCCAGGAAGCCCATCTCCCTCGAGCACCACCACATTGGCGCAGCGCATCACCTTGATGCTCAATTGAATTTCGCCCTCTCTATCAAATATGGACATTGTAGCTGTTTTCTTGAGACAAATACGGCATACTTTCGACTCCATAATTGGTTTTCCGTCCTCTTGGTACCACAGTTATTATAGATATTAGATAAGTGCACGGTATAAACGACAGGTAAAGATTAGGTACTAGAAAGAAAGAAACTAAACTTCTAAATATTGCAATTTTTCACCATTATTCTTCTCAAACCAAGTCAACAATATATTGACGTTTGTTTTTGTTTTATTGGTTTGACATTGACTTGACAGTTTGACACTAGCACTACACTACAGATTGTTTTCGTTCAAGATTAAATAATAATATTTATTTATTCTTTTTTACCTGCAATTTGTGAAATTTAAATGTTTTATATTTGGATTACTTAATTTTATTATACTGATTGTGATTGAATTCCGTTGTTTTATTACTAAAACAAAAAGAAGAGTACAATGCCTCAAGTCTTGTAGCTATGAAGACCGAAATTCATCTAAACACGTCTTTCGTTTCTCTGTCTACGTCATACTCATACGGTCACAGGCACAGATAGGTATGTCAAATTTGACATTGATTGTTGACGCTTGATAGCTGTTATTTTATTTTTTATGTTTACATTTTACAAAAAAAAGTCGCCTCATGTTACCTGTTGTATCTAATTAAATCTTTCCATAATGGATAAAAAACTTTGCAGATTGTGTTGTCAGAATGAAGCTACTTCCTACATTTTTAGTAGAGAAAATAACGATATTGCGGTAAATGCAAAAATAATGTATTGTTGTTCAAATGTAAATATTAAAGACGGGGATGGACTTCCATCGCATATTTGTGATAGCTGCGAAAAAGAGCTCGCAGCCTGCTACCAGTTTGTTCTAAAATGCGAAGCTTCTGATAAGAAATTAAGATCAAAAGGTTTTGAAGTATTTTCCCAAGTTATCGCAGATTTCGACGATTGCTCGCCTAAAACTGAAGTAAAACTTGAATTGGACTGTAACAGCGACGATGATCACCTTTATGAACATTTACAAAACGATACTCTTGAACAAATAAGCCGAAATAAATTAGAAATCAAATTGGAAAATTTAGAATCTAAAATAACCCCCAAACGAAAACCATACAAACAAAGATCTAATAAATTCAAAAGTCTGGAGCCATGTACTTGCTCAGTTTGTGGCCGAACTTGTGCCAACCCGTCAGCCTTTAAAACACACATGAGATCTCATACTAATGAGAAACCATATGCTTGTCCTTTATGTGATAAGAAGTACAAAGATGGCGGTACTCTCAAACGACACATGGACAGAAACCACCAACAGAAGCGGCAGCGCAACTTCATTTGTGAAAACTGTGGCAAAGGCTTCTTCTCTAAGAATGATGTGAAGGTTCATATGCGTACACACACTGGGGAAACTCCATATGGTTGCTCCATATGTACCCTCAGATTCACTCAGATCAGTGCATTACAAAGACATAAGAAACGACACACTGGTGAAAAGGATCACTTGTGCACAGCTTGTCCAAAGAGGTTTTGTACTAAAGAAGAACTAAAAAGTCACCTCTTGGTACACAGTAATGAGAAAAACTACTCTTGCCCTCTCTGTAATGTATTATTTAAGTACCAAAACAATTTGAGGAAACATATGAGATTGCACTCGGAACCCAATAGATTTGTGTGCAACCACTGTGGACGTACATTCAATGTTAAGGGGAACCTGAAGATTCACATTGACAAGCAACATTCTGAGAAATCCGGTCACTGCACTGTTTGTTCAAAAAATGTTGCAAATATCGAGATACACATGTGGAGACATACAGGACAAAGACCATTGAAATGTGAGCTCTGTACAAGCAGCTTTTATGAACTGAAGGCTTTGGCTCGGCACATGAACTTTAGACATAAGAAAACTGATAGATTTAAGTGTACAGTTGAAGGATGTTTGATGACGTTCCCATCCAGACCGATGCTCGACTTCCATACTGCTAAGCTTCACGGTACCCACATCCCATTTCCATGCGACAGGTGCACTAGAGCATTTTATAGGAAAAACGATCTTGCCAGACATAAAATTGGCACACACAAAGAGAGACTCATTTAATAATAATTATAAAGTATTATTCAAATGATATTTATAGTGTAGGTGTTAACCATTTTAAGACCAAAAATACTTTTTTACTTGTCATTTGTCTAGTCTAACTATAAATGTTAAATAAATAAGCTTCTTTTTTATTTCATGTATATGTCGATCCAGTTATATAATATATTAATACTAGCTTCTGGCTGTGACCTTGTTTGTGTGATATTTCTTACTCCCCTGACCGTCCCAGTCGCATTGCTTCCCCACATTATTACTTGGTTTTTGGTTAGCGTTCTTTGACTTTCTTTTTCTTTTCGCTCGGCCCCTAAGGCGTAATGTTAAATAGCCTATAGCCGTCAATTCATTAGCCTTCCTAATGAATTGACGGCTCAAAAACACAAAACGGTTCAGGTGCTGGGGTAGGTAAGTGTACCTAGTGATATGTGAAGGGAACTATATTTTCTATCACCAAAATTTATATTTGTCATCAAGTTGTATCACCTAATAAATAGATCTATCGCCACGAAATATTTGTATCACCTAATAAATAGATCTATCGCCACGAAATATTTTCGTTCTCAGATAGCGGGGCTCCGTCGACATAGGATGCAAGAACGAGCGAAGGGCACCCCGAGGTTCGGTTTGGTTAGGTTACTTTAAACCCTTTACACAGAAATAGGGGCCCCGCGAAGCGGGGCTCCGTCGACATAGGATGCAAGAGCGAGCGAAGGGCACCCCGAGGTTCGGTTTGGTTAGGTCACTTGCATTGTTTGGCGACTACATTTTGGTGACAGATCTACTATTTGGAGGACAAACCCTATTATTTAAGAAACACAAAACTAATTAAATTGGTGATAGCTTAAATGATACCCATATGTGAAAGTTAATATTGAGGTCAAGGGAGTGCCCTTGACCTCAATATTAACTTTCACATGGGAACAAACAAACAACAAGCTAATTTTTGAGTACCATCTACCTCTGGAGAGTTTATCGACGTCCAATCGAATTACCCTCCAGTGTATCAAAGGGCATAGTGGATCCTTGGGCAATGATGCTGCAGATGAACTTGCGAAGAGAGGCTCTGATATGAAGGTGCTAGGCCTGTACCCACTTGACCCTCTTCCTTTTTCACAATTCCGTGCGTGGATTCGCCAAAGATCGACCGAACTCCGTAACGCGTGAAAAAAATCAGCTGTTCCCTACATTTATGTTCGCATAACTCGTCAAAATGTAGGGAACAGCTAATTTTTTTTCGCGACTTGATGTTTGGTCCCGTAGTAAAAGTTGTTCATAATGATGAGTACAATGACCCCTTAAGAGGAAAACAGTGATTAAAATTTCACGGTGTATAAAGCTAAGGAGTTTGTTTATTTGTTGACTTTATTAATGCATAATTATAATATAATAATAAATAAATTGCCATTTGTGTGAGTGTTGAGTATTTAGGTAGATAATAAAACAAAACACCACATAATGTTATACAATATTTATTTTGAGTGCTGATGAATATCATGATCCATGATCCACAAACAAACCGTATCACAGTCCGCCACAGATGTGAACGAAAATATTAACAGAACAAGAATTGAGGTATGTGGGGTAAAGAATAAATATACTCCGTCAACTTCTGTACAATTGGCTAAATATAAATATCTGTAGACAGCTTGTAAGCCCCAAACGAAACAACTCACTAACTCATAAACCAATACATTTCCTCTCATAATAATATTCAAAATCATTTGCTATAATATTATATTATATCTGTCATCAACACATGTTTTGTACAAAACAATAACCCTTATAAATACAATGTGAACTAGTTCAAGTTTATAATATAGACAAAATATTGCGTAAATAAAAAAATTATAAATTGCACACATTACAATCAGATTTTTGATCCAGTCAAAACATTAATTGCTGAATATAAATATTCATTAGACTAAAATAAAGATTAAAATAAAAAATAATAATAGTTTGCGAACTTTATAAATTATGCAAACATCAGTCAACAATGTTAATAACTAATTCACGTTAACATTATAATAATCGTTATGTATCGCGGCTGATCAGTCGCATAAACAGTCGCTATCAACAATAACCCGGTCAGTACACAGACAACATTTATATATTCACAGTACGTGGAGTCTGCTGGCAACTTCAAGGAAGGAGAGCTTCCTGTTCGTCGCTGCAGCTACATGATGAGTAGGAACTGAAGGCTCGCTTCAACTAGTTATCTAATGCGTTTCAGGTGCCCCTACCAGTGTGCTCCTGCGACTCGCCCGGTCGGTCGCGAGCTGCCAGCCAAGTCCCCGTACGAGACGTACATCATACATTACGTTTACGTGACAACGTACACTATCTACGGCGTCCGTCCCACGGTCACGTGGTCGCGCCCTGCCTACCTACACTATACAGCTAACTACAAATAAAACCTCGCAAAAATTAGCACCAGAGAAATTTAGGATACGATTAGTTGTATACGATCGAGTCGATGTCACCGATTACACTAGTATTTAGAGAACACTTACGCTAAGTATTCAAGGAGTGAAACAATAGTTACCGAATGCGGGTGATTGTTATAAAAAGCTATAATCCTGCCTACCTAGTAATAATTTGTATACGTTAACGGCAGGGCGTCGTCCGGTCGCGAGACACGAGTCGACGCCGAGGACCGGAATTTCTCTAGCTACTTGCGTCACTAAGGGCCCGTCAGCTCCAGACCCACGGAAATGAGGACTTCATAAGGAATCGTGCGTAAATAAACTTACGTACTCGTAAAACAAACATGCGTCGTCGTCTCAGAGCGGTGCTCGCGCCTCGTCCGTGAAGCGCACCGTGCGTGGGGCCGGGGGCCCGTCCGAGTGGCGGCGCGGGCCCGGGGGCCCGGCGCGCGCCTCCGGGGGCCCGTCGGAGCGGCGGCGCGGGGCCGGCGCGGGGGGGCGGCGGGGCCCCCCGGCGCTGAGTCAGTTGATGGCCTGCTCCGTCATCTGCAGGCACAGCGCGTCCAGCCGCGAGTAGTCGTCGTGCGGCTGCGGCGCGGCCGCGCGCGGCGCGTGCGGCGGGTACGAGTGCGCCTTGCCGCGCGGGGCCGGGGCCCCGCCCGGGCCCCCGCCCGGGCCCCCGCCCGGGCTCCCGCCCGGGCCCCCGCCCGGGGCCCACGGCCGCGGGCGCAGCGCCGCCGGGTGCCCGTTGGGCGGCCCCACGCGCCAGCTGGGAGGTTAAAGCGTTGCATTAGATAGACTTGACAACGAAGATTCACTATACAGGGTGGCCCGTGCGACGAGGCCCAAAGAAGAGTTTTAGAAGCCTCTCTCTAAGGGCTTCCCGAAACACCCATTTTCAGCGATGATTTATAGTTTAGGAGATAAACGGGAAATTCTCTCTTGACTTCAGACCTTTTGGAACAAAGTTCTCTTACGGAGCTTGCGGTAGGAGTAATATGGGAGAAATCGTCACGTGACGAAAAAGCGTTTGCAACTTTTCATTTATGTAATAGAAGATAGAGCGAGATAGTATACAATATGGTTTTCGAGTTTACTGAAGCCTAACTAGTGAGGTACCCAAGATGAAAAAAATCCATCAAATCAATCAATTGATCCTAGAATCAATTCTATTTTTCTGTAACTTTTGACGTACAACCTTTACCCTTTACCTGTACGCCTTTTAATGGCCTTCTTAAAATAAATGATTTAACTTTGACTTTCAGGACTCATCTTTGAACCAAATCTCCCAATTTAGAAGCACAGTCTGCACTTCAGGCACTAGTAATAAGATAGACATACCGGGGTTTAGGACACCTCCTGTTGAGCGGCATGTCGGACACGTGGTGGAAGAACTGTCGCGGCGGCAGGCGATGGCGCAGCCCCTTCAGCGCCTCCTGCAGCTCGGGCCGCGTGAAGGCCTCGTGGTGTAACGCCTGGAACCAAACAATGTTCATTCAAATCTTTGTACTCATTTATTTAGTTCCATAAAGTGTTCTCAGCTGCAAAAACGCGAAATTAACACAAGCACTCACCGCACCATGTTACGCGAATAAATGTTTTGATTTGCTTTGAATTCTTTCCGTGCCTTGGAAAGCACGTTAAGAGGAAATGCGGTCAGAGAGACTTGAAAAATCCTAAGTAAAAAGTCGTAATTCGAGGTTTGGCTCTCGCCTTTTTCCTCCTCCAATATTGGACCAATTTGAAAGATATTTCATAAACTGAATAAAAAGGATATATACTGTGTCCCTATGTTTTTCTTTTTTCATTAATAGTTGTCAAATTTGTACACTAGCTCTCTGTTGACAGCGGTTTAAATCGGCATTTTTTGAGGGTTCCAGTGCTTATAAAAATATTGTATCATCAATAAGGAAAACATAGGGACAACAAGTAGTTAATATTTATTATTCTGTAAAAAAGCATTGCTTTATGGTCTTTAACCAGAAAGAAAACGGGCGACAGCGTTTCTATGGAGAAACCATACCATCCGCACTTGGTTGATATCCCGATGAGTCGTACTCGGCGCTTCGCCTCCACTTTTATTATGCGCACAGCCAACGTGTGGAACTCTCTGCCGGCATCTGTGTTCCCTCCCACATTTAACCCGTCTGCCTTCAAATCAAGAGTGAACAGGCATCTTCTGGGCACGCTCGTTCCATCATAGATATCATCTATCTCTTTCCATCAGGCGTGATCGGGGTCAAGAGCGCGCCCATTTAGCAATAAAAAAAAAACGACCACCCGCATTACCTCTTAAGCCGCTGGTCCCGGCTGTCATTCGCGGATCTTTGACAGTTGTTCGGGTAGTCAGAAGCCCGAAAGTTTGAAAACCAGCCTTACCAAGGAGCAGGGCTGTAGCTAGAGTCGAATTTGAGGTAGGGCAGCATTGGTTACAGGTAGGGCGAAAGTAAAAAATCATAATTGATCTGCCCTCGAAGCACGGGCTCCTAAACCAATCACCATGAATATCATTGACCTCTAGGACAGTGATGTAAATTCAATAGCTATTCGTAGACAGATAATTTCTGTGACGGAGCATGAGCATGTATCTAAGAACTATTAAATCCTCAATGATGAAGAACAAGCGAAAAAGATGGTTGAACTTCCAGATTTGGATGTAGAGATCCACGTCTGAGTAAGAGTGAGGTAATAATTAATTGTTGGGTAGGGTGATACGAGTAAATAGATACGACCAAAAATACCATTTAGATCATACTTATTGTTTCTGCAAACTTATTCTAATAATTAACATAATAAGTAAGTGCTAGCGACCGTTTCCGGGGGCCCATTATTGAGTGTGCAAGTCACCCCCTGCTATTTTATCCGTGTATATATAAAACATTGATTAGGCAGGGGTCATAGTTCTTCCATAGTTATTGGTAACCAGTAAACTATAGCTACCCAAACCCATAGTCCAACTTTTTATTTTTCCATATCCTGCAATAGTCCTACACCAACCGGGGGTTGTCCTTGGGTGCACTTGCATAGTGCATACAGGGATAATCGTCGGTTGGTGCCACATTTCATTGAAATTTCCTAAGGGGCCTCTGCGGGTTGGCTTCGGCCCCTCGTACGCCTTCCAAAGGACCGGGACCGCATGGTCCCGAGATATGTATAAAACATAATAATAAAAAATATTTAAAACAGCTGAATTCTACGATTCGCCATGTTATTAAAAATGCGAAGAACTTCGAACTTCGTTCAGATCAACTGATTTTGTTCTTTTTTTTTTTCAAAGGCCAGTAATACCATACCAGCCATTCTCTCGTGACCCATTGACAGCCTTTGAGTAGATTCGCACACTGCAGTGCTATCCTATCCTATACCTATCGCTACATTTTTTTTTTATCTCAAACTATGAACAAACAATTTAATTATAATAATTTATCTTAGTTTTTTTTATTTTTAAGGTAGGGCATTGTGATTTCAAGGTAGGGCATTGCCCCACAATGCCCCCCCCTAGCTACGGCCGTGCCAAGGAGTATCGTCTATCGTATTACCCAGTAACTGGGTCGTGGAGGTCAGGTAGGCAGTCGCTCCATGTAAAATATTGGTATTTAGCTGCATCCGGTTAGACTGGAAACCGACCCTAACATAGTTGGGAAAAGGCTAGGCAGATGATCCAACAAAAAAACATGTTTTTTTGTTGGATCTTTCCTTCTGTACTAAAAAATTAAGAAAGCCTAGAAATGGGTATCCATAGTAACAGTTTGATATTTACAGCGTTTATATGTCAGTAGCTGCATGTGATGTGACGTCTCACGCACGGACGGGTCAACCAGAAAAGGTCTGCGCTTCGGTAATCTTCGTGTTTCTGAATTAGCACGAACGTCACCACACAGAGTGACCCCCATAGAGGACATGCGTCTAAGTTTTGTGATTGCGCGCTTTGTAGTACTACACCTATTATTCCGTTATAAGAAGTTTTCTCTCTGGCGGGTCGGGTCTCCGGTCCCAGTGTGTCACTTGGTGTAAAGTTTTTTTGGAATTGCATAGAGTTGTTGATCTATAATTTTGTAAACATAGTGCTAAAAATAGGTCAGTACTTCTATGGTTGTAACAGCTCTATATTAGATCTCATCATCGCACGTGTGTATTTCCGAAGATAGATACTGCCCTCGTAATAGCAAATGCAGTTATCGACATTTTTACGATTTTCCATTTTTGTCAAAAATGACATGGGGAGACTTCAAGCTATACGTAGAATTTTTTTTTTATGGCTGGAACTTGATGAAATTGAAAAAAAATAGATTGAGAAAAAAACACTTAAACGCGTTTTTCTCGAAACCGCCATTTTGCAAGTATTGCATTTGCTGTTACGAGGGTAGGATAGTATTTCCCGAAGCGCATACTTTTCTTTGGAAAGCTGTGATGTTGTGTGTTACCTTCTCCACGAGCCAGCAGTGCAGCGACATGGGGTCCACGGGCGGCTCGTGCTCGCCCTCGTCGCTCAGCAGCTGTGACGTCACGCGCACGGCCGGCGGGCACGACGCGTTGTTCAGGCACTTGGATGCTGCAACAAGTAAACGAGGGTTATGTACAAACTATACTGTACACGCAATACTATGGTCCGGGGGTAGTGCAGTGTCGCACGTCAGTAGTATTAACAATTGGATTACCGGACTACTATTAAATAAAGTCGCTTTAAAGGAATAAAACATGTGTGGTTGTCGGACCTCCGAATGAAGTTTCTTATGTGTAACACGATATTCGCACTCACACGCGACACGCGAAGGCACGCACGACTTTCTTTCTCTTCCAGACTCTATAGAGAAAGAGAGAAAGTCGTATGGAGGAGGGATAACGCTTTTTTTCTTACGTGACGATTTTTACCAGTCAACTCCTACTGTAAGTAGCGTTAAGGACTTTGTTCCAATAATTTGTTACCATTAACGTGGTGTTGAATGTATGTATGTTTTAACTAACTTCTTTTAAAACATGGAATATTTTTCTTTCGATCACTATCTTCTCTTTTAAGGTCTGCTTGCACCATTTAGTAGTTACTTTTAGAGAATTTAAAACATTGTTATGATTCTGCCCATCGTTTGTAAGAAAGACAGAGACAAAATGATCTTTTGAATATAGCGCAACAAGGTTATTTTGGTGCATGGCCATAGAGCAACACAGGCCACCGGACCGGCGTAGAGCAACACAGGCCACCGGACCGGCGGACCGGAGGGGAGTAGCCATACGCAGGCGTTCCCCTCTGTCAAAGTACAAGTCCAAATGGTCCTATGCGTACAATAAAACTAGTTGCAACTGCACTGCTCACTAGACTAAATCTAGTTGCGTGAGTGAATCGACGACGTCGTAAAAAATGCCGAATTGTTCTGTTTTTTGCTGCAAAAAGAGATCTGCCACGTCAAATTTACAAAAAGATGGCGTTACCTTTCATATGTAAGTAATTTTTAATCACATTATTGCTATTTACTTCTTTTAAACTTATAAACTACAATATTATCAATCGTGTTTTCCGGATTTGTTTACCAACTAAGGCCGTGCGTCCTCATACAAAACGCGGATCGGTCGAGCGACAGATCCGAGTTTTTTTTCCTAGAATTCGCTGTCACCGAGCGATAGTGTTGTTGCCGGTTTGTTTGTAGATAGTTATCGATGAAAATGTGAAAGGTCAAGTCAAATCAGAGAAATTTTTGAGATTATTGAGATTAGGTTTTCTGATTTAAATGAAAATTACTGAGTGTGAACGTCAACTATAATGTGTTTTTATTTATTTATTGCAGGTTTCCTAAAGATCCAAATTTAAGAGATATATGGAAGACATTTTCTAATAACAGACCAACCTGGATTCCCACAAGAAACAGTGTCATTTGCTCAAATCATTTTAAGTCCTCTGACTTTCAAGTGTTGGCGAACAAAAGAAGGAGATTAGTCGATGGCGCCAAACCAACTGTAACGCAGAACTGTTTTTGTTCCGTAAGTTATTTTTTTTATTCATGGGCAAGGTAAACGAACGTACATTCCACATGATGTACGTCGTTGACTTTAGTCATAGTGGTGAAATGAAGCGTAGATTTTTGAACTTGTAAAATTAAAGATATTTAATCTAATTTTCCAGAATCATCAACAATCATTCAATATACCAGATGAGAGACTATCATCTTATGATTCCATTAATGACACTCGCACTATTCCTAATTCGTTAAAATCACCGTGCAGATCGTCAACTCCTCAAAATGTGAGTTGTTTTTAAATCGTTTATTGTAGAATCGCATATTAATAAAATAGTCATTTCTTCTATTTTACTGTTGAGATTAAGTAAAAATTATTTATTTATTTGTTTTCAGGCTCAGTCAAAGGAAACATCTAAAAAATCTGCTTCGATTCCCACTACTGCACTTACACCAAGAAAAAGAAAAATGCAGCAACAATTAGATTATCAGAAAAAAAAAATTAAAAGGCTACAAGCTAAAAACCTTTTCTTAAAGAAAAAAGTTGCTGGGCTAGAAGAAATTCTTCAGAATCTAGATGAAAAAGCTTTGATAGATAAAGAGGAAAGGATGGTCCTGGAAAAAATTGGCGTTGAAGAAGCAGAGCTTATTAAGCGTCAACTAAAGAAGTCTAAAAGTGGGAAGCTCTCACGAGCTAAGTATTCACCAGAACTGAGATGTTTTGCTCTAACTCTCAACTTTTATTCCCCCAAAGCTTACAAGTATGTTCGTAAAACGTTTGGGACGTGTTTACCTGCTCCACGTACTTTAACAAAATGGTATAGTAATATTGATGGACGGCCCGGTTTTACCAAAGAAGCCTTGGCGGCTTTAAAATATAAAGCCGATGCCAATCCACATAGTAAAATTTACTGTACTTTGGTTTTCGATGAAATGAAAATAAAGACACAATCACATGACAATCCAAGTGGTGACAGACGATTCGGGTATATTGATTATGGTTTCGATTTAATAACTGATAATACAGATGAAGCTACAGATGTCCTAGTATTTCTATTAGTAGGCATTAATACTCCATGGAAAGTCCCAATCGGATATTTTTTAGTTAAAGGTACAAGTGCTAAGTTAAAAGCTCAGCTTGTAACTAAAGCTTTTGAATTAGTACATGAAACTGGAATAGAAATAAAAGCGTTAACGTGTGACGGCGCAAAGGCAAATTTAGCTATGGCTACGGAACTGGGTTGCTGCTTAGTTGCAAATAAATTGCAAACTACCATATTAGATCCTACAACGGGGCAACGAGTTTACTTTTTTTTAGATCCAAGTCACATGTTAAAATTAATTCGAAACACTTTTTGTGACTACAAATGTTTTTACGATGATAATGAAAATAAAATTCAATGGTTATATGTGGAAGCATTACATAAAATACAGGAAGAAGAATTATTTTACATGGCTAACAAGTTAAAAGCAAATCACATTTATTATAAAACAAAGATAATGAATGTTCGCCTTGCAGCACAATTGTTCAGCGCAAGTGTTGCTGATGCACTTTTGTTTTGTGAAAAAGAATTAGATTTGTCGGAATTTAATGGATCAACTGCCACTTCGAAGTTTATTTCACTGATAAACGACGTTTTTGATATATTGGATTCCCGGTCACGTCAAATTGGTTATAAAAGAGCATTAAACTATGAAAACTTTGAGAAAGCTTTTCGAAAAATGGATGAAGCTCAAAAGCTTTTGTTGAGCTTATCAGCCTATGTAAAAAAACGCGATGGGGAGTCGCATAAAATTAAATTAGTAGATTCTCCTCGATACACGGGTTTTTTGGGATTTTTGATCTGCATTGAGAGTACCAAATCTATCTTTCAAGATTTAATACAAAACCAACAAAATGGCCTCAAATATATGCCACTACATAGGATAAGCCAAGATCACATCGAACTATTTTTTTCCATAGTAAGGAGTCATGGTGGTTATTGCGATAATCCCTCAAGCTCCCAGTTTGAAGCAATTTATAAAAAAATTCTTGTTAATACAGAATTAACACAAACGGGAAACGGAACGAACTGCATTCCATTGGAAAAAATTACGATACTGAATTGCACATCTGCACTAGAAAAAATTAATGCTTCAACCGTACGACAATACAATAGCAATGACGCTACAGACGAAGTCAATTTTAACAATTTTACTGACGATTTGATTGATGAGATTGAAGCTCTAACTTTTTTATCCCCTTTTGCGGAAAAAGTTGTGGAGTATATAGCGGGATATGTTATTTTCTCAACAAAAAAAAAAATTAAATGCAATACGTGCATCAAAGGTTTGCTTGGGCCGATTGATGAAAAAAGTTTAATTCACCAGAAAAGCAAAGGAAAGTTACTGTATGCCTCAAAAGAGGTAATACTTTTATGCCGGATTTGTGAAAAAGAAATAAGAAGACATTTAAGTGACGACAATAAACCTACACGATCTTGTACCACACATGAAGTTGTGACACGTTCCTTAAAACAATTTATTGGCAAAGACTTGTTTCCCTCAATCAGTTACCATTCACACGAAAACGATTTTACAAATCATAACTTGGAATTAGCAAGATTAATAATGCAAAAATATGCTGATACAAGAATTTCTTTCTTAATGAAAAAAACCAACCCCCAAAAATGTATTCGTCATATTTATAGAAAATTAATCCATTTTAAAAACCAGTGATAGTTCCGTATCAGTATCTTATCACTGGTTTTTAAAAAGGATTAGTTTAAATAAAAGATAAATGTTAAGTTTATTTGTTATATGTTATTTGATTATTGTAGTACATAATAAATAAAGTCAATAATAATATCTGCCTTTGAATCACTTTTTAAAGCTAATTTCCCTGACCGAGTTCTTGAATTTATCGATAATGCGTACCTATCGACAGTTGTTACAACTACGGATGTAAGGACTTGTTAGTGTAGTTGCGTCATATTATTATACTATTATGACACGGATTGTTTAAATGTATGTGTGAAATTGTTAGTGTATTTTTCAATTGTCATAGTGTGAGTTTCGTAGTGACATAGAATGTTTTTGTGTGAGAATTTGAGAATGTGTGATTTCCCCCCGCAAAAAATGACAGACAGTTTTGTTTCGGTAAAAAACGCAATGGCTACTCCCCTCCGGTCCGCCGGTGGCCTGTGTTGCTCTATGTGCATGGCTCACATTGGAAGTATGTTAAGAGTTAAATGCCTTTAGCAATTTGTGTTGCATATGGGCCTTCGACTCGGCGACGTACCCAGATGCAGCGTCCGCACCACGGCGCCGGGCAGCTCGCCGCCGGGCGGCAGCGGACTCAGCAGCACGCCGCGCACGCGGCCGAGTGCGCGGCCCGCCCCGCCCGCCCCGACACCCGGCCCCAAGCGCAGCTCCGCCTGCGCCGCCTCCAGCGCCGCGCCGCGCTCCGACAGCTTCTTGATGGACAGCAGCAGCTTGTGCCGCGCGCCCTTCGTCACACCTGCCGACACACTCGAACATGCTCATCGTTGTTTCAAATAACTAGACAGTGTTTCGTATATGTCGCGAGGAAAGTTTTGAGTATAAAGTTAGATTTACGGATGGGTGAACATACTTAAAACATTATGCGTGATGTACTCGTATGAGAGCTGATTAGTTGTAGTGCAGATGATTGTTACTTAAATAAACATAGTTTTTTTTTTTTGTTTCGAGATTTAATTAAGGTGAATGTGCCATGGTAGACCGCGAAATATAAATTTTCTTACGATTTTTGCAATTTGCAGATCAGTGTCAGGTTGTATTTCGATCAAAATATGATTCGCGACTATAACAGATACGTATTTACAGAATTATAATAATTAGAATCATTAATACATCTTTCTAAGTTAGATTTCTACCGTTAAGAACAAATCTCGTATAGAAAAATGTTTATGGTAGAAATCTAACTTAAAGAGATATATTAATGATTCTAATGACTATAATTCTGTAAATACATGTCTATTATAGTCGCAAATCATATTTTGATCAAGATACAACCTGACACTGACCTACAAATTGCAAAAAACGTAAGAAAATTTATATTTCGCGGTCTACCACGGCGCATTCACCTTAACGTTTTTTATTTACAAATTATAACACGATTAAAGTTTAACCCTCTTACTAATAAATGTTGTATAGCCTATGTATAGTTACACAACGCTTTGTCTTCTTCTTTCGAAAATCAAATTACTGACGACTGAAAGAGAGATATCGGTGTGTAACTATTTATCTGATTAGCAATTTTTGTTACTTAGAGATTGCATTATTCCCTAGGGCAGAATGATCAACTTGAATGGACAACTTAAGCCAACTGACAGAAATAGAAACATGTTTAAAGCGTTCTGCAGAAGATGAACAATTTGTCTGCGACGATAGAACGTATAGAAATCTATGCAATAACACACGTGAAGAACAAATAGACTACCGGGATTTCCATAAGTTCTATAAGTATGGAAATCCATGCAATAACGCACTCGTAGCTTCAAACAAATAAACTGGTGAATATTTCTGCCATTTCATTGCAGTCATTTCTGTCCAGCGGACAAGTAGACCATTGATTGCTCATCGCTTTATCATCTTTCAGACCCTAAGAGATATTAAGATAGTTCGGAAAAGGCTAGGCCGATGATGATAATAAAGATATTAAGTATATTTTATTGGGGAACACTACTAAGATATCGGCTAATAAATTAGGATAAGGACAGGATGATCACAAATTGATCATAGACCATTTGAAAGTCAAGAATTTACAAATAAATATTTGACCTGTCTTAAATTTAATTATAAAAAATTGCTAGCCCTTCAGTTATAAGCGTCTTAAGGTGAATGCGTAGTGGTAGCCCGCGAAATTCAAGTTTTCTTACTTTTTTTGCAATTTGCAGGTCAGTGTCAGGTTGTATCTTGATAAAAATTTGATTCGCGACTATAATAGACATGTATTTACAGAATTATAGTCATTAGAATCATTAATATATCTCTTTAAGTTAGATTTCTACCATAAACACTTTTCCATACGAGATTTGTTCTTAACGGTAGAAATCTAACTCAAAAAGATGTATTAATGATTCTGATGATTATAATTTTGTAAATACGTACCTGTTATAGTCGCGAATCAAATTTTGATCAAGATAAAACCTGACACTGACCTAAAAATTGCAAAAAACGTAAGAAAATTTGAATTTCGCGGGCTACCACTGCGCATTCACCTTAAGGTGAACGCACACTTATCCGAGCTGAACGCGTCGAACGAAACGAATTTTAGAATTCTGTATATGAAATCTTATGAAACCTCGCACACTTGCACTTCCGACGATTTATTTATTTATTCACAAGGCAACTACAACAGGCAATAATCACATTAGGGTATATCACTAGGTTCAAAATTATGGGTGTCGACCTGACTATCACCCAAAGCGTAGTCGCACAACATGACAAGCAACAACAAAAAAAAAAAAAAAAAAAAAAAAAAAGTTTCTTTATTAACTTTAGTTGTACAAAAACGCTCATCTAAACACTATGCAGCGTTACAGCAAAGGAAAAGAGTGGTTTCGATGAACTCTGGCACCCAAAGTAAGATTTAACTTGTGTTTAGGGTGCCAGCGTCCTCGCCTATAATTTGCAACATATAAACTGTAGTTGTATGACGAGCACAGTACATTAAGTATTATACTATAACTACTTACAAATTTAAATACATAACCGTGGCCTATTTAAGTACCTCTGTATATGTATTAAAAAGAGATAAATGTGGTGAAAACTTGGGTTCATGTTATCCTGTACAAATATATAACCTACATAGGACCTACGTTCACGACACAAATATGTTATTATCTGTTTATATATAATTAAAAATAATAAAAATATAAAAATAATAATAAATTACTTAATTAAATACATTAGGTTAAGCGATTGATACATGCAGCAAATCCTCAGTCTTATCGTAACTCAATGTCAATAGCCACTTTGTTACCTTGGGGTCTTACATTCATTGAAACACATGGGAGCGATAGTGCATAGTCTATTTATTTTATTATATAAATGGTTAGACAGAATATCATAATGACGCTGGGCATGGGCCGTTCTACATCCACGAGTTGAGCATACTTCGTAGTATCTACGCTTTTTAGCGTCATTCGGATTGTATACCACAGAGGGATGTTTGCGCAAAATAGTGCCAAGAACAAAGAGCTGTCTCACAGTAAGGACCTGACATTCGGTGTAGAGAGCCGAGGTGGGATATCTAAAAGGCTTCGAGGTCATTACCTTGAGGACAGCTCTCTGTGCTCGTTCCAGAGGCAGAAGGATTGTCTTGGGAGCCCCCCCCCCCACACTGTGATACAGTAGTTTAATATGCTTTGACAGAGGGCATAATAAACAGTTTTGATAGTACTAAAGTCCGCAGAGTGCCTTAGTTTTTAAAAAATAAATATACACTTGCGGACTCGCGATATGAGATTGCTAAGGTGAATTTTCCAACTCAAAGAACTATCTACATGCACTCCGAGATACTTAACAGAGTCACACCTAGTGAGTTGCGAGCAGCCGCATTGTGAAGAGGATAGACCAAGTGAGCAAGTATGGGCTCTAAGTGCCATTGAATCAGGTGGAGGGAGGTTGGTGGATATTAAGGAAAAAGGTAAGTATACTGTTTTCTTAAGATTTAAGGTTAGAATGTTATTTGACAGCCATTTCATCACTGAGTTTAGAGCAAGTTCCGCGTATTTTACTGTTTCAGGCCAGTCGCTACCATGAAGAAGTAAGGCCGTATCATCTGCGTAAATATAAATTGAACAGTTCGTTAGAGTCATTTTACATAAGTTATTTATATAAATAATAAACAGGGTAGGACCCAAAATTGAGCCCTGAGGAACGCCGAAACTCAATGATATAGTGTCACTAATAACGTCATTTATTTTGACGCATTGGCTTCTATCACACAGGTAATCCCGGAAAATTTTTAAGGTATGTCCGCGAATACCAGTAGCTTCCAACTTGGATAGGAGGTGGGGAACAGACACCGTGTCGAATGCCTTGGAAAGATCGAGGAAGATAGCCAAGCATTTCATTTTGCTATCTAGTTTAGATACTACTTGATCTACCAAGGCAGCAATAGCATTTTCTGTTGACCTGCCACCTCTAAAACCATACTGGTTGTCACTTAATAAATTGTATGACTCAAGATAGTCTACCAACCGTTTATTAAGTATCTTTTCCAAAATTTTAGAGATAGCAGGCAAGACCGAGATCGGTCTATAGTTGTCTACACTGTGTCTGTCCCCACTCTTGAAAATTGGATGAACGACAGCCCTTTTAAAAACCCTAGGAAAGCAACCCATGGAAATAGAGCGATTGCAGATATGGGTGATGGCTGGGACAATCGCGGGCATACATGATTTTAACATTCTGGATGATATGCCATCCCAACCCACCGCCGCATCTGTTCGTAATCCAATAATGATATTTGAGACCTCTACTTCATCAGTGGGGAGAAGCACCAGCGAGTTAGAAGGCAGCGCATCGAGAGAATGCTCCGGGGTATACGACGTGGATGAGAATTTGTCAGCCAAGTTCTTGCCAACATTGGCAAAAAACTCGTTAACTTTGTTGACCGAAGACTTTTCATCCGAAGTCATCCTTAGAAGCTCGTTACGATTCCGCATTACGGCTAGTTCCAGTGATATTTTTAATGATCTTCCAAGTTGCTTTAGGGTTGTTCTTCGCCATTTGAAACTCCTTCCCCTCATATGCATGTTTTAAATTTTTGAGAAGCTTGTTACAAAAATTACGGTATCGCTTATACGTGACCATGAGAATGTAATTTTCAGGATCTGCCTTTAGGGTTTGAGCCATGCTGTCTCTATTACGGATACACCGTAGTAGACCATTGGTAATCCAAGGTTTCAGGATTCTGCGTTTCGAAGACATGTACACTAATTTGGAATGATTATCGATGACAGAGCTAATAGAGGAAACAAGAGACTCGGCGGCATTATTTGCGTCTTGAATGGTCAGTATTTCACTAAAGTCCATTGACAAGATTTCAGTAGTTGCAGCTGTATAATTAACGACTATGCGATTACCTTTGGGTGTAGGGAGTTGCTTTACATTTTGAATGCTTATAAACGTAGGTCTATGATCAGTAATGTAAGTGTCAAAAACTAGAGTCGTATTTTTAAGATCAGATCTTAAAATTACGTGATCAATACAAGAGTTAATACGGGTTGGGAATTGATGTGTGGGGAGGAGACCATGTGAAGCAATAAGGTTGAGGTACTGATTTGCTTGTTGGGAGATAGCATTCGGAGTGATGTCAATGTTGATGTCACCCCCTTTTTTTCGCGGGTAGGTGTAAAAAACGATAGACGTATCTCTGTTCTTTAATTTTTATTTAAAATAGAAATACAAAAAAATTCACCTAAATTTATAGCAAGTATAATGTATAAGCTCCATTACACAAGTACTTACGTTTGTGGCACATTTATGTGACCCAAGCATAAAATTACACCGCCTGCCAGCTCATCATCTGTAAAGTCACTTCACAATAAATTTATTTAATCTTCTGGATCACTATGTCCCAATTTGCCGAAGTGTTGTCAGCACAAAAGTGCCTTGAAGAGACATTCACACGGAAGATGGAAGCACTAGAAGCCCAAATCCAGTGCGCAGGACCTGCCAAAGACACCGTGGCAAGGGTGGCTGAGGAGTTCCGGACATTTAGGGAGCTTGTTTTCAATATGCTTGGCTTGCTCCGGTCTCAGATTAGTGAGTGTGCTAAGCATCTTGACGGATTGGAGACAAGACATAGGAGGAAAGCACTGATATTTCAAGGTGTTGCTGAAGTTGATCATGAAGACAGCACCGCAGTCATCCTGGATGTTATCTCCAATAAGCTTGCTCTCAAGAACTTTGCCGTATCCTCCATAAAGGTCTGCCACAGACTTGGTGCAGCCAATACTGAACATCACAGGCCCATATTGGTAAGATTCTCCAGCTATGATGACAAATCAATGGTGTGGAAAGCCAAGACACGCTTGAAAGGCACATCCATATCAGTCAAGGAGTTCTTGACGAAGGTCCGGCAGTCCATCTTTGGAAAAGCGCGTCTACACTTCGGAATGCGGTCGTGTTGGACACAAGACGGTGTTATAGTTCTGAAGGCCTTTGACGGAAGTAAACACAAAGTTTCCTCAATGGATGAGCTGAGTCCTCTTCTTGTGAAGTTTCCGAAGGTGCAAGGTCCAAAGGCCCAAGGCACAGGAGATGGCCTGCAAGACAGAACGGGTCAATAATGGTATCATGTTTAATACTCACTAAATATTGATTTGCATGCAATTGTTATTATGGAATTACTTACCGTTTCTTTGTTTATGTATTGTATTGAGTTGTTCTTGTAATATCAGTAATGTTATTTCCCCACAATCTGTCGTGAAATTACTTTGGCTAATTTGAAGAATAATTTACCCTCAACCTTTTCAATAACCTTATCAATTTTATTTTGTTCGTAAACTCAAACGTCAATCATGTTGTGCTGTCATTTATGCCAAAGTATAGTCCACCATTAGCCCACAGACTATATATGACAAGAAGGCAAGCTCGAAGTTTGACGTGTCCTTGATCGGATACGTCCATAATTTTATGTAGGCCATAAAATGATTACCATAATATCTTTGTGTGTATACTTAGTTTTTCTCGTGATATTTTTTTTTTTTTCTATTTTATTTTTCGCATGACAGTTATTATGTTTTGTTTTAGGTTTTGCTATTTGCTTTTTCTCATAAAGGTTTACCAATGTTAAGAATAAGATGATGTGAGCTGGCGGGTGGTGCAGGGATGCTTTCGTCGCGCCAGTAAATCGTGTAGTGTTTTTAGCGTTATATATAATAATATATAAGATATTTAGTTTATTTACTTATATTTATGACTTCTGATAACGAATCTTTTTATTCTGCTAACGATTCTAGTGCATCTTCCAGCGATGGAAGCTTTTGTTCTATTACAGACACCTTAGGTGTTCTTTTACGCCAAAATTTTAGCCAACATGCTGGCCGGCTGTTTAACGTATGCCACCTTAATGCTCAGAGTATTCCTAGTCACTTCAACGAACTTTACGACACTTTTACCGACAATAACGTTCACGCCGTCCTGATTTCCGAGACTTGGCTCAAACCTAACCTGCTTTCAACCACTTACCCACTCCCCGGTTTCGTTCTTATTCGGAATGACCGGATCGGTAAGAGGGGGGGTGGTGTAGCCATCTACCTTCGTGGTGATTTCCCTTTTAAAGTTTTAGCTTCTTCTTCTCCTAATGAATCCGCAGAGTTTCTTTTCCTCGAGGTTTGTGTCAAAGGAGCTAAAACCGTCCTTGGTGTCGTCTATTGTCCCCCTTCCCTTGATTACTTCACCGAATTCGAATCGGTTCTTGAATCTTTGGGTTCAGAGTATGCGCATCACATTGTAATGGGGGATTTTAACACCAACCTCCTTGCCCACAACTCCCCTCGGTCCCGTAAACTCCTGCACCTCATCGAGTCAGCCAGTCTACATGTATTGCCTCTCCAACCCACTCATCATAATATAGCAGGTGATGATACTTGGCTTGACTTGATCCTCACCTCTAATCCTTCCCTAGTTTCCTCACATGGTCAACATGTTGCTCCTGGCTTTTCCCGTCACGACCTTATTTTCTTATGCTATATCCTTAAACCCCCTAAGCCTAAACCCACGTTCCAGTACAGGCGTGCCTTTGCACGTATGAATTGCGAGAGGCTGCAACAAGACGCATCTATTATTGACTGGTCACCCCTGGAAGCAGCTGCTTCGGTTGACGAAAAAGTGAGTATTTTCAATGATGTTGTGGTCAAGCTATATGACGCCCATGCTCCTGTCAAAAAAATTAAGTTGAAGCGTCCACCTGCTCCTTGGATGAACAGGGGAGTTCGGATGGCAATGCGTCGGAGGGACCGCGCGTTTCGGAAATTTAAAAAGGATCGATCGGAGGACAATTGGACCTTCTTTAAGGCTGCTAGAAATCGGTGTAACCAGATGATACGCAACGCTAAACGCCGCCACATCCTAAGTAATATCACTACATGTTCTCCTGCCGATATTTGGAAGTTTCTTGGAACTTTAGGAATCGGCAAATCGCGAAATTCAGACCTTCCTAGCACAATTGGTTTGGACGATCTAAATCGCAATTTCTCTACCGTTCCAGCTCTAGATAGTCTAACCAAAAGTCAAACACTTCAATACCTTGCTGGTCTGACGCGTCCTAACATTAACCCCTTTGTCTTCACCCCAATCGACCCGGGAGAGATCAAAAAGATTATCCTATCCATTAAATCCAAAGCCGTGGGTTGCGATAACATCAGCCGCCATATGATCGTGACGGCTCTTGATCAATTCCTCCCTGCAATCTCCCATATCATAAACTTTTCCCTTTACACCGGTGTTTTCCCCTCCCTATGGCGTAAAGCCCTTGTCCGGCCCCTGCCTAAGATATCCAATCCCTCTCTTCCTAGTCACTTTCGTCCAATTTCCATCCTTCCCTTTCTATCTAAGGTGCTCGAGGCCATTGTTCACAAACAATTCTCCCACTTTATCCACCATAACTCCCTCATCAGTCCATTTCAATCCGGTTTCAGGCCCGGGCACAGTACCGTTACAGCTCTCCTTAAAGTGACTGACGATATAAGGCGGGGAATGGAAGACACTAAAGTCACAGTCTTAGTGTTAATTGACTTTTCCAATGCTTTTAATACCGTCAGTCACGAAGTCCTTTTATCTATCCTTTCCTATCTTATGGTCTCTCCGGAGGTTCTGGAATGGTTTTCTTCTTATCTTCGGGGACGTCAGCAGTCTGTTTATGCTGGAGACTCTTCGTCGAGTTGGTGTGATCTTGCAGCTGGCGTTCCTCAAGGCGGTATATTATCTCCTCTTTTATTCTCCATTTTTATTAACTTCATTACCACCGAGCTTCGGACTGCGTATCATCTTTATGCTGACGACTTGCAGCTTTATTGCCAGGCAGGTGTTGACAACATATCAGATGCAATTGATGAGCTAAACCGGGATTTAGATGTCGTTAAAGACTGGTCTAATCGATTCGGGGTGGCGGTTAACCCCACCAAGTGTCAGGCTATCTTAGTAGGCAGCCCCTACAGCATGAGGAAGCTGAATGGCTTAACTGTGCCACCTGTGATCTTCGACAACTCAGTCATCCCGTTTAGCTCTGATGTGAAGAATCTTGGTCTGCATGTCGACACTTGTCTTGACTGGCGAAAGCAGGTCACGACTGTTAGTCAGAAAGTCACCGGAACGTTGCGGTCGCTCTATCGATTGAAAAACCTTCTCCCTTCACACATAAAGGCAATGCTTGTACAGTCCCTAATATTTCCCATAATTGACTATGGTGATGTGTGTTACTATGACCTGAATGCAGATCTCCTCAATAAACTTGACCGTCTTCTCAATAACTGCATTCGATTCGTTTTCAATCTTCGTAAGTATGACCATGTTTCCGAGCACCGGCGGCTTTTAAAATGGTTACCCATTCGCCAGCGCAGAGAGTTGAGGGCGCTGACTACGTTGTTCTCTATTCTTGACAATCCTACTGCCCCTTCTTACATGACTTCTCAAATTCAATATTTATGCTCTGCCCATACTAAAAATCTTCGTTCAACCAACAATCGCCTTCTACGATGTCCTTCTCACCGTTCTGGTTTCATTCATTCTTCTTTCTTTGTCCAGGCGGTCTTTCTATGGAATGCGCTCCCTCTGAACATCAGGACGGCAGCCAGTCGGTTATCTTTTAAAGTGAAGGCACGTGAACATATTCGGCAGAAGTTGGCCGTAACATCCCAGCGCTGATTTGCTGGATTCGTTTTCTCCTCTACCGATCATTTTTCCCCTGAGAGTTCATTTGGTTTATATGTATGTATGTATGTATCTGTGTATATATTGTATTTTATATTCATTTCCTAGCTAGTTCTCCTGTATGTTGCACCTGCCATGTTTTGTCTCTGCATCACCCTAAGGTTGACTGGTAGAAAATGCCTCAGGCATTAAGTCCGCCTTTGTACAGTATTATTTTTTTTTTTACTTGTGCATAAAGTTTTAATAAAATAAAATTATCACTAAGTTTTTTTGGACTGCCGAGTGAGTAAGGACAGTGTCTAAATTATCGATAAAATTATCAAGATTTCTTGTGGACGGAGAGCGATATATCGCTAAGAGTAAGATATTATGAGATTTTATATTACAGATCAAACAGCTTGCACCAGATATAGAAGGTTCGGTAACGATATGAGGTAATTCTGATTTTACATATATTACAACACCATCGTTCTGATTGATAGGATTAGTCGTGTGATAAGAAATATACCCATCCAGTAGTGGAACTGTTGACCCCATCAACCAGCACTCCGATAGAATTAAAACATCACATGGTATTTCTATCCTAGTCAGGAGCACAAGAAAACTATCAAAATTACAATTCACACTGCGTATATTAAGGTGCATGATATTAAGCGACTTACTATTGTTGTTTATAAAACGACTACATGACTCCGGTACACAGATATGTGAATCACCCATACCAAAAGATTCAATATCATTTAGATTGTCAGAGTCGAATATTGATGTTTGATGTTAAGTGCATATAGATTGCAACCATGGATATGATGCGGATTATGTCTAATTTAGTTCTGTCTACATTTAAACATTCAGTATTGTAGGTTGCAGGTATAAGACATAGACATAAGATAATCGATAGGATGAACATAAACGCAGGTATGATAAGAGTTATGAGCATGTGATAAGTTTTCAAATTATTATAATTTGTACTGGGTCTAAAAAGGTACGATAAATAACACATAGGCTGATTTATACAGTATACACTATGAAAAGTTGATAATCTCAATATTATTTTTATAAACAGGTAACAAGTTGTACTTATAAAGCGGTAAAAAACAGGTTGGTAAGAGGCTAGTAGTGCTCGAATTTTTAAATAAAACTGTAAGTTACTAAAATGTTTCAAAAGCATGCAGTAATAATAAAAATAATAATAAAAACAATGAAAAAGTGATGCCTTGCGTTTTTCAAGCAGGGATGAGCAGTTTTTTAAGACAAGAGGTTGAGTTGATAATAACGGAGTCCATTCCTTCACGTTCACGAAGAAAAATCTTTCCATTTTGGGACCAACAAAATTTATATTTGTTTGTTTTGGCAAAAGAACGGGCCTCGAAGAAAAGTTGTCGCTGGGTGCGAGGCAGGTGATCGGCAATATAGACTGGCTTGACTTCACCAGGAACACCAATGTGTCCCGTGTTTAGTTTCTCAGTTGATGGGAGACCCTTATTGAGAGTACGGCAGGCTTCAAGTACTTGATTCTTCGAGGGGACAGTCAGGAACTCCGCTACTATCGGTCTGTTAGAGCCCTTTTTTCCGGGCAGACGATATACGTCACGTAGTTGCGGAGGGTTAACCGCCGGCTGGAGGGTCTCACAGGTTTTTAAAACAATCGAGGTTAAGTCTCTAGTTGTTTCCTTCTCAGATGCTGGTACATTCCTAATCTCAAGACATGATGAACGCGAACTCAGCTGTATATCTTCTACTTTTTTTTCAAGATCCAGTATGTAGTTCCGCTGTTCACTGTTTTCTTTTTCTAATTTTTGAATTGATTTCTTGAGAGAATCAATAATGATAACAACTACAGTAAAAAATAAAAATAATACTTAATAGGCAAAATTTACGGCTACAAGGTGTGAGCGTCTGCCCTCCGATTCGACGCGGGCATGTGTGCGAGGCTTCAATAAGATCTCATATTATACAGAATTCTAAAATTCATTTCGTTCGATGCGTTCGGCTTGGATAAGTGTGCGTTCACCTTAAACCATACATTTTTTCGACGTTTAAACGTATCTTAACCTTGAGCAACGTTTGTAAATAAAACTCCCATGTGTTTATGACTGTTAGTCAAACATCAAATCCTTGATTGAATCATTCTTATAACAGAATAATATCATGTAAATAATCACGAATATTTTCAAAAACGTAGGACTGTTTTAGACTAGAACAAAACAGTTATCATGTGTGTGGAATAACACAGCATTTATGAAATTTAACATTAAGCCACCTACTCTGACGTGCCGACTTACCTATTTAAGTTAACAAACAAGTCAATAACCTATTTATATCTTAGGTCCAATAACAATTACACAGAAATTAATAATAATTAATCAATGGTGCATGATTCATACAGTTTCAGTTGTAGAACATAATGAATAAAGTGGGCCGTTTCCTCTGCTAGTATTACTACTATAGCAGTGAGTCACTTCGCAAACACAGACACTACAATGAGATATAATTTGTAACATAGAAGGTTAATGGCTAACATTTAGATGTTCAGCGCATTTCACGTGCATATAAGTCATCATTCTGAAGTTTCTAGAGGAAAATGCTGATTAAGTTTATGTATGAATCAAAATAAATAGTAAAGTTCGAAACAGTTCATGGAATTTTTGAAGAACTAAGGCCGCATTCACACCAAACCTATAGTCAGCCGCCGACTGTGAGCGTTAAGTTCAAAATCTAACGAACAATATCAGCTGCTGACTGACTGTGAACGTATAGTCAGCCGCCGACTTTGAGCGTCAAGTTCAAAACGTATGAAAGAACAATATCAGCTGCTGACTGACTGTGAACGGGCATTACGTTTGGTGTGAACGCAGACTCATCACTCACCATCTACCATGCACCTTAACACCTAGGTAGAGAATAATAGAACTACCAAAAGAAACGGTCATGCAACTCACCTAATTTCTCCAAATACTTTTCATCCATGGTCATCATCTGTTCGTAGCTCATATTGGTGAATAGCCACACGTACTTGTGCAGGCGCAGACTCTTCAGCCACTGCGCCACGTTGGACATGCCCGGGTGCTCCCCGAAGTTGTGCGAGCGCAGGTCGTCCAGCCGAGTCTCGCTGCCCGTCGTCCCGTACATTATACTAATAGGCCTTATCTGACTCAAACTGTGCTCACTCGACAGTGAAAAACTCCTAGGTTTCTGTACAAAAGGCTCATCACTCAAGTTCTCGGCCGACGAAGACATGTGCATAAAGTTACTCGAAGGAGGCGTCAAGCTATTTGATCTTTGTGACTTAGGCTGCGCTATCGTCGCGTCAAAATTCAATTTTTCTCCTTCTATACTTATATCTACGTCTCGGCCATTTTTCGAGAATGATTCCTGTAGTTGGTCGGTAGTGAAGTGATCTGCCGCGTCTAGGATGCCTCGGAACTCGACGTTCTTGCCGATGGTTCGTCTGAATGCGTTGTTTGTGCTCCAAATGTTTGTGTCTGACACAAGGCAGGGGTCTATTCTTGTTTGCCACACGCTTTCAGTTCTGTTTCCGGAAATGTGGTTCTCTAGGTATCGTAACCATTGTTTTAGTATCCTGAAATAGAGTATCATAGAGTGCTTAATTGATAAAGTACATAATATAGATAAACTAGCTTCTGGCCGCGACTTCGTTTGTGTGAAATATCTGCCCCCGACTCATCGCGTCGTAAGCCCTCGCCCGCCCGCGCTATTACTTCGTAGCGTATTATCTGACTTTTTTCTTTTTGTTTGGCTCCTAAAGGTCGTAGCGTGATGTTAAGTAACCTATAACCTTTCTCAAGAATTGGGTTATCAATGGCAGAAATAATTTTTAAAATCCGACAGGTAGGTCCAGAGCAGGGACCGGCCGGATACTCGTTGAAAGGGTTTCTGAAGGGGATTTTTTAAGCGCTTCGAAAAAAAACCCTATGATACATGTTACACCTTCGAACGGGTGCAGTTAACCCGTTACGAACGGGTTACCCTTTCAACACCCTGTAACACTGTAACAGGGTAAGCCATTCCAACTCAAGACATTGTAATATGCACTGTTTACAATCTATATTAGTTTGAAAATTGCATAACCACGACCGCACGTGACATCGTACCGCGCCCGGCGGTCCGCCAATCTTGCGTGTACCGACTTGCCGAGCGAATTGTAAGGCGCCGCACGGGTGCAAGTATCCCCCCACTTACATGCAGCTCAAGTTTATTAGGTAAATTCCAGGGTAACACGACAAAAAGCTTTTCGAGAAGGTAACCTCTTCAAAGGCTTAAGTCATTGAAGGGGTTAACCCCTTCACGTGGTTACCTTAATAAAGGTGTTAACCATTTCGCTGGGTTTCGAGGATGTAACTCGAACAAAAGGTAACACTGCGATATGAGTTACCCCATGTACGGGTTACCCTGTCCAAAGGCTTAACTCTTAAGCGGGGTTGTCCGGTCCCTGGTCCAGAGATTAGCGCGTTCAAACAAACACTACTAACTCGTATGTAGATGTCAACAGTATCTTCAACAGGCTCTTCTCCATAGGAAACGACCAATTGGTATCGTGCTCCTAGCTTCTGACGTTTCATAAGTGCCCATGTCGGTTTATGTGAAATGAAATATTTGAATTTGAGGGTTGCTTGAAATTACTTGAGGGTATATCGAACTTGGCAGTAAACTCCCACAATTTCATCTTCCTTCAATAAAGTGACATACCCTTTATCATGGTGCGTAAGCGCAGGATGCACGAGCAGGTAGGACAGCAGCTGTCTGCACAGCTCGGGTACGACGTTGGAGCGGCGCGGCGAGTCCACGCAGCGCTGCACCAGCGCCGGCGCCGCCGCCACGTACACATCCTTGCAGCGCTCGTTGTCCATGCGCAGGAGTGGCAGCAGCCCCAGCAGGCGGTGGAGACGCTCACAGCCTGGACATATATAAAAAAAAACTTTATTTGGTTCAGAAAACACATAAAAAAACTAGTAATACATTATTACAGGCCGACACACAGGTGACAGTTACAGGTACAGTGGAGGTTACAGGTGACAGGCCTGACGGTCTAGTGGTTAGTGACCCTGACTGCTACCTATGCCGGAGGTCGTGGGTTCGATTCCCACCCAGGACAAATGTTTGTGTGATGAGCACGATCATTTGTTCTGTGTCTGGGTGTAATTTATCTATAATATGTATGTATTTAGAAATATATAAGTATGTTTATCAGTTGTCTAGTACCCATAACACAAGCTCTGCTTAGCTTGGGACTAGATGGCATTGTGTGATAGTTGTGGAATATTATATTATATTATTATTATATATTATTATTACATAGGAGCCTGAGGCACTAGACTTTTACAAAGTCCCTGGACCCCCACTTGGATTTCCGGTGTCGTGGGGTCCAGTCTCTGCCCAAGTAAGACAAACATGTTCACATTTAGATGACGTGGCAATGTTGTTATTGCTGTTGCTTTTGGTTGCAAGAATGTGGCACTATTCTGCTGGGCTCAGGATTTGTAGGAGTTTTATTCAAAATGCAGCAAGCAACTAAATTCAAGTTGTTTTTGTTTAAAAATCACTCTTATTGCCTTAACATAAGATCAGGTACTACAATAGTGACGAGAAACATAGATAATAAATCAGTTAATGGTAAAAAAGAAGTCAGACAAATCTTCAAATATTTCTCTTCTTCAGATGCAGCTACATTAAGCACCTCATAACTCCTATTCTAATTCATATCTCAATCTTCCCTGTTATATATACATACATATAACAGGGAATATACAACAAACAAGAAAAAATTTTCAAAGTTCAAGAAAGTTTTTCATAAATTGATGTACTTTGGTTTGAAATGAATGATTGCCTACTTACGTGTTTCAAAATGGAATAAAATTGACTTCCAACAGTTTTTGTATGGAAAAACTATCAAAAATTCATAATTATTAATCCATCCAAAGGTTGTCTTTAAAAGATCGCTCTTAGTGATAAGACCGCCCATTGTGTCACCCATTGTAAAGTATCTATATTTATGTCTGTAATTTATATGGTGTACATAATAAAGAGTATTCTATTCTATTTTATTATTCCTCATGTTATCTGGCATTGGAAAAATCAGCCCTTAATGAAACAGTTCTGTTGTAATAATTACTTAGTGCTTAGTGCACTATGGACTCATGTCTGAAATAAATGAATTGAATTGAATTGAATTGAAAATATGACCATTCATCAACCACATCTAATTAGCCTTCATAAAGTTGCCTTGATTATTTTATTTATGGAAGAAATAAAGGCAAACTACATTTTAGAAAATTGCCAATGCCACCTTTATTAACCAACTTCATTTTAGAATAATTTTTGAGGTTGACTATAATAGGCTAATTAAACGGCCTTATAGTTATTCGTTTGAATAAATTTATGTTAAAAGGTGCAATCCATGCAATGCTTATGTGAAGCAGTGAATGTTAAAGTGGTGAAAAAAATGTGGGCATAGTCAAAGGTCAGAAAATCGTAATTATTCAATTTGAACCTCGTACTCACACCTTACAAAGTTAGCAGTTAATGCTGTGAATGAGTGGCAGCTCTGACTATTAATGATTACTCATCCTCTGCTAACCTCACAATTAGTTTTTTAGGAATAAGTATGATGTCTCAATGCATACAACAGAACTTATGAGATCTTTACATGCAAAAAACCAGCATCCGAGACCATCTCTGTGCGGATAGATATTTTTTTGCCATTTCTCAGCTGTATTTTATAAAAGTTAGTGAGTCATTAAGGCCTTCTATAATGATAATAGAAGAACAAAATAATGATATAATGAATAGAGATTATAATTGCAGTGAATAGGCTTCTTTTGTACTTATATATGCTAGCTGCTAGATGTTACATGATTTATTAATAATAATATTTTATATAATAATAATAATATTTAATAATAATATCTGTAATTAAGTATACATACTGTAGTTGTGTTGTTGTTGGTTTGTCTTAGTATATGTAATTGCTCCATGTATAATAAAATAGTTGTATTCAGCTACATCCAGTTAGATTGGAAGCCAACCCCAACACAGTTGGTTTAGGCTAGGCAGATGATGACTTAATGTAATGTTGATTGATCGGTCCTTCCTAGCTTAATCTAGGAAAGACCTTCCAATCAATGATGTATTAAAAGTTTTAGTAGGGTTTCTGTGAATCAACTCACAAAAACTTTTCTAGGGTAGGTTGTCAAATATCACAAGATTTGTAACAATTATACTTAATTAAGTACCTATATTGGCTACACTTGCTGACAAAGTAAGACTTCTAACCAAGCTATAAAATTAGTATCCTGTCATGAACAGCTCTTTAGACACGTACTCCGTATAAGGAAAACAAGATCAGAAACATGAGTGTGGGTACACAAGCGCAGGTACGTACCGTCGTCATCGTCGTCGTCGCGCACGAGTAGCAGGCTGGCCAGCTGGAGCTCGTCGTTGGCGTCGCGCTCCAGCCGCTCGTCCTCGACGTGACTGCGCAGCGCCGCCTCCACGGCCCGCTGCACCAGCTTCAGGCCGGGCCACGGCACCTGACGCGCCAGCGTGCACGCCAGCACCGTCTGCTCGCACGCGCCCCATTGCTCGAACACCCCGGCTATACCTCCGAGCTGCTCGTTAAACGTGATGTTCATCGTGAAAACAGCATAGCAAACCCAAAATATCTGATTTGTTTGTGTTCTACACGTCAGTAGTACGTGACAGCTGATCGTTGGGACACTTTTTGACCCCCTTGGGGATAAGTGGCACACGAGGCGATGACGGTGTTGAAAGGGCCGCGATTATGTCGCGTAATGGGAACGTTAATTTAGTAATATAATAACAGGTAGATTGAAAAACATCAAAGTTGTTTCGATGGTCAATCTGATTATCAAAATCCAAAATGGCCGACCACAGATAACAAAATGTTTGCACTTTTTTTATGACAACTCGAAGTGCAATTTCGAGAATAAAATTATCTTAGAGACAGATTGCTTGTTTTTTTTAAAAAAAAAGCAAACACGCGTAAACTAAAATACTTGTGACGTTTGAAGCAAAAGCGTTAGGTACGGTATTTATTATTTTTAAAATTTGCAGGTTTTTAGTACTGCTACATGACGCTAGATGTCAGAAACTACTTATGAGAACGAAAAGTTTAGTACTGCTGCTTGACACTAGATGTCAGCAGTAACCCTATGATAGCGTGAGTTTTTATTTTCTTTTGATGATTTTGTCAAGAAACTACCCACCTACACTTCAAAATAATTACCGTAAGCTAGGATACCGATGTATTTTTCAAACAAATAATACTTATTACACTTTGTGTTCTTACAGTCTGTTTGTATTCAAGTTTTTGGAGATATAAGAGTCTAGTAGGTATAGATCTACAGAGTGTTAGGTACGAATGACTTCTGTCATTCGTACCGAGCAATCGGATCTAATTATCTGAAATTCACGGCCCATGACATGGAATCACCCAGGATAGGTACCGAAACAAAAAGTAGGCAAGTAGGTAGGAAAGTTTAGAATATTTTTGGCTCTTCAAACTCAAACTCAAAGCATTTATTTCAATTAAACCATTACGGCACTTTTGATTTGTCAAAATTAAGTAGTCGGTCAGTTAGTCAGAAAGTTGAAGCTAGTTGCCCATTCCAAAGCGTAGATCTCTATGGAGAAATGAAAAGGGCTTTTTTTGAGTGACGATGGATGATTTTGCATCATAGGATATTTTATTTTTTTCCTAACACGGGGACAGAGTGCTGGTGGTCTTTGTGATTGTACAACTGAAGACTGTCGCCTAATCTTTTGAACAAGTGGACCGCCTACGCTGCAACCAATAATTCAGCATAATAATATATTGAACCTTATGTTCATGATGTTAAGGTATGAAACTAATTGGTATTATTGTAGTGTGTGTTCGTTTGTCACTAATTTGTCTATTTAGCTACTAGACAATAGTGGACGCAATACTTTAGAAGATTGTCTACTCCAGTGCCTGCGTATAGTTGACTATGGAAGCTAAAAGAATAGCAAGGTATGTAGGTAAGTACATTATGTCCACCTACTAAATCTACACTACTGTGTCACGTGTGACTACAATAAAAAAGTCTGTCTCATACTTGTCAGGGAGTACCTAAAGTGAAAGAAATGAAAGAATAGAAGTGTTCTCCTATATTCAGCATTTTCGATCAATTTCAGAATTCCTAGATTTCTACGAAATCATCAGAGTGTAACGGAATCTCAAGACCCCATGTTTGACTCAGACACGGTCATTACCTGTTTAATAATTAGTGCAAGTCAACATTCTCGGAAGTAACCCTGTAAACGCAACATGCAAATTGTATAATCTGCATTCATGCATTGTCCAAATTTGCAAAGGACCAACCCTTTTATGTCACGCGGAAGACAATGCGATTTTTGCAAGTTTGCAAAATAGAACTTTCTCTAGGACAATAAAACCGTTATTTCGCTGTATTAAAGGCGACAGGGAGTTTTGTCTGGCGGAGTAGGTACTAATCTGTGTAGGTAACTGATCCTCTGTTATGGTTTTCTTTTCTGGGAACTTAAGCATAAATCCTGAGGGAAGATGGCGCACCGTGTTACTATCTCTGCAACTCTAAAGAGGACGAAAAACTAAGTAGGTATGACTGCATTATGATCTCATTTTTGCCAAAATGGTGGTTACGCCCTTCGAGCCTAAAGGCCTATATGCTAGTTGCGCGGTAAACTCTGCTTGCGAGATGCAGGATATAGGTAGGTACCTACTACTTATTATTAACAATCATACCTATCAAATACCTACCTACTTAATAAGTAGGTTTACCTTCCTACTTACTTGTGGCTTGCGGTAGATACTGATCCTTGTCATTACTGAGCTCGTAACTAATTGAATTTGGCTTTCACAATTATTTTATTAAACTTCCAATATGTGAAACAGTCGCGTGCGCAAAGATAACACGAATCCTTTCAACGGACAACATTCTCAGCTTGTTCAACACGTCACTGCCGCGGCCGCGATGGCCGCCACGCGCCCAATGTTTTTACAGCCTCCATTCACGTGAGAAATGTGTATAAATAATAATGCGATCGAGTGAATGAATTCGAAGTCTACTTTTGCGAGTAAATAAGTAATTTGAATTTGTTGAGAGAAACTGCATAGGTTCTAGTAAAATGTGACATGCGATGATTCACTTTGCCCAATTTTACCTATTCAAGCGAGTCCTAATGAAGACAAGAATTAAGAATTTGACAGTAATTTCACACACGGCACATTATCCGGAAACCATACATAATAACTTCAAAGAAATAATAGCTTGTCCAGCGCACGCTTTCATACGAATCATCAGTGCGTTAATAATGTCGCAACTGTCGCGGTTCGGACATGAGCGTCGACTTTTTGTCGCACAGTCGTATTATGTGGCTCAATACTACCATAGTAAAAAATTGTTTTTACTATGATACTACTTCCGATATTGTAATAAAGATAAAGACATAGGACTCTATGTCAGGCGCGGTCGCAGCCCAAGATTGGGGGGGGGGGGGGGTCATCATGGGTGCCGAGGAATATTTTAAGGGAGGTACATCTCCTCGTTGGTCTAGTGGTCGCAAGCGTTACTGCTGAGCATGAGGTCCTAGCTCGGTTCGATTCCTATATAGGTCGGGTAAAGTGTTAAAGGGTTTTTCTATCAGAAATTTCTCAGAAGCAGCCTGGAGTCTGGATTTGTGCCCGGTTGGCGACAGTAGGCTCGCCCTCTATGACATTTCACTTAATAACTGGCGAAATGTGGGAAGTACTAAGTATATGAAGGTACCTACACCCCTGCCCAACCCTTTGGGGATTAAAGGCGTGATGATATGTTAAGGTACATGTACATCTCCAGCTCCACATTACTTATGCTATTCAGGGACGCAGCTTTTACATAGGGGGGGTGTTACTTAAATGCTGCCAAATTGGTCATATGTATAAGAACGGTAGATTGTGCAGGGTGGGGAGAGCGAGCGAAGTCAGCTCGAAAAATTTAACAACCCGCCTCTGCATGATTAGGTTTTGTTGTATATTTTCAAGTAGAAATGGGAGTTACATTGTCGACTTATGCAGGCAAGCTCAAGCAGCTGTCAGAATCTAAAATGCAAGAGCGAGCGAAGCGAGCTCAAAAATTTTGCACACTCTCGGATAGGTTCGATTTTATTTCGATCATTCTAAAAGGACTAGGAAACAAGTTTGCTTTGTCGACTTTTGAAGAAAAAATGCGTTTCTTTTTATTATTTTGATTTTGCATTTCTTGCAAAGTACACGCTAGAATCACTGCTCTCTCTTCCGTGGTCCTATATTTCTCGCGCTTGAAACTAAACTGATCATGAAAGAACGCGGCAGTATGCCACCCATGCTACAGCATGCTGACGCGTGCGATCGCCTTTTTTGTCTGCGGAATGCGACAGCGCGCGTTCGCATGCGGCAGCATACTGCAGCACGTGGTAGCACAGGCGGAACAAATGCGATTCCGTGCTGCCAGATGAGGTCCAACCCTAATGTTTTTGAATATGCCAATCACGGTGTTCGTGGCTCAAGTACAGTTTTAAGTTGGTAAGGCAAGTAAATCATTCAGACTCTCGACAGCTTGAATGGTTTTGGGGGGGTCATGACCCCCACGACCCCCCCCCCCCCTCCCTCGGACCGCGCATGCTCTATGTAGTCTCAATAGATATGTGATGTCGCAGTGGTCTTAATTTGAACCTAAAGAAAATACAATACCTACTATTAGTAGGTAAGTACCTACCTATTAGTAGTAGATACCTTTTTACTAAATGCATATGGATTTATACACGGTACATACCTACACCAAAACAGCATTTTTAAAATTTTTTGTCTGTGTTTATTCCGGCTAAGCAGATAGCTGATGTAATAAGGAGTAACTTAGGCTTGGTAGCTTAGCTAGCTTACTTTTATTTAAAAAAAAGAATTAAGGTTCCGCGCAAAAAATTTAAAACGTTTTCCGTCATGCACGCGAACGAAGTCGCGGGCACAGCTAGTTACCAATAGATTACAGAATATTCTGGGGAAGACCAGAAACCACTTCCAATAATAATAATAATGAACACCGTTAACTAACTTGCACGCGGAAGGGTTCTGCAATTGACAGCCAAGTGACGATCTAATCCTTTTTGTAATATACGTTTACCCTAAAATAGCCCTTAATTCTATGTAAACAAAGTTCATAATAACAGTTGGCAAATGGAAGCCAATGCAGCTGTGTCCATTGTCCAAACAGTATTTGTTCCGTAATACAATATTTTCGGAGATGGGGCAGGGAACAGCCCTTATGTAATGGTCAAAGCTACTATTATCAATGATATTAGTTCCGAAGCCGAAAGGACTAAGATTGCCACGATATGACTAAAACGGTAAACCATTTTTAACTTACAACCATAGTATGAAAGAAGCATACAACTAACATAAAGTTCGTTACCTACTTAATTTTGTGGTCGTTCATCATGCAGGCTCAGCTAATAATGTTACGTTATGCCACCTTCAATATTCTTAGGAATTGGCAATGTTATGGATAAAAAATACGTAAGTAGGTACAGTCGCCAGCAAAATTGCATGGGTACCTTAGTGTCTATTTTCCCGTGAACGTTTGAATTCAAGTTTTCGAAAATAAACTAGATGGCGTTGGTTTCTTCACAACTATGACTAATTTACGAAACGTAAGTAAGGAGTTAGGAAGAAACGAAGGAATTACAAGGCTAATACATTTATCTAATTATTACATTACAATTACCAGCATACGTAGCTTGAATGATAAAAATAATAATAGAAACCGATAGGAATATATTTATTAAGCTAACGAGTGGGTATTTTAATAATTAATTTAATATTCGAATTGGTAGGTAGTTACTTAGCAACAGGAAAAAAGAGCAGATTCATCGCAGGTAAACAGGCTCGCCTTGTGAGCTCGCAAAAAAAGGCACTATAAAAAATTATAGAGGTTTATTTCTTACAGTTTATTATTCAAATTTAATAGTCAGTTTATTAAATATTATATGTGTAACATTATAATATTATGAAGTTATTGAGGCGATAGCTTAAGTATTCGTTTCCAAAATCGGAAAGAGGATTGAAGCTTATGTAACCTCAATAAAAACAAACAGGAGACCAGGTTATTTTATTACAAAGGTCAAACGGATTAAATGGATACTAAATAAGTAGGCTAATAACTACAAAATTGCACAAAAACATATCAAATGGTTAGTAGGCAATATAAAAAACTATGTTGTTTAAACTTGAAGTGTTCATAACTTTTTAAATTATTAAAAATACGTAAGTTATAGTTTATAGACACATAACCAGGTCTCCAGTCAATATAAATAATATTATCTAAGTATAATTATTTAGCTCGTAGCTACGTAACCACTTGTGTATCGCGTATTATTTCGACGCCACAAACATAAGCGTCCGTGTTCACTGGACTTAAAAGTTTTTTCATCTGTAAAGATGACATTACTCCAATCGAAGTTTATGTGATCCAAAGTGAACTGTAATCTTGCCCTTTTATGGTTTTCCGTGAGCAAGGGTTTCACAGCATGCCTCCGCGGCACAAGTTTTGACGCGGCTCCGTGTCAAAACTTGTGTCAAATAAACCATCATAGTGGTTCGGCGGCAGAAATCCATTTTCTTCATACTGCCTTATCATGGTTTGATGCTGCAATGTGTTTTATAAGTCGTGGTCTACCAGTTCTTTGATGGTGTTTCAAAGAACCCTCCTTTTCAAATCGTCGTACTCAAAGAACAACTATTTTTCTCTGCAACAATAAAACAGAAATATATAATACCCAATAATGATTATTATGTAGTATAGTAACAAAAAAATAATGCAGTTTTTAATATAAAAGTGTAAAAATAAAACTACTTACGTTTACACCGGTCTCTGGCTATTTCTGACAAGTTTTTGGCTTGATTATTCAAAGCAATTATTTGAGCTCTTGTAACGAAATCAATATTATAAATTTATAACTCGTGCTCGTTTTGGTAAAATAAGTAATCCGCCTGATCATAAATAAAAACTGAACAAAAGGCACTCGAACGAGGTAATCGAAATGAACTTAGCGAACGATCAATTGAGCTGTCATAAATCTTCGATCTAAGTATTATTCATACCACCTACCAATTATTTATAAATCCATATTTAACCTACCCTCTCAAGTTTGAAAACTAAAACTTAGAAAATCAGATACCTACCTACTTATAAATTGATATTCAATTTTAACATAGTAGGTTAATAATTAGGATCAATTTTCTTTAAAAGAAGCTATTAATTATAAATTGTTTGAATGTTTGAAGAGACAAAAAGAAACTGCAAAAATATTTTATCATATAAAGCAAAGCAACGCCATCTAATAACAGCATAATTAAATTTTGTTAGTCGCTAACTGGTTTTACGCTAGATGGCGTCATTTCTCGCTTCATACGATTTTGTTTCTGTACTACCCATGCACTTTTGCAGCCTACTGTACCTAATATCATACTTAGTCGACACGCGGCGCGCGGCGATGTGGATGTGGAATACCGAAATAATTTCTCTACAGTTCAATTTACAGCAATCACATAATCTCAAACTGTTTTTGTTTTGGATGTAATCTTAATAGGTAGGTAAGTCATTAGGTAGGTAAATACCCTAATTAGTTAAGTATTAAGTACCTACTACCTACCAACCTATACCGAATCTAGAGACTGCGACCACTGCGACTGGAAAACAAAATCATCAGCGGAGTGTTATGATATTTTAATAATTAGTCACATAAGTAGGTAACAATAGAAACACTTAATTACCTACGTACTATCAATACTCACCTCGAATTTCACTTTAACGTGATGTTTATTTGCTCCATTCAAAAAAACCCGACAGAAAACCATAAATCATCCAACACTCGAGGGGGCTACCTGCATTCAACCCTTCCTCCGGGGGTGGTCACTTAGGCCCCGCCTCTTTTAAACGACACTCGCCTGCTAAAACAGACGGGACATTCGTGATTTGCACGTCAAGTAGACAAGTTCTCAACATGGCCCTGTGGACTCCTTACGCGCAGGAAGCTGCCTTGGACTTGAGTAAACACGCGGTGAAGGCAGAGAGAGCGTCTCCTCTCCCCGCGTCTAGTGCTCCTCAATCTCCACCACTGTCGGGTCTGTACCCCTCGTACTCGGAGTCCCAGTACTATGTCACGTACCCGTACCAGCAAGCTACACATGCAGTGCCATCGGCGATGTCCCCCGACTCAATCGGGAGCTGGTCGCACAGCAAACCGACCGCGCCCTCGCCACCGCAATCACCGGAGTTCTACGACTCAGAATCCCTCAGCGACGACGTGGAATACCAGGCGTTCGAACGAGATGCTCTGCGAGCGATGGCGGAGAAGAACGGAGGAACCTTACTTGGTAACAACCCAAGAATGCGGAGGGCGGTGCAGACGAGCCAGACCGCTGACGACTCGTACAGGAAACAACGTGAGCGGAACAACTACGCAGCCAAGCAGAGCAGAGACAGAAGGAAGCTGAGAGAGGTACGCCTGGCGTTCCAAGTGACGTACTTGAAGAAGAAGATGGCGGATTTAAGATCGAGACTGACTGCTGGCGTCTGTGGACGCTGTAGACAGAGTTGCGAGTGTTGACAAACAAATTATTCAGTGCCCGGACTTGAAAGTGTGTGTAGCTTAACTAGCAATGGTCTTGTACATAGGTAGTGTAAATATATAAAATATCGCAAGGAGATCGACTCTGTCGGATAAGTTATTTAATTTAAAAAAATGGATTATAAAGTGTCGATAGATTACATTGAATTTAATTATTAGATACTCAATGTATTGTATTTATTTTTGTGCAATTGTGTGAACTATATACTTAACTATTGTATAAATTAATTATAATGTATAAATAAAATTTATAGACAAAAACTAATTTCTTTCTTTTATTTAGGTACTTACCTACTTTGTTCAAGAGAATTTATGTAACATCACAATAACTACCTACCTAAAAAGTTACCTAAAGATTCAGATACATTACCAAACGTACAGTACCTACCACGGATATCGGTACCTACCTAGCAAGCAGGTGAATAAGCAGGTACCTAGGTAATCTTATGACCTGCAGAAATACTATGGAATCAAGGATCCGTGTTTTGTATTTCATTTCTATTGCTTTTTACTGCAGTAATTATTCTCCGTTTCTAACCAAAAACAAAAAATGAGTCAACACCATTTTTAGGGTTCCGTACTTCAAAAGGAAAAACGGAACCCTTATAAGATCATTTCGTTGTCCGTTTGTCAAGAACACGTAGAGTTATCAAGTTGAAATTAATATCAAATACTGCAATCCCTTGAAGCAGTGAAAAACTCAAACTTTTAAGTCAACGCAATCAATAGATACGGCGCTTAATATGTCCCGTTTATTCCGCATATTTTGACACTCGCAAGGGAATCAAAACCTAGGTATAGGGTAGGTACGGTCAGCATCAAAAGTCGATTAACACATCAGTTTTCTTAATCTTAGTTATTGAGCAAAATATTTGTTCAAAATTGCAACAGAAGAAAAAAATGTAGAATATAAACTCTTTGCTATTATGTGAAAAGCTAAAAAGCAGTTTATTAAAAAAAATTGTTGTCAATTTAATAACATGTAAAAATGAAAGTGTTAATCGACTTTTGATGCTGACCGTACTACCCGTTGACTTGGCAAGAAGCTATTTCATGTAGCACAAATAAAGGAACAAATCCGAAAACCGTAAATTTGTAGGTAGGTACTTACAGTTTAGTTAAGTAAATAAAAAAAAAGAAGCTATTTACATAGGTATCTAAAATTTTGTACGGAATCCTCGGTGCGCGAGTCCGACTCGCACTTGACCGGTTTTTTTATCCCTAGCACCGAATTCTGAACTAAAAGTAATTTATTGCCAAGTTGCTAGAAAAGTTATAATCCGCAATAAAATTATTTAACTAGAGAACTGGTGACGTTTATTCTTGCCGCGACTTATTGCAAATGTTTTGAAGTTACCTACCTACGGCTACGGCCATTTATGAGCGGCCGCCGCACGCCGTCCAGCGGGTTAACTAGGCAGTTATAGACAAAGACAAACACAATTATTCGTCGGATATGGTAGGTACAAAGTTGGTTGGAATATATTATGGATAAGTTATTATAAAGTTACGACGACTACGAGGAATTACGATGACAACGGTGAAATCCAACCGAGTTTCACGAAGCGGCAACGTCGGCATCGGCACAGACGGCACACGGCGACATGCTGCACCTTACGGAACAGCTTGTACGAAAATTCAGTGCACAAGACGAAACGCATACAGCATCCATGTGGATACTGGACATCAAAATAAAAAAAAAAAAAAAAAAAAAAATGGCAAAATAATATTATATTATTTCACCTTACGATTCCACATTAATTTTATAACCTTTACCTGTTATTTGAATAGGTATTTTTTTATATTCGCTCTAGAACTACTGTAGGTGTAAAATCTCGGTACATTTCACACTCTACCTACATACATAGGGATCATCGTAGGCCTCCAGTATCTGCAAGTATTATAAGAGGGCAAAGAGTTTTCCTGCAAGTACTTACCTAGGTAGGTAGGTAGGTACTTCCTTACCTATATTTATTCTGTGAAGAGTGTTAGTGTGTGTGTGAGTTGTATTGTGCTCCATGGAGTTGTAAGAGGTAAAAATAAAAAATATAAGCAAAAACCTAAGTAGGTATCTATGAAATCATTTGTGTAGGTAGGTAAGTATCTGCATTTATCTACCTATTACCTAGTCTTTTTCCAACTATTTTATGGTCGGCTTCCAGTCTAAACGGATGCAGCTGATTTACAGCCTTTACAAGGGAGCGACTACCTATTTGACCACAACCCAGTTACTGGGTTAACACGCAACATTATTATTAAATACCGTAAGGTAAGTATTCCTATGTAAGTATTTTTTTTAAGCGTTCGTATCAGTCTGGTTTAGGTTTTATGGAAAGAAAAAACGGAGAACTTTCCCGGAAAGTTTTTCTAATTCGGGAAAAACTGAATGTCCTCTTTTATGGTATTTTTATATTGGACAGGTCAACGTCTGTTGGGTCAGCTAATAAATAAACATATCTAGGTATTCTATTCCAGATATCCATGAATATATTTATATTACTTACCTACATAGTACCTACATACTAATTTAAAATAATATTTTTCTAAAGATTTTAATGGCAGATCGGGTCGAATGATAAATATACCTAATAATCAAGTATTTTACTATTATAAAATTCAACATGTAAAATATTGCAATTTTGGTACCTACCTATATTAATATAGGTACCTACATCCCTGCGTGCTCATTGGTCGGTAAAAGGCGCGCAAGTGCCATACAGAAACACGGCGCATACGCATGCCGCGCCCACTCGCGTGTTAAAAAAGTTGGTTCTTATAGTATAAATCCTTAGAACAGTAGGTATTCTAAGAGTAGGCTCCTTTTAAATTGTTTAAATGGTAGGTCTTCTGGAGTCAGGAGTCATGGCAAATGTTAGTCTTGTTTGGTAGTAAATTGATGCTGCAAAGGAAACTAGTCGACAAGTCCACTACCAATACATTTCCGTTTAAATTATGGCTAAGTTATAGGTATTTACTAAGTACGAAATTGCCGCGCGATTCTTCAAACCGGTGACACTTCCGGACAATTTCGGAGATTATTAAAACGGTATCAACTATCAACCCGGCTCATGCTGACAGATCGGCACGTGTTTAAGCTCCATATTTGAACAGGCAAGTTCTACGAAACCCCATACCATACGAAACATCCCATATAGATGGCAATAATAATATCTGCCATCTTGTTGAGAAAACTTTCGGCACGAGGACGAAAGATGTGTCACACGCTGACACGCGTGGCCCTGTGGGAGAATTGCTTTGAGAACTGCGACCACAAATTTTGGTAAGGTAGATACACTTTCAGCTGCAATGTTTTTCCCTTATGCAGTAGTTACCTACTCTGAAAGTAGGTTCTATTACAAATGAAAACCTACTTAATTACATGTGCCTGAAACTAGCCGGCAGGGACAGGGTTTTAGTAACCTGCAGATCTAGCCAGATATGATTTTGACTCCATAGGCGGCCAGTAGGTAGGTATAAAACTCATTTTATTGCTCTTATTTCAACCGCAAGTTTCAAACAGCCCATCGATCAATGCTCACGTAGCAAGCAATACATTGCGCCCAAACGCAAGGGTTTATGTATTGCGCTGGTTAGGGGAGCCACGAGCCACCCCAGTCCCTTACTCAATTAGTATTGCTCCCTCCGTGGGACGTGACCAGGGGTCTAACTTGATCAGCAATCGAATAATGTTCGGAGAGCCGGCGCAGTATTCGGATTTTACACTCATAGTAATAAAAAAGAATAAACTTTTCTCCCTACTTAGTTTGTAAATCTCTACTTAGGTTAATGAATGGTCTAAGCTACCTACCTAGATTACCTTATTACTCAATCGTCATAACCAAAAGAAATAATATTTAACCAAAAGAATATATATTTGATAGGAGCCCCGTGAAATCTGAAAGTGGACTCCTGAAGTCCCGACGACTTCAGCAGTCCATTTCAAAAAAGGGCTAACAATAAAGTGATCTTCAGAGCCGTTGATTTTGTTATGAACGTGTGCGGCCTAACCCATTAATGACTGAAATATTACGCAAATCTGATAAAGAAATTGTGGGTTTTCCCTAAATGTATGTAACGACTTCGAAAATTCAGATTTGGACAACTTTTAAAAAGATATTCAGGGCGAATAAAAGTTATTCTGTGCAATAGTGCAGAATGCGACATGTCCTGATAGTGAATATAATAGGTATCTAATAAATATCTGACAAAAATGACGTTTAATTGATTCACAAAAGTACCCAAAAATGAATGTTGCATTTATCTCTAAATCAACGAACCGAGTAGCTTTGATTGGTAGGTACCTATTTGAATATGAAGCTGACACTTTTGTGAAAATGTGTCGGCATTCAGAAGTTGAAAATAATGAAAACATCGTCGGAGTAGGTACACCATAAACGAAGTTGATTATTTCAAAATTTTACTATGACACTAAAATTATTTAAAATACATTCTCATCTTATGGGCTATCCAACGAGCTATCAACATTTAAAAAAAATTGAGAGATGCCCGTCAATTAATTGTTTGTTAGGTAGGTATAGCTGGCAAAGAAAGAAAGCCATACCTACTTACTAAAAATAGTAGACCTACGTAGGTACTTTATAAAAAATCTTATACATAATAATTATAGAAATATCTCTATTTATTATTTGGATTACTACGTAAGTATAACATTGTTTGTTTTGGTTGTGACGATTGAGTAGGTAATAAAAAATAAGTAATTTGTTTCGACCTGAGTAATCAGTTCAGTTGTGCAAATCAAAGAAAATATATTAGATATTATTTCACTAGATTAGTCTAGTCAGATAGTGTTATGAACCTCTTTCATATAACTATTACGGTAGGTAGGTATAATATAGCTGCGCAAGTTCCATTCATACCACCTCTCCAACACTTAGGGGTGGTGCGTTGCACAATGTGCACAATTTGTGAGGCATATGATTGGTCAATTGCTGTAAAGCTTATTGTACCTAACTATGGGTATTTTTTTGCGCCTTGGGCTCTAGTGTCTACCTACATAACTTGTTGCGTTCCCTAAACTTTGTTAAAGATGCGCACACTGCAGGCACGCGTTTGTTTCGAGTGCATCTGTAGTGCAGAACGGTCATCCTGTTGCTAAAAACAAAGCAGCCAACGGATCAGAACCAAACCTTCAACTAATCAGTCTGCTATACCCGACCCCACCACGATAGGTACTGTTAAAATCCTCACTGCAAAACATTTCCATCAGGTAATGGTGATAATTCCACCATTCATGTCTGTACCGTTTTCTTTCGCAAGCTACGCAGAATGTCATTGTTTTAGTTCTTGCGTTAATCCCTTGTTATTGTTTTAGTTCTTGCGTTAATCCTTTACAAATGCTCCACAATGCAGTTTGCATGTTGTACAGTTTCATAAAACTTTGTTTTATGGTCGTAAGCGCCTTTCGAAGGGAGTTTATTGTTATAGCGCCTGTAAATTTCGCTTGTTTTTGATTTAGGATAGTGTAGTTACTGGAATAAGGTAAATTATACCTACCTAATATTGGAAGTCATTGCTTGTTTGTACTTGGATAAGATAGAGTCAATAGAGTGGGTAGTTTAAGTTATTAGTTCGGCGCTTTTTGTAGTTAGATACCGAACAGGTGCCTACTTTGTCTGTTTACCTGAACTAAACTGAATTTCTGCTGGCAATATCTTTACACGCCACAAAATGTACCCGCAAACATGCTAAATCGATAAGTACCTACTTGCTAATTGCATTTTCTAAGGTTCATAGCATAGGTACCTACTACGTTATAGCTCCTTACTTTACCTAGGTACCGTACAACACCCTTAACCCTCGAACGGTACCACTAGGTAGGTATATCACACCTTGTAGATCCCGTTTTACCTAATTCCTTAAAAGGCGTGAGGGACACACGTGGCAATAAAAATAAAATTAAATTGTCGAAATCAATAATTCACTGTGCGTCTGTGACCTTACCAACATCTCAACCACCGTGCTATAAAAACAAACCTTACTCCTTTAAGATAAGGTTTAATTCACCGCGTTAGGTAGGTACCAGTGAATGGGTAAATATTGGAGTTTCCTGGGTTGTCAACGTGCTGTCAATAGTTGCGCCACCCCTCATCTAAGGGTGCAGTTTATGTAATATTTAGGATAGGGGCGATAAAGATTACTGTTGTTCTTCTATGTACTATGATAGAACAGAATTGTTAGTTTTGTTACCTACCTTCTGAATGAGGCAATTCAACAAGAATGCCCAAATGTAATACGAGGCACGGTAGAGGGTCCTCATCAGGTATTTTGTGATATGCTACTTTTCAAACTAAAACCTAAGTCCTAAATGATAGTTTGAATGTTGAAACAGTTGCTTATGTATCAGCTCGAAATAGTAGCAGAGCTTACAATTCTGGATCGGCCATATCTTTCCGGTTACCAAACACTCCTGCATGCATTTTAAATGCAGCCTCGCTCTTGCCTCCATGTTCTCATAATGATGTCCCTATAATTGATGATATTATTGCCTACTGATTTCCATGGGCTACAGGAAATACACATATCATTGCACCGCAACTGCACCAATTCCCGCTATACGATGACACTGGTCGATCGATCACGTTGTCCAACAGTGGTGGTCGTGGGAAGGCAACCCATTCACTGGACGCCGGTACCATTGTGTGAGAGATTGATGAAGTTACAGTTCCGGGCACAGCACAGCTTGATCGAGCGGTTGATTGAGCGTTTTAATTTGTTTTTAATAAGTTACTGCTGGCTAAAATAACCGTTGGCGCAGATTCATGGATCAGTCAGAATATTCAGTTGGTCGACTTAACGTTGTTTTTATAGTTTGGAACAACATAGGTACCTAAAGGTCTAGTAACACTGATTTTTGTAGAGAGGTCAAATGGGAATCGAAACAGACAACAGAAATCTTTTTCCACAGCATCTTAGTTTGCTCTGGTCCTACCTAATTTCTATAGGTAAGTCAATCAATCAATCAATCAACTCAGCCTATCGCAGTCCACTGCTGGACATAGGCCTCTCCCAGACTGCGCCACAGCACCCTGTCCTCCGCTTTCCGCATCCAGTCGACCCCAGCAACCTTCTTTAGGTCGTCTGTCCATCTAGCGGGGGGGCGTCCTACACTGCGCTTGCCGGTACGCGGTCTCCACTCCAGGACTCGCCTGCTCCACCGGCCATCAGTCCTTCGACAGACATGGCCAGCCCACTGCCACTTCAGGTAAGTACTACGTATTAAGTAGCTAAGCAATGTTTGTGCCGGTACACTGTACTATTGTAGTCTTTCTTTAATAGGCTCTTTCGTTAAAAAAAACATTTAACTTGGGACCAGATTTTCAATTAGCGACCGACAGACTGTCCGAGCTATTATTTCAATAACGATATTCATACAAATCATTTCCGTAACATCTCAGTTGTCCACTCACGCGCATGTCCACGACACAGCGCACCATAGAGTTGGCCATGCGACAATAATGTCGCAACTGTCGTCCGGCAGTCGCATTGTGAATGTAACTCTTTACTGCGATTATGATGTCACGGTGGTCCAGTGAATAGGGATATGTTACTTAGATTATTCAATGGATTTTTTTCTATGGATATGACGATTTTAAATTGTTTGGAAGTTTAAGTGAAGCTAACTGTCCAGTTAGTATTGTTAATTCTTAAAGCTGACCATTGAAATTAGTCCAGATATGAAAAAGACAAGATAAACAGGAATTATTTGGGATAGGCTGCAACAATTAAAATTTATAATAATTTAAATGTCGGCTCTGGTGTTTGGTCCTTATACTCTATACTCTACAGTAATTAGTTACTCATCATCATCATCGTCATTTCAGCCGAAAGACGTCCACTGCTCGACATAGGCTTCCCCCAAGCACCCACTTCGACCGGTTTTGTGCTTCTCGCATCCAACGAGTTCCTGCGGCCTTCACAAGGTCGTCGGTCCACCTTGTGGGAGGCCTTCCAACGCTACGCCTTCCGGTACGCGGTCGCCACTCCAGAACCTTTCGGCCCCATCGGCCATCTGTTCTGCGAGCAATGTGCCTTGCCCACTGCCACTTAAGTTTGGCAATTCTTCGGGCTATGTCGGTTACCTTGGTTCTCCTGCGGATCTCTTCATTTCTGATTCGATCCCGCAGGGAAACTCCAAGCATAGCCCTCTCCATTGCCCTTTGAGTGACTTTCAGCCTTCTAATAAGGCCCATTGTGAGCGACCACGTTTCAGTGCCATATGTCATCACTGGCAACACGCACTGGTCAAAGACTTTCGTCTTGAGACACTGCGGTATGTGGGACGAGAAGATATTGCGTAGCTTCCCGAATGCTGCCCAGCCGAGTCGGATTCGACGATTGACCTCTTTCTCGAAGTTGGACCTACCTAACTGGACAATTTGTCCTAGGTAAATATACTCGTCCACGACTTCGAGTGTAGCGTCTCCGATCTTCATGAGAGTGGGTGTTACATGGGCATTGGACATGACCTTCGTTTTGTCCATGTTCATTTTCAACCCACTCTTTCAGAGGCTCTACTGAGGTCATCGAGTATTGTACTGAGGTCCTCCATAGTTTCAGCCATGACTACTATGTCGTCGGCAAACCGAAGGTGAGTTATGTACTCGCCATTGATGTTAATGCCAGCTCCTTTCCAGTCCAGAACCTTGAAGACATCCTCCAGAGCAGCGGTGAACAGTTTCGGAGAGATAACGTCTCCCTGTCTCACACCTCGCTGCAGAAGGATAGGTTTCGAGGTCTGGTCCTGGAGTCGAACTGACATAGTGGCGTTTTCGTACAGACACTTCAGCACCTCGATGTACCGATAGTCGATCTGGCACCGTTGAAGAGACTGCAGTAGGTACAGCCCGTGTCTCGATCGAATCAAAGGCTTTCTCGTAGTCCACAAACGCTAAGCAGAGAGGCAGGTTATACTCTTCGGTCTTCTGTATAACCTGTCGCAGCGTATGTATGTGGTCTACGGTACTAAAGCCTTTACGGAATCCGGCTTGTTCGGGAGGCTGGAAGTCGTCGAACCTGCGCGCGAGACGGTTCGTGATGACTCTCGAAAACAGCTTGTAGACATGGCTCAGAAGTGAGATGGGCCTATAATTCTTAAGAAGGGCATTATCACCCTTCTTAAAGAAAAGTTTCACCACACCTCTTTTCCATGCCTGTGGTGTTTTACCCTCGAGTATGACGGAATCAAAATTACTTACATAAAAATTGATTAAAAAAAACATGTAACTGTTGGTGGTAGTATAAACTGGGGGCTTATAATTTTCTAGTAAAATTCCGATATAATCCACAAACGAAATGCCTTGGTAACACCGATGACAAAAATATTGGACACAGCATTATTTTATGCGGGCCCTTATTGTAAACGTAATCCCTGTTCTACTAATCGAAACAAAGAACGGAATTTTGCCGCCTCACAGCAATTACTAATAAAACCTTACTACCTATTTACATTTGAACAAATTTACCACTATTTCTAATCTCGGAAAAGATCCGTTCGTAAAAGTTTTTAAGTCCGTCATAAAAATGGCTACCTTTTTAGATTACAGTGTAAAATAATGCACCCGTATTGTGAATGGGTGTTTATGGTTGAGACAGTGGTTGGTCCTACGGCACCCGGCAGGTAGGCAGTGGTCGGCGCGTGCCTTTGTCATCGTTGTGAGGTAATGTTGTTACTTTACCTAAACGTTTTGTTGGTATTGCATGTTATCGTTTATGTTGTTTTAGGAATATGTACCTACATTATGTAGGTAGGTATGTGTGGGAAGTTTGTCGTTGCATAATTTGCGACGCGCAAACGGTCCCTACAAAATATGTAGGTAAACAGCTTATTTTAAATCAAGGTTCTATTGGCAAACGCTGACTGTTTGAATATAAAATATTTATGTTTTTATAGGACCAAGGGGTGGAGCTTAAGTTAAAGGACCAGAGGAGCAATTCTTGTACTTACCTAATAGGTACCTAATAATAATTTGAAGAACGTTCAGTCTGATCTGTAATTTCGCTACATTTCTGACAAGTTTTCAGACATAGGTACCTATGTTTGTCGCCGAGATGAGACTGCGACTAGATTTTGAACGTTTTAAATTATGAGAATTGGCCTTCTAAATTAGATATCTATTAGTTTCAGTTCAACATGACCTGTGCCCTGTTTATCAAAACTTACAAGTCTACAAGTTCACAAGTACCTAACACTTCACAAGGAAGTTGTAATAAGTTCGTTAAATTACGTTTATCAAGAAAAGTCTATACAGGGTTTGTAAAGTTGAACGCTTGTAGATTCTACTTGTAAGTTCTAAAATCAAAAAGGTATGCCGCAATATTCTTTTCCCGCCGTTTTATTGTGTTTTTTTTAAATTGAATATGCTCTACATAAACGCATTGCTGAATGGTACCTATATATTGTCTGTGCCTAATATGGACAAGACGATAAAAAAAAATTGTAGCGACAAAATATACTAAGTAGGTATTCAATAGATATAGTAGAGTATGCGATTAATCTTGAAAAATGTCTTCAAAAACATCTCTAAAGTTATTAAAATAACGGTTTTACAACTTGTTTAGCTTAAGGTCGAAACCTTTCGTTAAATTCATAGGTCATCTGCATATGACCGGTAGTCAATTCTTTTTATATGTTCCCGGTTCCATAATTCCAATATTTCTGCATCGCTTGAATCAATTGACCAAATTTTAAAAGGAAATCGAATTTAAAAATTGATTGTGGTACTAAGCACGACACTTGTAAACTTGTAAGACGGAATAGAGAGTCGCCGGACACTCTCAGAACTTGCCATGATTTTCTACAAGTTATAACTTACAAAGGAATTTTTGATGAACAAAATCACAAAAACAAGTGTAAAAAATAAATATACTAGTTAAATAAATAATGAACCTTGTAACCCGTAATTTACACGTGTAGTTTACTGAATTTTTTTTACAAGAGAAATGCTTGCAATAGAAGGCTTTGATGAATTGGGCACTGATATTTGTTTATTAATTTAACATCACTTATTTAATTACTTGTTTTGATAGGTAGTGACTAGCAACTTATAAACATAATTAGGAAGAATTCTTCAAAGCTCATTATCAAATTGTCGACATCAACAGTCGTTTACGTAAGAACAGAATGTAAGGCTCCGATGTAAGGCTATTAACGGATTAAAAATAACGATTACTAACTTAAGGTCGTTTGCGCTGATAACTCAACATGAGGTGGAAAACAAAGTGATTAGCTAATTAATTTGAACTAAATAATTTGTAGGTAGGTACATCATTAGGGCATCTGTTTTGATTTGTATTGCAAAATAACGGTTACTTGTTGTTGTTTATTGCAATTTAATATTGATTTGAAAATACATTAAATCTATAAAACGATTGGTAAATTATCGATTTCCTTATTTTATTCAATTCAATTAATCTTTATTGCAATCCATAATGTGCACATACAGGTGGTAAGTAGGTATTAATAAATATAAACAATTATGGACCGTCGCGCGTCGGACACGGAAGAGTGCTTTTATGACTTTCCTTACTAAATATTAACCCCCTTATTCATAATCCTATTTTATCTCTATTTTAGCTAAAATAGGTTTATGGAACGTTTGTCTTTATCTGTCACGTTGACATTTCTGTGTGTAAGAAAGAGACAAACCCCATTTTAACTAAAATAGGTTTGATAAGTTTTATGAATAAGGGGGTAATTTTATTCCCTATCTCTTTATTACTCAACCTTAATTTTACTTAAATAGAAACCAATGTTTTTTTTTCTAGAGAAGTTGTTATTTTGTTTAGTAGTAGTTGGCTATTGAATATACCTATCTACCTCCCAGTACAAAAGAATAAAACACGCAACAAACATATTGAATAACAGTAGGCATATACCTACACAATACATTGCACCACCAACTTATTTGCACACAACTATTCACCCCATTGGTTCCTCCCCGCAGTCCCGCTCGCGCGCGGCCCCACGCCCTTGCCCCCCCCCCCCGTCTCTCCGCCCCTCTGCATAAAACAGCGCTCTTACACCCCTTCGGATTATTCACCGCTCACCCTTCGAACGACGCACACGCAAACATGGCTCTGTGGACGCCGTACGCCGACGACATCGCGCTGGACCTGTCGAAGACAGCCGTCCAAGAAACACAGTTCCCGTATTCAAGAGAGTTTCCCGCACCGCAGTCGACGGTGCCACCGGATTTTGTACCTTATGATGCGTATTACGCGCCTGTGGGACAGGTATCTCCTGAAGGCAGTTCTTGTGGCTACGATTCGGTGTCATTCAGCCCAATGATACTACGCCACGCGGAGTTATCACCACCTGTGTCACCTATTGAAGCTCCAGCGAAGAGGCCCTATCACATGATCGACGCAGACTCGCTATCCGACGATCCAGTCTACCAAGAATTTGAAAGGAACGCGTTAAGAGTGCTGGCGGATAAAAATGGCGGCACGTTGCTAGGAAACAATCCACGCATGCGCCGTACAGTCCGGTCCACCAACTCCGACGCAGCTGACGACTCTTACCGACGTCAGAGGGAGAGGAACAACTACGCAGCCAAGCAGAGCAGAGATAGAAGGAAGCTGAGAGAGATTCACTTGGCTCTCAAAGTGAGTTACTTGAAGAAAGAAGTTGCTGCGCTAAAAGCGGCTTTAAGTGCAAGAGTTTGTGGTAGCTGTCAGCAATCGTGTCTTTGCTGATGTCAAAAGACTTTGTGTTAGAATAAGTTTGTAAATTATGTTCCTATTAAAAGACTGTGCAATGTCAAAAGATTTAAGTTAGTCTAAGTAGACGTTTGTGAAACTTGTATCTACCTCTGTACTAGTATTGTGCAATTATTAAAATTAATTTATAGATACGTGCAAATTGTGTATGTTTAGTTTAGGTTAGCTTGTAGGTAACGGTTGTAACTTGTGAATAACTTAATGTAGATAGTTTAAGTAAAGTCTGTCGTAATTTGATAACACGAAATTAAAATTATAACATACTTAACCTTTTTTTTCTTTCTTGTAAGCCAATAAACACCGACCCTTCTGGAGAACAGCTAAGTGCAATAAGCTCTAAACACGTGTTTAGGAAGTTGCCGATATATAAAAAAAAATAAGTATAACACAACGTGTTATACTTAATTATTATTGTTAATATGACGTCATCATCATCATTCTCCAGCCCTCATCCCAATCTGTTCGCGGTCAGCGTAACATCTCTTTTTCTTCCATACTTCTCTATTAGTCGTCCTCTCGTCTCGGGCTTACATTTGATATGGTCTCAAAAGAATTAGTTTCAAATGATTTAAGAATCAATGACTGCCAATAATGAATTAAAAAAATATCATTTTTAACCGACTTTAAAAAAGGAGGTTCTGTATTCGACCCGTATGTATGTATGTATGTTTGTATGTCCGCGATTATCTCAAAAACTATTTTTCGATTATCTAAAATACTTTCAGGAAGGTTTTAGTATATAATACATTAGGTAGTTATTCTTATGTACGAAGTTATATGCACAAATGTACTGCATCTCCGGCATTTTAATGGGAATTTTGATGATTCTTTGAGTCGTGTCTTCAATGCACTAGTGTTAATTGAATTTGTGTGGGGTAGGTACAACTAAAAATTGAAAAATAAAAACTTTTTTACAAAAAAAACAACCGACTTCAAAAAAAAACACTACAAAGTGAAAAATAACTTTAATTTCGGAAGTCGGTGTCAAAAAACGAAAATGCGGAACCAACGACACCGACTTCCGATATTAAAGTTATTTTTCACTTTGTAGTGTTTTTTTTGTAATCTAAACTAATATTATAAAGAGGTACCTAAAATGTTAGTTTGTTTGTAAAAGCTAATGTCTGGAAGCACTGATCCGATTACAAAAAAATCTTTCACAGATAGAAAACTACGCTCATGCCGGGTGCCATGTGATAATGTTTTATATTTTACTAGGACGAAGTCGCGGGCCGATACTAGTATCTAATAATTTGATGTGAACTATGTATAAATGCGCGCAATAGGCGTGGCTTGCGCAAGCGCACCTTCCCGCGAGCGAGTATTATCCAATAGAATTTAAGTATTCGCGAATAGAACTGCATCCCTGCATGTTGTTTAATTTGTTACCTAGCGCGACATCATTTCAATTTATATGAATACTTATTGGTAACGAAGAAAGTTTGTTATTTTATAGTTTTATCATTCCCGTTATATTTTGAACTACTAATGAGTTAGGGATTGCCCTAAACTGCTTAATATACCGGTTAGTTACCAGAGAGCTTAATTTATAATCCCTACTAATAATTATGATAGTTACAATTTTTGGTATTTTTTTTTTGTTAGCAAAAACGCTTATCATGAAAAAAATATTTGATGGAAATGACTTTGGTGCGCGGCTTTGTGGTTGATAATAAAACCTCTGTATGTTCTTAGACTATCACTATATTGTACTAAGGGTATTTATTGTACTAGAGTTTACACTTTCTGTTTGATCACTTGCGGCAGGTCGTACTTTCCGCGGACGCACTTTAGCTTCACTCCGGGACAGTCCTTCAACCTGGAATGTGATGATACGGATATTAGGACTAGACATAAAGTACCACCTAAGAAAAATGCAATGAATATATTGAGTGTTGACCACATTTTTTGTACTGTGATTGTACAGACGCCAGCACATCAACCTACCCGAAACTGTCAAATATTCCCAATCAACTTTGAACCTTATGTTATAGTGATAAAGTTGAAAATCTATTAAAGAAATTTGACAGATTGTAGTAGGTTGATGTGCTGGCGTCTGTACCTATGCTTATGGCTTTTGAAAAAAAAAATTGTAGGTTCTCAATTCTTTGAATCTAGTCTAGCACAGCCGTAGCACGTAACTTGGCAAAGTTTTGACGTAGTGGGAGTAAGTTCGCGCATGTCTTGGTGCAAAAAAGTCACTTTTATTTCTAGTCATTATCCTATGATTTATAGCCATAATTTTAAACATGTCTGTTTAGAAGAAAATTAAAAAACGGAAAAACCAATCTAACGATTTAAATAGAAAGGCAACATTCACTAAATAATGGCTCAGGATTCCAAAACGTTGAAGTGACTCATTTATATATTAAACAAAGCACACTAACGACATGTTTACAAGAATAGTAACAATAGGTAATCACGATTCTTCAATACTGTGTAAATACATCACTTACAGGCGTGCACAATATTCTTATCAAAAGGAGAACAAATTATTCATTAAAAAAATTAAATCATCATACTCCACCACCACAATACCACCGTGTTACAATTTACATTATTATTTTAGAGGCGATTTATCGACTGCATGTCCCGCTATTTAAATATGTAAAACAGCGTTTGATGTCAACACATCAATAACTATACTTCACTAAAGAAGAGTTCTAGGTCCAAAACCGAAATTCCTAAGAAACAGAATATTGGTTGAGAGAATGAATGCTTCAGACCACGGGGACGCAGGCAGGCGAACCCTGCCAACTTGCTCACTGGCTAATACTTTTACAACGGTATCGATATGGGCTAATTTCATAGAGAAGAACTGGCGGTAAATACTGTAAAAAAAAACTCACAGTGAAAACTTTAGTGAAGTGAGCTGTCAATCCTTAGCATCAGGGTAGAAATAGAGCTCGCTTCAAGCTCACTTCACTTAAGTTCTCAACGTGAGATGTTTTACAGAATAGCACTAGTGTATTATTTAGAACATGGCTGCTCCCTCACCTGCCCACCCTGACGAGCACGATGTTGTGCTCCTGCAGGTTGTGGCCGATACCGGGCACGTACGCCACCATCTCCTTGCCGTTGGACAGCCGCACTAGCACGCACTTCCGGTTCGCAGAGTTGGGCTTCTTTGGTTTCTTTATTACTGTCTTTAATACCACGCCCTGGAAATACATAATGGTACATGTACATACGTATTTATTTGAACGCAATTTGAATACAATGATCACTTAGTGCTCACATAAACGAGCGGCACGTTGTTGCCTCTGCTGTCGGCAACTATACGAAATTTTTTTGACGTGTATGCACTTAACAAAATCCTCAAATTCATTCGTTCACTGACAGGCAACACAAAACCCAAACCGACGTGGAAATTAGTATTGTACGTAAGACTTCTGTTAATAAGTGAAAGTTAGTTGGGTCATCGTTTTTTGAAAACTCATGGGGTTAAAGGCTCCTGAGAAGTTGCCGATGGGAAATCCTAACGGAATAAACTCGTTTGAGCGAATTAAAAATAGTTTTGATTAAATACCTTAGCAAAAGGATTTCCATTGAGTGGATTCCTAGACTTGCGTGACTTGATGTGTGGTCCTGTCCTGTGCATCTGGCTGAGTGAGGCCATTGCCCTGGACAGCAGACCCATCGGCTGAACAACTGCTGGTGCGGTGACTGTCTCGGCCGGGAGTGCTGGAACTTATCGATGAAGACAAATATCAGTTTATGATTCATTATGAACAGGGCTTTATATTGCAAGTAAATTGTTCAGGGTTTGTTATTTAAGTATAATTTTTTTTTTCACGAGGCATGTTTTTGTAGATCGTCACTCACTGGACGCCTGAGGCAGGACATCGCCGTCGAGGTAGACCAAGAAGAAGGTGGCGTGACGATCTAATATTATTTGCAGGGCCAACATGGCCAGAGATCGCACAAGACAGGGAGGTTTGGAAGAAAAAAGGGGAGGCCTTTGCCCAGCAGTGGGACACAATATAGGCTGACAAAAAAAAAAAAATGTTTTTGTAGTGCATACTAAGAATAGTATTGTTTCATGCTATGAACAATAATAACTAAGTTTTCCTTTTCTTCTTTTATGTTAAAATTTTACTTTACAACACCATATATATTTAAATCAGTTATGTTGTGCACGTAGATCTAATCAATAAAATAAAAAATACACTTTTAGGTTACCCAAAGGAGGAGCTTGCAAAACCTTGTTAAAATCTACATTGAATAATAATAATTTCGTAGATATGGAAACCCATGCTGGTAATCCCTATCCTACCTAGTTCTTTCTAAAGACATGTGCCTTTTCCAAAAATAATCTCATGCATACAGTGCAGTATTGCCACAAATTATCGAAACCATCTTTGCATACCGTTACAAACTCAAAATGCCCAAATTTCACAATAAAAAGCAGGTGCTAAGGACACATTGTCATACGGGATTAACCTTTCAATGAAGATTTGGTCCCAAACTTCAAAACATGTACTATGCTATACGATTTTGAGTTTTATACAGCGAGAATAAGGGTGGTAGATAACTTAAAAAGTTTATAGTGTACTGAAGGACCAAAAAGGGCTAAAATAAAACAGTTATTTGGTATTGACGGAGGTTTCGAGGCGTTCCCGTAATACATTGTATCAATTGTGGGCATTGTAGAGGCTCGCGATTCGATTCGCATAAGCCTACGATTTGCGTGGCGGCTTGATTGACATGTCAATGTAGCTGGCCAGTTTGTAAGCCTTTGTACAGGAAGAGTTCGTGCGAAATGTGGGAAACTTGTGTGGGCACATGTGAAGTGAACGGTAAAAGGAATTTAATGATAAACTTTTGGTACAATGTTTAGAATATCTTGAGTGTTCAGTTCCAAACACGATAGAAAAACAAAAATAGGACATGTGATCGTATACTTTTGGTACAGAAAACGTTTTTAGGAGTCTCTGCCGGTTAGACCTATGTCGTTCAGCATTCAATCAGCCAAAATACGTCCCCTTGAGAGCAAAGACCCGTAAAAGCAAGACAATTATGGGACACAGGCCACCTCTCTGGTAGAATGGAGTGGGCCGTAATCCAACAGCCCCCGTGATGGTTGGTAGATGTCACATGTCTTCGAATTTTTGCTTCTAGGACATGCCGGTTTCCTCATGATGTTGCCTTCAGCATTTTGAGAGCAGTGGTGATGAAATAATGGACACAAAGTAAAGCGCCTGTCTGGGTTCGAACCTACGACCTGCAACTCTTAAGTCAAGCCCGTTACCATTGGGCCACCACTACTCAACACAATTACCAGTGTTCAAAAGGTAGTTAAAATATTCCAAACCTAGTGGAAATGTCAGCTCAACCTATTTAAATGATACAATTTACTTAAACGCTTAGAAAAATGGACAAAAGGCATTAACATAATAATATTGTATAGGAATAATATTGAATTTGCCGAGCTAAGATAGGAATGTTAAATATAACAATTTTAGTTTCTTTAACAGCTAAGAAAGGACACTGCCAGCCAAATCCTTTTGCTCCTTTTGAACGCACAAAGGCGAAGTGAGAATTTCTAATTTAAACCACAAACAGGAGTAACATAATCACATACATTCTTCGACCACATTTCTGAATTAATTGTGTTCTTTCTGGGAAGCAAAAGGAGCAGAAATTGGTAGTATTTGTGCAGAGCTTAGAATAACAAACGCAACAGCAAGTGACTCCCTGAAGACTGGTCACGTTTCGGTCAGTACTGCATGTTATTGTTTGGGATAATCGACAGATCCCGTGGGACGATGACGAGCATTGACAACCTTGCATCTGCTAATGCAAGCAAATATTACGACGTCAGGCATAGGAGGAAGCGATATGTGCGCGTGTAGACTTTGCTAGACCCTAGCGAATTTTGATATTTATGATTTCGGGGATTACTAGCATAGCTTGCAAAAGAAATGAAGGATTTCATGTAAATAATGCTTTTGCTATACTTATTAATTTGAACAAGCTCATGAAGTTAAACGTAATATTAAGAAAGATGACCAGTGAACTGAAAAGCTCAAACACAAAACTTAGTTTTATAATGGAAAAACTTAATATGAGAAAAAATATATATTTAATGTTCATAATTTACGCAATCAGCCACGCATCTATCACCACCACCGCATCACTTGGACCACAGTCCGTGGTCCACACGACAGTACCTGCTCTTTTTGCGGATTATAATCCGCTAATAGTGGGCATTGTCCACAGATGACGGACACACGGACTTAAAACGATTCCTTTCTGACAGCGTGACTCTTGTTACAATCGCAGAGGCCGAGAAAAAACCGGGGACAGCAAATACATACAATGGGCAAGAGTTACCAACCAGCTTGACGTTCTGGGAAACGCTTTAAATCATATTTGTGTCAGAATAATATTAATAACTGGTGGTGATGATAACAATCAGCAAAATGTGCAAGATTTTGGACCGAGAGAAAGACATTCTTTGATTGTAAATGCCATTGATGTGCTCCTAAGATTCCAAAAGAGTGCAAAAAATAACATCTTGTTTCAGGGAAGGAGGACCAAAACTCAAGGATTCCCCAGGGACTGAAGGAAGTTACAAGATTTTGAATATCAAAATTACCTTTAGGTAGTACCAGAAAAAAAACTTACATATTACTTATACTTAATGACGGAAACGCTATTCAGCAGTCCGTTTAAACGTCCTAAACGTTGGCAATGATTTATAGGTTTTCCATGGCCTAAACAATATTTTTTTTAAATTATATAACTAGTGATTTTATAGCACTGTGTGACCTAAACCCGCACTTAAGTCCACGCTTTTCTGTGACTTAAGTAGTCCATTTACACAGAAAAGCGTGACTTATGTAAGTCTATTAATGCACGGCGTTTAGCACGCTCGGGCGCTAATTTCACGCCGTGCGATAATGGACTACCTACTTAAGTCACACGTATCGTAATATACTATTAACTCAGCCAAAAACCATTTATTATCTTCAAGAACAGCGTTAAATGAGACGTAAAAATTACGCAAATCTGGCAAAGTGGGGATTAGAACAAAATAGCTTCGAAGATTTAGAAAATCTAACACAATTCTATCACAAAACTGATAAATGATAATACATCCAGCACCCAGATCCATTGTGACCGTCCCAATCCCAAGCCTTTCGCAATTGTCATTCATCCACTCGACAAAGACAGCTCAGTTGTAACAAATAACAGGAATTTATCATTCGCTAATCCCTCGCGACTAAGTATTACGCAGCGTCTGTTTGCCTTTCATACAAAACTCATATTTTTCCCAGAAGGATCTGTTATGATTTGCTTCAGTTCTGTCGTATTTGTTCAAAATATTGAATTTGTGAAGAACTTGTAAAGGGCTAGGTTATTTCTGAAGAAAATCATGTTATGTTTTTTATTTAGGTAGTGATTGCCACTGAAGTAACGTAAAATTATTTTTAATACTTAGCTGCCTCTACAGTACTTGAAATCGATTCATAAAAGACGGAAGGATTCACAAACGGTATCTAAATAAAACTTGACCAAAAGAAATGAAAAAAATAGGTGTAGCATCCGAAAACATCGCGGATAAAGCTGTCCCACAATCATAGACATTGTCGATAGCAACTTCCGTAGATGTAAATACAAAGGTAATGTTTGCTGGAGCGGTCTTGAGTGAGGCGATCGAGGGTAAGGCATTGATTCCCGGACACTTTCTATGAGAAACTCTCCCACGGGGAGGTCTCACGTTACGCCTACATGGAGCATTGTGGTTTTGTCATTAGACAATTGTGTCAAAGGATTGCAAACTGATGTACAGTTAGACCTTTTGTGGAGAGATAAGTATTTAGCTTATAATAATATATTTTTTAACGTTCAGGATAAATGAGTTTATAAACTTGGCACGTTTATCCAAGATGAAGAAAATGTTAGGGCCACGGATATGAATTTTGGCAAGCTTGTGAGTTTTATACCGTGTAGTCTCCGATATAATGTTTTAATGTGCACGCATTTATAGGAATTAAATTAATAATCAAGGCAAGTGAGAGTAGGACTTAGAGCATCAATACCTACAGCGGGAGACTGTCGACAGTTGGTGAGAGAAATAAATTATTCAAGCGGAGGGATATTAGGAAGATATTCGGCGACCATATATCATTTTGAATTGTTTACCAATAGCTATTTGTAAATCCAACAAATTGCGGCTACAAGAACCATTTAGCAATGCTGTCGTATCTTTATCCAAATCTTCAGACGCTGTCAATTGAAGACTCCATTCAGCTTCAGTCAAATTCGATTTGAAAGCGATAAAGGCAGATTGTTGAGTAAATAGAAACATCAAGTCACGCGGGTTCAGGACAATGGTCGCACTCGCAAGTGTGAATGGGGATGGCCGCATGGTCGAGATTACGGGAACTATGCGCAGTTGCGGTCAGTGCGGGATGTGCTGACTCATCGCAACCCTTCGCACTCTTGATACGTGTGGTTTGCAGAAAAGTAAATAATATGGAACATGGATTTTAAATGTGAGAATATCCTGATTTTTTAGAGATGTGCTAGAATTGAGCTTGTAGAAAAATGACTAGCAGGCTTTTAAAAAGATTGGCCTAGTAGCGAAGTATTGAAGTTATAACCATTGAAATAAATATAGAAACTTGGAACTTTTGAGTCTTTTCGGAGTTTAAAGAACTTGTAAAGAGGATATATTAATAATCGATTTCTCTTATCCTAACAATGACAACGAAACAAAAAGTCTTTCATGTTTATTCGGGAAATACCAACATTCGTTATTTTCTGTTTTGTTACAGAGAAGAATATGTAAATTGAAATATAACACCATCCCAAGATCACAACAACCCAACAGTAGGTATTGCGTTTCGGCCGCCGCCAACAATTTGAACATGTAATAACTAACTCAAACACTCAAAAACAAAAGTACAGTTATCTTTCCTCAAAATATGTAACACAATATCTTTTTTGTGGACCGTACCGATCCCCGGGGACTTAATCCGTGTCCACGCGGAAGGGGTCCAAATGACAGGCGCGCGACAAACCCTTGCAAATATTATTGTACGACCTACACATCTAGCAAATATGGATCTTAGGAAGCCAGTTATTAAGTCCGATTTTGTGTGATGGTAGTCGCAGCTGCAGTGAGATGCAGATGTTGATAGTCCGCTATATTTGACAGTTATGTGTAATTTCCTATATACTTGTTTGTGATGCTATCGAACGGGTTCGGATTTTGGCGAAATGTGTCGCTATAATCGTCCGTAATCTTTTTGGGTGTCATTTGCGCGTGTGCCGACTGGCGCTTGCATGTTCCATATTTGGAATTATTCAATGTGCACTACTATCTAATAATCTAAATAAAACAATAGGTTTGTGATAGACCAGAAGCTGAGACCCAAGCACCAGAAATAAAGTAGAGGTCGGTTTGTTTTGTGAAATGCTTACAGACACCACGAGATATTTGAAGGGCTTAAAAATACACTAAACATTAGACAGGCATATAAAAGAGATCTACATTGAATTGCCAATATATAAAAGCATTTATAACCGACTTCAAAAAAGGAGGAGGTTCTATGTTCGTTCTTCTGGATTATTTTTAATGTACCTATGTAGGTAGGTATGTTCATCAATATTTTCATCAACGGTGGACCGATTTTGAAAATCTTTTTTTGTTTATAATTGTATGGTATACTTACTCCTGAGGTGGTCCAATGTTAATTTGGTCAAGTTCTCATGTGTGGTTTTTGAGTTAGCTTCAATAATATGTATTTAATCCAGTTTGTGTATTTATGTTAACGATGTTAATATAAGTTCATTTCACTGTTGTTTATACAGGGTGTCCCTGGAAGTATGGATCAAATCGAATAAGGACGTGGGCAAGGGCATTTCCAAACGTTTTAGCAAAAAAAAAATACTAAAAAAAATACGAAAAACAAAATCTAAAAAAAATACTAATAAAAAAAAGAGAAGAAAGATCGAATTCGTGAAAACTATCAGGGCTATTAATTTTTTTTTTTTAGATAGCCCTGATAGTATTTTTTTATGATTAATTTCTTTGAACTCTAAGCGAAGTAATTGAAAAAAAAAAAATTAAAATAGGTCATAACTTTTGAACCGTAAAAAAATTCACTGACATTCTCAGGGTTAAAAAGTTTGGAAATGACCTTGCCCACGCCCCTATTCGATTTGATCCATACTTCCAGGGACACCCTGTATAGCAAGTTCGTATACTACTTTATACGAATTTGTGTGGTGTAGGGTAGGTAGGTACCACAATACAAAATTGAAAAAAGAAACGTTTTTACAAAAACAAACAAAAAACAGCTTAAAAAAGAAACACTACAAAGGGAAAAATTGCTTTAAATTCAGAAGTTGTTGGCTGATTTTCGTTTTAGTTACTGACTTCCGAAAAAAAAGTTATTTTTAACCGATGAAAAAATGGAGCTAACGAACGGAGCGGAACGAAGGAATCACCCGGCCATAGAACAGGAGGCCGCGGGTATAGTCGAATGTTTTCGGAAATGGAGACAATCCCTCATCGGACGAGAGTTTATATTGATAACTGACCAAAAATCGGTCACATTCATGTTCGATCAGCAGCATTCGTCAAGACATAAAAATGACACAAAACTTTTTTACAAAAAAAAAAACCGCCTTAAAAAAACACTACAAAGAGATAAATTAGGTACTTTAATTTCGGAAGTCGGTGTCGTTGCGGTGCGGCGACTTCCGAAATTAAACTTATTTATCTCTTTGTAGTGTTTTTTTTGAAGTCGGTTTTTTTTTTGTAAAAAAGTTTTACTTTTTAGTTGTACCTACCCCACACAAATTCAGTTAACACTAAGGCATTGATGAAATGAAGACGCCGACTAGAAGGATCATCAAAATTCGCATAGAAATGCCGGAGATGCAGTAAATTTATGCATATAAGTTCGTACATAAGAATATTATATACTAAATACCTAGTGTATTATATACTAAAACCTTCCTGAAATTATGTAGATCACAATAGTGAAAGAATTATCAAAATTGGTTCATTAATTTTTGAGAAAATCGCGGACATACAAACATACATACACACTTTATACATACATACGGGTTGAATACAGAACCTCCTTTTTTGAAGTCGGTTAAAAATAAACATTGGTGATTAGAACATTAGTATTTTGATTAGAAACTTTCCGAATATAATTATTTTGAAATAGTTTATCGCCCTGGAATGGAGAATATAGCAGCTGATGCTTTATCAAGAGCTAATTAATGCGCCAATAGTTGCCTCTGTACACAATTCAGAAAATGCACTCAAAGAATTGCATAAAACCTTGTGTCATCCTGGAGTAACAAGAATGCTTCATTGGGTTCGAAGAAAAAAATTAAAAGTAAAAAACCTTTATTTAAAACAAGCTTTTATTTAAATGTGCTAAAAAGAATAAAATAAAATTTCTTTTAAAACTTTTACTATCAACATATAACGTCATTACACAATTTGTATGATATAAAAGCTTCTCGCGAGATTTAAGTAGGTAGGTACTCGTATTTACATAGTTTGAAAATTTTAAAAGTTAAAATCAATCAGATCAAGTTATTTAATTTACTTGTTTATCTACACAGGTAAATCTCGCGTCAAGCTTTTATATCATATACATTGTGTAATGACATTATAATATGTTGATAGTAAAAGTTTTAAGAGAAAAGTTTATTTTATTCTTTATAGCGCATTTAAATAAAAACTTGTTTTTAAATAGTTTTTATATTTTAATTTATTTTTACATTTTATTTAGTTAGGTATCGCTGGACATGTTTCTCAGTCTGTTCATTTCAATGATGACGAGTTTATCGATGCAGTCAATGACGATGATCATATTACAGTTGACCAGTGAGATTCCCAGAATGAGATGGTCCAGCCACAGAACATCACAACAGAGACTGCGTCGTTCTCAAAGAGTACGACGTCTGCCTGCTCATTTGACTATGTTATATTTTATGTTATGGGTGTGGTTTCCGCACTTAGTCCTTCAAATGGACCATTGTGCGTGGGCCATGGCGGCCGTCGGTGGTTATTCCAACCAGCACACCTCTCTCCAGAAGCTGACTAAGTCTCCTGGTCTGTTAAGAACATATGTTTACGATCTGGGTGTCCAGAGGGTTTCTGATTTAATCTAGGTGATGCCTGTGCACTCAAAGAGCACATGCGCAACGGTCTCATCAGCCTCCATGCAAGCTCTGTACAGGGGACTGTCCGTTATGCCTATTGTGCGGAATTGTTTATTGAGAGAGCAGTGTCCTGTGATGGTCCCCGTCACCAGGCGCAGGCCTTTCTTGTCTAGTCGCAATAGCCGCCTGGTTAGCTTGCCATCCAATGATGGTATAGCTTCCTTGAACTGCCTGCAGCCTGGTGACAATGTCCACCAGCTGTCTGCTAGTGTATGGGTGTGCTCCTGTAGCCACCTGCGTAGTTGGTTGAAGGGGATGGGCACGACAGGTTCCCGTCCACAAACTGACATACTGGATACCCTTCTGGCCAGCTCGTCAGCTGCGTTGTTTCCTAGCGATGCCATCTAACTATGTGGCACAATAAATAGGCCCACGAGAATGTGGTAATAATATTATGAACTCCTTGGTCAATATTGAATGCCATATGTAAAGAAGAAATTAAGTTGTCAGGATTCATTGTGTCATGGAATCAATATGTTGAATTTTGTTAAATAAAACCTAAATACTATCAATTACGGGTATATTCTTTACTACAAGCACTATACTGTCTGTCCTGATAAGTGATACTTAAAATTAATTCAACTATAGTATTTTTTTGGAAGGATAAGAATATGATCCTCTGACCTATATTTTGTTTAGGTATAAGATATGATTGAATCTTGATATTCTACAAGCAGAATTATTTACTTCTATTCTAGGTATAGTTAGTGCATATATAACAATTTACTAGGTCTGTGCGTTTGAACATTTCTTAACCTTTTGAACGCCATTGTCACATATATGTGACAAACGAAATCTTACCCTGAACGCCAACGTCACAAATATATGACAAAATACACGTCGGTCATCGTCGTCGGATATTATGAAATAAACAATTTAATCATTACTTTTGTGTGTTTTTATTTATATAATTTAAAAGTTTAAGCTTCCGTCTATATTGTATTGCATGAAAGTAATATAAATAAACCACCAATATCGAGAAATTTGTTGTTTTAAGTGCGTGTGTGTGTTGTTTTGTTAAAGTGGCCTGGCGTCAGGGGTACGGCGATACGTTTATACTCTGGCGTTCAAAAGGTTAAAAGATTTTCTTTCTGGATATTTTAGTATATAACCAAAAACATGTCAGTAACCGCATAGCCATAGGGTTATTATACTTTTAGTTTTATGTTTAATAAGGACATTATTGTGGCTTACCTGGGATTTGTTTACATTGTGCCTTGATACCAATTGAAAGTAGAGATAAACCTCTTCGCAAGAAATTCATCTAAAAACAAACAAATATATTGTAGAGAGCATTTAAATTTGATGTACTGATGTGCTTAGGTTACACATTTTACCTTTTGAATATAAATACAGGCTGCGTACAACAATTAATTTTATTTCCCAAATAAAATAAAAAAGTAGTGAATGGGTTTCAATTCATAACCTCTTCGCTTTCATTTTGACAAATGATATTATGACAATCAAAATAACAGTGTTGCTTGCTATTGAAAACATAAATACTTTTGGTAGTGTTTTTACCAAATTTTTAGTTACATCAAAGAGTATAATAATAATACGGAGTTACATGCTCCCAAACGCAAGTCAACAATTCTTACTATATGACGAGTATATTACCAATTCTGTAGTTTATTAACTCTTCTAGTTTAATTGGGCCGATTGTGGCGAAGGGGCCTTGTCGCGCCATCTTGCGGGTAGTAGACGCATTATGGCGGTTAGTCAGAACATTGCACTTTTCATGATATGCCCATAGATGGCATAAAGCCTGAAGCTCTAACGAAAAGCATTATGGTTATGTCATTTACATTTACTTCGTGCGTTTCACTTCCACCATCGCAAACACAATGCCAGAAAATGCGAGATCGCAAACCGTCGGTATACGACCACGTGAAAGGAAAGCGAAGGCAAACCTGCCGTCTACAGGTTGCCACGTCTTCGCAGCAGTGATTTGACGCTAAAAATCGTGCGAATAGGTAAATCAAAGATATATGCCCTATTTTATATAGAAAAGGAAAGCATGTTACAGTAATATATATGTCAATGATGTTAAGCCAATAGCCGATAGAGTAAGTAATGTTAAGTAAGTGGTCCCGGCTGTCATTCGTGAATTTTAATTAAGATTCAGCCTATCTTATAAGTACCACAGAGTACTTTTCATAGACTACTATTTAAACTAGAGAGTACTTTTTGATAGACTTCTTGTACGACTGGCATCAAAATGGTTAGCAAAACATAAAAAAGCTAATATGGTAAATTATTGCAATAGAAATGAATGAATCGAGTGAGTACCCTTCCTCCCAACTATTGAATATCCATCTTTCGAAGGCCTCGGAGAGGTGTTCTGTCGGTAGGTAGGTAATATGCATAATTTCAAACAAGTAAGGCAAGTAACGCAACAACAAGCTACATACAATCACTTTACACACTAAATCAAGATTAAACATTCCTAACTCTCGCCTAAAAATACATTCAACAAGTCCATATGTGGTGTAATAAAAAAAGAAGATATAAACGTGTCTATTTATAAAAAAAAACTAAAACAACTTTATTTAAAAAAAACCGGCCAAGAGCGTGTCGGGCCACGCTCAGTGTAGGGTTCCGTAGTTTCCCGTCCGTCACAATAAGTGTTCCCACGTACAATTCGATAATACCCGACCCAATGTAATAAGTACCTACAGCGCCATCTCTCGGGGAATTGGGTTACTAATTAATACATAGACGTGCCAGAAGTTTTCGGTGGTAATTTTGGATTGCGAGAACCGATTTTAATAATTCTTTTTTTGTTTGAAAAAAGATACGTTCAGGATAATAAAATATGTAAACGAAGTTAAAAAAAATGCTTGCATATACGATTATACTACGAACTTAGTCCAGAAATGATTTTGTATAACTTTTTGTCTTTTTTGTACAAAAACTGTTGTTTCTATCAAGTTCAAAATAATTTTCCTAGAAAGTCCTTATAAAGTTCTACTTTTCAGATTTTTTTCATATTTTCTAAACTTATGGTTCAAAAGTTAGAGGGGGGGGGGGGGCACATTGTTTTTTACTTTTGGAGCGATTATTTCCGAAATTATTGACATTATCAAAAAATGATGCTAGTAAACTCCTATTCATTTTTAAATACCTTTCCAACAATATATCACACGTTAGGGTTAAAATTAAAAAAAAAAATCACTTCCCACTTTACATATAGGGGGGCTACCCTAATAAAACATTTTTTTCCAATTTTTATTTTACCACTTTGTCAGCGTGATTGATATACATATTGGTACCAAATTTCAGCTTTCTAGTGCTAACGGTCACAGAGATTAAGCGAGGACGGACAGACGGACGGACGGACGGACAGACAGACATGGCGAAACTATAAGGGTTCCTAGTTGACTACGGAACCCTAAAAATGCTAAGTATTACAGTCTAAACGAATATTTAAGCGATAAAATATAGAGTATAATAAAGAATCCCTAATATGGTGTTAATGGATTTATTTTAGACTAGCTGCCCGGCGCAACTTCGTTCGCGTGGTGTCCTACCCCTTACCCTACCCTACTCCTACGGTATCCAGTAGGTATTGACTGGAAACATATCGAAGAATGCTGGTGAATGTCTTTATGTAAGAAATGTTACCAGTGATGATTTTTATAACATTACTAGCTGCGCCCCGCGGTTTCACCCGCGTAAATGTCGATCCCGTGGAAATTCCGGGATAAAATGTAGCCTATATGTTAATCCAGGTTGTCGGCTACCTCCATACAAAATTTTATCAAAATTGGTCCAGCCGTTTAAGCGTGAAGAAGTAACAAACAAACATACAAACACACACACACGCACTCACAAACTTTCGCCTTTATAATATTAGTGTGATATGATGATGATTAGTGTGATAATATAATATATCCATGAAAAAGATGTTTTTATAGGACCACTAATTTTATAGATTACAACTGTAACTGAATTGTACCATTTAACAATTTCTTCCTTCGTCCCATAATGTTTATATATGGGACACAGAGTTGTTAAATACCTACAAATGATCGAATAAAACACTTGCGATATAAAAAAGGATTACCAATAAAATGTCGTGTTGTTGAAAGCACTTTTTATTGGAAGATCACGCCGTGACAGGCAAATGAATAAAAAAATAGGCAGGCACTGCTGCTAAGCTTTTATTTCTCATACATTTAGGATTAAATTAAAAACTTCTGTCGTAATCCACCCAAGTTATATTGGGCCGCTTCGCGAATATTTGACTTTTAACATTTATATTGGATTTTTAACATAATCCTGCCAAAAGTAAGTCTGAAGTGATTTCTACTTGATATAAAATGTTGGAAAGGTTTTATGTCTTCGGTGACCTTTTGATAATATTCTCCTTAGATGAAATGTGCTGACGTTTACTGAACGTAAATGCTTTAACGACTGCTATTGTGCGAGGTTTTTGTTGGGCATGTAATGTGCTGCTGCTGGGTGACAGGCAAGGTTCTCTTGAATGAGTCCAATAACGTCTGCGAGCAGACAGCGTGGTGATTAGTAACAATAATGTACTGTCAACAGTTTTATACAGGATATTAACTTGTAGAGATCCTTCTAATGTTTTACCTACGTATGGTAATAACTTAATACAACAGAGCTTGAACGAATAAAAAACATTAGTACTTGTTAGTTATTAATTTGTTGGTATACATTTTTAACCGACTTCATAAATTGTTTTATTGTAAATTGAGTAATTATTATTGTAAAGTGATATAGTAATTTTTAATTTAAAAGTACGCATGTAGAAAATAAGTACATTTTCTACATGCGTACTTTGGCCCAAATTACCGCGTTTTTTTACCCACAAGTTGCCAAAGGGGCACATTTTAGCTTACTATACAAAAGACCATATTTTTATTTATCGTCGAATATTTGTTGAGTTTTAGGAGCCAAATAGAATACTACATATAGTACCTACATATAAACCATCCTAATATTATAATAGTTTCTGTTCGAGGTTCTGTGGAGACAAATAAGAAAAAGTGCGTCCTTCTGCTCCTATTGACTAGATTTATTTTCATCCGTTCAGTATAACGGAGTCTGTTGTAAGTTGTACTTTGCAGCCTTAACTAACCTTTCTGCAGCCTTTTTGTTCTTCGGATAATATTGTAGGTACCTATTTTTTTCAAAATGTTAACTTGAGTGATGCACGAGTGATGCCTGTTGTTTGTTAAGGGTCTATATTTTGCTGGGTTTATGCTGTAGTTGCTGTATTTTTGTATCATATTTATGTAATTCCTTCCACTATGTAGGTATGCATCATTGTTGGGTTTTTAATCAAGGTGTTGATGTAATTATAAAGGTAGGTATGGGTGAATGTGGGTTAATTTTTTACCCTAAGTTGTGGATGTAGTCTGAACCTTGGAGCTATCAACGTCATTGAATGTTTCTATTGGAACATGTTCGAACTCCATTAATTCAGTGTGCCTATGGGTGTCTGTCTCTCAGCTTCTGTGTTATGACATATTGTCCTCTCCAAAGTTTTTGACTAAATTGTCGAAGTTCATCTATCAGTGGTAAACTTTGGTTAGTGTTATTTTCACTTTCGCTGGGTACTGTTTGGTTTATATTGCTTTAATGTTCGATAAAAATGCGTTTAGTTATTTCTAAATTTATTATTTCGAGTTATGCGAAGTATGCATTTATTGTATCTGTTTAAGCGTGTCTAAAAATTGTGTGAGTTGTGTGTTCAGTTCTTCATGAACAGAATGTTTCTAGAATTGTGTACCAGTGGCGAAGGGTGAATTTATGACAGAGGTAAGCCGGAGCAAAACAAAAGGCCAAAAAAATTTTCAATTATGAATTGACTATTATAGTGTGATTATGTTCTGAATTTTCGAAGAGAAGCCGGTGGGAATCGAGTTGTATGGTACCTTCGCCACTGGTGTGTACCTCTCTAACAAGCTTGCAACCTCTCTTGCATGTAGGTACGTACGCTTATTATTAATTATTAACCAATTTTTAGTAATTGTCATTAATTTTAATTAATAAATAAATCTTAACTAGAGGTAACATTGTTTTTTTGTTGATAGTCGAAGTATTTAGTACAATTACAAAAATTCTTTCACTGATAGAAAGCTACACATTGCTGATTGCCATCGGATTTATTTCTTCCACACGGACGAAGCTAGTTACACATACATGCAATCTTACTTAAAACAGATGTTCATTGGACAATGAAACGTTTAGGGAGGACATGATCGACGTCTTCGTTCACGTTGTCGTAGTAGGCGAGGTCGTGGCGACCTGGACCTGACAAATGTAGGGTTGCCGAAGGTGGCACCAGTAATCCCGGAGCCCAGGATTCACGGCGTCCATGCCGGCGCAGTGGGGCTCCTGCGGGTCAGCGCTGTTAGAGAAGAGGTTATTATACTTATGTGCCTTCGAAGATTAAGGGAAGGGCAAAGAAACGAGGGATAGATTGTGTGGAAGATGGTATCGCTACAAAAATAATGACTTCTGAAATTACGGCTAGTAAGAAGAAAATTATCTCCCGCCGACAGCAAATAAATTAGGATTAAAACAAGAGGATGATGAGGGGGTTTAAAAAGGCTACACGAAAAGGCTAGCTACCTGTATCCGACATGATTGTTGGCCCACTTGCTGAAACCAGTTTCATTAATGTCCTCACCTGAAAATTAAAGAGCATAACATTACCCATTGAAATCACGAGTTCTGCTGCAAAACAGCGATGGTGTTATGTTTTGAAGTGTATGAGTAGGTAACAATCAAAACACATAGTGATTTTAGTAGGCAGTCTCCTAAGGTTTCGGCAGTGGCGTATACCTACTTACTTACACTCACATGTCATCCGTTATGTTCAAGTCTCATTTCGTAGGAGGCAGGCCTATTGCCATTAGCCAGGCACAAAATCTGGTGGAAATCACGAACAATGACCGAGCTGCCGGTCTATTCTGTAAATCATCGTGATAACTAAAGTGAAGCTAGCTGCCATTTTGTCTGAGGCTAGGGATTGACACTGTTGACAGCTCAGAGCTCACTTCAACTAAGTATTCACGGTGAGATTAGACCGTCTGGTGCCCATGCTCAGCAGTCGCGCATGCACCAGACCATCGAGGTAATCAACAGAACCGTTGCTACTTTACCGTCGATGTTCCTCCAGACAGTGTACTCCTCGAGGTTGTTGATGCCGAGCCAGACCAACAGCTTGTAGCGGGTGCCCGTTATCTCCGGGTAGTGCATGCCGCGGACCAGCTTCTGAAGGAAGTCGAATTCGTCCTAAAACAGAGAACGGTTACTGAGAATAAAGTTTGTGTTACAAGAAAGGCAAGCGCATATTACAGCCGGAGCGCATCGCATTTCAATTCACAACAGTCCGTTTGCCGACCGCCTATGCGCCTGTAGCGCGCTTTGGCTCATACAAAAACGAAAGTAATGTAGGAGTGCTATTATTGATCGAAGATGTAGGAGGATAATTGCGTTGCGGTGCTCAATATTTAGCAGATGGAAAATCCCTAACAATGAATTGTTTGAATTGAATCTAAGTACTTAAATTAATTTAGTGGATAAACAACCGAATTCTTCCATGGCTGGAGGCCTTAATTTATTGAGGCATCCATAGGTTAGCCCGGTTAAGCAGACGACAACCTCATAGGTTGAATTGCGAGATGCCATTCCTAAAAAAAAAAATGAACAACCGAATCACCACCCATTGCCTTTCTCTCTACATTTAAAAACTGCGCTATAATATATATATCTACGATTTAATAACTGCGCTATAATACAATATCAGTACCCAGTACTTAAAACGAAAGTAAAGATCGTATCAGCAGTGAAGTAGCGAGAGTCAAGTTGCCGTAGCCGCCGCCGCCATTGTACAACTTATTTCTTTAAACTCTCGTAGCCGGAAAACTTGGATTGCTTCTCGTTCTGCTCGTCACTTAACTTTTCTTGCTAACACTCAAGTTACGCTGTTCAGTTTAAAATGTTTTCAGGTTGATTCATAGGCTGAGCAACGGTGCAGGTACTTTGCGTAATCAATTTCATCTATAGATTAATAAAAACTTATTCTTGAATTAGTTGCATGTTTCTGCGACATGGCTCTGAATGTTTGGTCCACATGAGCGGCGTCGTAGGTTGAACATTCTCTATAACAATGTTGTCTCCTCTAAAAATGGAGAATAGAGGTTGGTCTACTTTAGTCATATCTTTAGCTTTGATGTCGACTGCTCTCAGTCAGAGAATCATCGCGGATTTATACAATAGGTATTGTTGCAGACTCACACCTATGTGAGTCTGCAACAATACCTATTGTATTCCTAATCTTAAGCTTCAATTTTACCAGGATGTCATAGACCTACCTGTGATTTAGGCACAGCCAGGAAGCCGCCGGTGTTTTCACATTCAGCTCTGGCACGGTCCCAATTTTGTGCTTGGTACATTACTTTGTATGCCTTGCCGGCAATGGTGTTCTCTATGTACCCTGGAATTATTAGAAAGATGCTTAGAACTACTGTTGTAATTGAGCCTCTTTAATTAAAAGAATATTGGGCAGAAATAACAACAATTGCGAGAAGATATTAATTATTCAAATATAATGAAAGTTAATTCTTAAGCTTCAGTGATAATGAATAGGATCATAATTAATTTGTTGAAACATATCGAAAGCGTTTTCTTGTTATTAATTAGTGGCAGAAGCTTTAGTGTACTACCATCTGGAATTGTTGTAGGCACTACGCTGTGGACGCTGGCCACCGCCGCCAAAACAATGATGACGAGCACCCTGCGAAATAATAAAATCAAAATGTATTATATGGTCACCCATCCACGAACCGACCGCGGCAAGCGTAGCTTAACTTTCGATCGAACCGTATGGCAGTTAACATTTAGCCACGAGTCCCTCTGCCCTCTGCAAATCATGTTACTGTAAATATCGACGGGATTACTTTTGTAGCTAGCTTTATTTATTTATATAATATCTCCTTTAATTAAATATAAAAAGTCATCTATTATGACTTTATAAATTTGAAAAGGACAAATGCGTACTATGGAGAAAGCACTAATATTAAGTAGGTAAAAAAACTATGCTCACCTCATGTTCCAGATATAAATTCCTTATTGTTGTTAGTTATAATTTATTTAATGCCACTTCCTTTTGACTTAACTTATTAGCCTGTACTGTCTTTATTTTATACTTTTATTATTTATTTTAATATTCAGTCGATTATTTGTTCACTTGTTGACTACTGGAACAATACTAACATGATATGAATTGAAACCAATATAATATAATATAATAATAATATTCCACAACTATCACACAACGCCATCTAGTCCCAAGCTAAGCAGAGCTTGTGTTATGGGTACTAGACAACTGATAAACATACTTATATATTTCTAAATACATACATATTATAGATAAATTACACCCAGACACAGAACAAATGATCGTGCTCATCACACAAACATTTGTCCTGGGTGGGAATCGAACCCACGACCTCCGGCATAGCAGTCAGGGTCACTAACCACTAGACCATCAGGCCTGACAATGTTTATATACCTACAGATAATTTGTGCGAAAAAGCAAGGATGAGGCCGAGTTCACGACGATCTAGCGTGATTTATTTTTAGATAAATTTTTTAGTTACCTACTAGTTACCTACTGATAATAATTTATGACACTTTAGAAACGAAATTGTACGAAGATGTCTACCGAAGATAAAACTGTCTTCCGTAGACATCTTGAATAAGCGTGAAGAATAGTGAAAATCCTGAAAGTCAAAATAATCTATACTTATAATAAATCTGTAGAAGTGAAAATTCTGTACATTGAAAATATCAAGAAAATAAATGGCAGGGGGTGTTACTAGACCGACACCGAACAAAAAATTGTGACAAAAAAATTTTTTGTCTGTCAGTCTTTCTGTCTGTCTGTTTGTTCAGGCATCACGCAAAAACGACCGGTTCGATTACGTTGAAACTTGGTATAATTATCCTTTAACATCCTGGGCACCACACTGGGTACTTTTTATCCCGGAAAAGTATATACAATAAAAAACAAACTTAATTTTGCGGTTCGGTTCCTAGACCCGATTACTGTACCAACCGCAAATAATAAGTTTTTCGTAGGTTACGTGGAGGGTGTGTTCTTTGTGAAGAGTATCTAGTACTATATATATAGTAGGTATCCACTAAGAAAGTGTTTTTCGAAATTCCAACCCTAAGAGGGTGAATGGAGGGAGGGTGAAATTTACGCGGACGAAGTCGCGGGCCGAAGCTAGTGTTTAATAAAAACATGAATGTTTAGCATGCTCACGGTTGAGCCACGAGATACTTTCAGTGAGTCACAATAAAGTTGATGGAGTTCCTACTTTAAATTGATAATTAGAAATGTAGAACAAATAGGATATCATTAGGATTCATGTCAACAGCAGTGTCTGAATCGAACTGGAACAGAAGATCTGTTCCAAAAGTATCTGGTGAAAATGTAAAAAAATGGATAAACCTTTGTACCTTTGAAGGATGCCAATTTGTATTGCCACTTACAAATTACTTAAGTGGTTTTATTTGAATACTTAAACCCTAAATCCTAATTTCAAACCACCTTAACGATGATTTTTAACCGACTTCAAAAAAGGAGGAGGTTGTCAATTCGGATGATGTATGTTCGGGCATAACTCCGTCATATATAAACGGATATTGGGTAGTTTTTGAGTTAGCTTCAATAATACGATTTTTTTTGATGATGTTTTAAAGACTTCCTGTCACTAATATTTACATAGCAAGTAGTGTTCAATGTATTTGTGTGGGGTAGGTACAACTAAAAAGTGAAGAATAAAAACTTTTTTTACAAAAAAACAACCGACTTCCAAAAACAAAAAACACAACAAAGTGAAAAAGAACTAATTTGGGAAGTCGGTGTCAAAAAAACGAAAATGCGGAACTGACGACGCCGACTTCCGAAATTAATGTTACTTTTTCACCTCTAAATACAGGTGAATGTGACACTAATAGATAGTATAGTAATACAGTAAACATTTAACCGGAAGTGTAAACAAACCCTTTGATTAGGTACACTTTCATCAGATAGATGATTTCACTTTGACTTTGACATATTCTTTTGGAACAGACATTACTAAAATGTTTTTCCTACTGTGCCTCTTAACCCTTCTGGCTTAGAAAGACTACGTCAACAATGATTTCACTAAGTTATTGCGAAACAAGTCAGACTGCTGGCACAGTGACCCATTTATTCACCCTTTCGGCTTTCAGTTGAGAGCAATCGTACTCAATCGGGTCTTAAGTCGCGCGGAAAAACTGGCGCGTTCTCCTAAACGAATTGCTGGAGATATGTAGCTGATACCGGCTGTTTTTATTTTGGAGGTACGGGGGGAAAAGCAATTGGGTTTATTGGGAACGTTTCGGTTTGAATAGGCCTGAAAAAAATCTGAATATATCTGAATCTCTTATGTCCTTATAGTTCTATCTGTAATTCACATTTGACTGTGTTTAACGTGCCACTCTATGTACACGTGTACATGATTTAGGGCTGATTTTCTGAGTAGTCTACTTTTAAGGACATGAAAAACTTCAGGATTGAATGTCTTAGCAACCTAGTCTCTGATCATCGGTATCACATGCGATTGAAGCGTGTGCGTCTTAATTCGCGTCATCATATTTTTTCGCAGACTTCGAGTCTGTCTGCAGATAAGATTATAAGTATATATGTATAGTTGGAATAGTTTTTATAATTATCTGATATCATAGCAAAGATATTGATCTCTCTATCAATGACACGTGAGCCGTCTGACTGCATTCATAACGTATTTTTTATGTCCGATTTCACGCACTTCTTTATAGTCCGTGTATTAATCAGTTGCCAGCCTATTTCAGATTCTGATGTAGACGATGTTTGGTGATTTCTAACTTATATATTAAAGCCTCGCTTCTCATGCTCGTGCATGGATTTGAATCCAAAACCACTAATGTGACTTTTTCAATTCATATCTCTTTCTGAGTTTATTTTGGATATTACTGTCATCGGTAAAGGAAAACATCGTGAGGAAACCTGGACTTGTAGTTAGGTAATATAGGTCTGAAATCGCCAACCCGTCTTGAACAACTGTGGTGATTAATGCTCGTGCCTTCTCTGTTTGAGAAGAGTCTTCTGCAGTGGGATAATAACAGGCCAGTCTTATTATTATTTGCTTAACTTTTATTTGTTTTAATGTAGGTAAGTACTTCAATAAATAATTCAAATGTTTCAATGGTAATAATCATTTTACCTAGTTTACCATTATACCTAGTTTATAATATATGTTTGTTATGTCAGCTAAGTGTCTAGCAAATATAAAGTTAGTAATGTAAAGCTAACCCATTTATTCAACATAAGATAAGATAAGATTTAATTTTTCTCACCACAATATTACATGGTTTCAGTCAGACAATAAAAAAAAACATTTTAATATTGTGGGAGAGTCTCCCAGGGAGACTGGTGCCTAAACTAAGCTCTAGTCTTGTATTTCAGAACACCAGCAGCCCAATTGCTGGTGTTCATTATCAATCTCAATCTGAATCATTTTGAAGATATTGCTAGTCCATTGCTTCGTATGTTCGAAAAATGTGTCTGCTCAACAACGTAAATAACGCAATGAATGTTGTTGAACTGTCAAAATGAAGGCCATTGCTACTGATAGTGTGTTACGCAATTACCCCGCAGGTCTTCGCCCTTTTACAAAATTATATATTTTATTTTGTTATGTTGTATTTGTACAATAACAAGCTAAAAGATAAAAAGTCAACATTATAAAAAGATGGTGGCTCGAGTGGAAATTTTAAACCTTACATAGACCAGTGTAACAACGATAATCATTACAACAGTATTAAGTACTTTGTTAAAACACTAAACAAATTACATCTAAACCGTGCGCTGAATTTGATTATTTGCTGATTATCGACAAGAGGCGCTATGCATTCTAAATAAACAATAATAGCCCGAAGCAATAGGGCGTGGCCACATGGAGTGCCAAGTCCTCGCCATGATTACCCATATTCTTATGCATTTTTATTTACTTTGAAATAAATTTTCCTTCCTATCATTTATTCTGCCTGCCTTCTCCCAACTATGTTGTGGTCGACTTCCAGTGTAACCGGATGCGGTTGAGTACCTATTCTTACTAACAGAAGTATGAAAGAAAATAAATATGAACGAAATACAGTTCTGCATTTTACTTTTTTAAAGACAAAAAAAATCTTTTTTATAAAAAAAAAAAAACAACCGACTTCCAAAAAAGACACTACAAAGTGAAAAATAATAAAAATTATATGGGACCACCTCTGAGGCATACCCTATCCATCAAAAAATAATTTTGAAAATCGATTTACAATTGCCGAAGATATCCCGTAAAATACATACAAAAAAAAAATAGTCAAATTGAGAACATCCTCCTTTTTGAAGTCTGTTAATTATGTAAAGATACGGCACTCATAGCTATAATGCATTCTATGACAATTCCACTAAGCCACCACTGAAAAGTCATAGAAAAGCAAACGACGCATTTCGTTTAATTGAATTGGTTTAAAAAACAAACTATTGAACCGATTTTGATGAAATTTCTATGGGACCAATCTGAAAATATATGGTTTCAAAAAACAATTTTGTAAATCGGCTTATAAATAACACAAACATAAAAAAAACATTCAACCGAATTGATAAACCCCTCCTTTTTTTGAAGTCGGTTAAAAAACTAACTTAGGTTTTGGTTGTATTGGTTATACCATTGGTAATACCATTGATTTATAAGTATCAAAGAAAGATGTGAACATGTATTTTATATATATTATATGTGTATATATAATGTATTATATATTATTATTCTAAGTATTGTTTACTTGGGCTCCCCCAAATGACGACTCTATCAAGGGTCAAAGTGGCAGTAGGTACTACGTCGTTCTTCAACACGATAACAAAATGAATTGAGTCATATTGAAGTTTGTTAATTGATATTCTAGAACAGACCTTAAACGTCTGAAAAAAAAAAATGCATTTCTATTTTATTAAAAAATCTACTTAAAGAATGTTAATTAATTCCTCTGCTAACTAAACGTTTGTTACTAGGTATTTGGCAAAAATTCCTATGAAAATACTTTACCGAACAATTACTTATAGCATGCTTGCGTTTACTATCTCTCCCAATTATCTCACTGTGATTGCTCACTGTTCGCCTGTTATCCAGTTATATCGGTTTCAAAAATTCCAGAACAAAATATAATATTTTGACACTAACTAAAAATACACTCAAAAATGTATCACAGGTCAGCAAATTAATTTGCTAACGGTACACAGACTCGCGAACTTGGCCCACCCACAATTATTTAGCAAATAACTATTCATTCGCACACTTTATCTCGACACCTCGTCTAATTTGAACACACATTTCTAATTCACAAAAAGAATTACCAAAAATAAAAAAGCATGTTTTCGGCTTAGATTTCAACGATGAATTGTAAATTAATCACTTTGGACGTCACCAATTGATTATTTATTACTGATTTTAATTTAGCCTTTGACTTCAAAACGAATGAATAAAACTTCACTGTCGGATATGTAGACACTTGTAAACGATGTCGGTGACTGATTGTCACCGTTGTCCCACGGTGAAAGTCTTGCAGAATTGGCGATAGCTGAATAATAATATGTCTTACTTTGAATACCGATTAACAATTAGGCATGCATTGTGACGACATTGTTGTTTTTACAATCGAGGAATAATGTTGTTTGTCTAGAAACAAAATAAAATTAATGTTTACTTTTGGGGGAAATACTGCTATTGATAATTATGTAGATGAAATGAAGTTATTACTTTATTATGTTTTAAAATCATAACATCAATCACGATTAGGTAGTTCATCATCAGTCTGCCAGAATGTAACTATTGTTTTTGGTGAATATTGCTATTAATTATTGTGTCATAAAATCTAATTCATGCGTGCTATATTGATAGATAGAAAATAGAAAGAGCAGTGGTGGCCCAGTGGTAAAGGCCGCGACTTACGAGTTGTAGGTCGTGGGTTCGATCCCAGTCAGGTGCTTTACTTTGTGTAAATTATTTCATCACCACTGCTCTCAAAAACGGTGAAGGAAAACATCGTGAGGAAACCGGCATGTCCTAGAACCAAAAATTCGAAGACATGTGACATCTACCAACCCGCACTGGGCCCACGTGGTGGATTATGGCCCACTCTCTCTCACAGAGAGGAGGCCTGTGTCCCAGCAGTGGGAACATTTATAGGCTGATTATGTATGTATGTATGTATATTGATAGATGTTTATGTTAATAAATATGTTTTTTGGTATAACTGATGCATCTCAAATGCTACTGTAGAATAAGGCTGCAGAACAAAATTCATAGTTCTGAGTTATGTGTAATGTTTCACGACTTCTACTCTGTCACCAATACCTCTGCTACCATATTATTCAGTTAAATAGGCCTCTCACAAATCGAGCTACACACGGCATCATCAAGGAATCGTTAGGAAAACCATAAATTATAATTTATGCACCATCAGGAAATCAAACAGGACAACGGAAGCGTAAACCACAAGTTAGAACGATACTGCAATACGCAACCAAATGATGTGGTTTTAGTCATTATCAGTCATTTAATGTCGAACTGCGGGGCAAAGGCCTGACATACAGAGAAGAAAATAATGAGCGTTGTTGTGTGTGTGTTGTGTTGACGATAACAAACGTTTGTGATATTCTCTGTTCCCTTATGTGTAGTCAGTCAAAGACATTTTCCACAAATCAAATAAAAATATTTTATTTTACATAAAACTACAATCATGGGCACTTATGAAACGTCAAAAGCTAGGTGCACGGTTCCAATTGATCGTTTCCTATGGTAAAAAGCCAGCAAGAAGCTCCACGGTTACTCTTTTAAAAATAATTGGCTTTTACAATGTTTTAAAATTACATTATGTATGGGAGGACAGCGTAGGCCTGTCATCAAGTACCGGGTACCTACTTAATAAAATGAAAATGGTGTACAGATCTAAAGTCTACAAGGCCTACAACGTCCTCACATTTACAAAATATACAAGAATATCAAAAAGATAAATGTTTTTTTTTTTAATAAAACTTATTAATACCAAATTATATGACTGCCAATACAACCAGTAATAAAGAGTTGAAATTAGGATTGTCTGTATATAATGTCAAATAATAAAAAGATTATGTCAAAGAAGTATGTAAAAAATAAATAAAAAATAAACACCGTAATTTGGGAGCACTAAATAGACATTTACGTAGTTATGCTGCCGTTAATGAGGTGCCAGGGAAGCCACATGTGCAGAAGGAACTGCCAAACTCCCTTGTCTTCAACGTAATCTTTAATTTTATAATATGCTTTTTTGATAAGGACTCGTTTGATGAGGGTTTTGAACTTTCCATCGCTAAGTTCTGTAACCGGCTTTGGTAACTTGTTATAAAAGCGGATGCTGCTTATAAGAATTGACTTGCTAGCTAAATTTAGTTATCACAATTTCTTTTTTACTACCTACGTGCCTTTATATTATGGAAATCGCTTTTTATTTTGAAAAGTCCTAAGTTTTTGCGAAGATAGTATGTACAAAATACTTTCTGCGATATAAAGAGAAGACAGAGTTAGATGATAGATAGACACAGATGGGTGTTCACGGACGGCCCAGATCTCAAGTGCGTTTGTGGCACCTTCCCACAGACCATGGCCCACCTTCCATCCTGTACCGCATGCCTTGTCACCTGTGCACTTGATGGTCTTATGACTGCGTCAGTGAGCGGAGTTCGCGTAGCTGAATTTAGGGCCAAAGTTACTAGAACTTTTTGCCATCGATACGCTATGAAGAAGAAGAAGTGTAGTCAGTGTTATGTAGTGAGTCTCAGATTAGAAAGAAATATAAGTTTAGGTCAGCATGCCAACAAGTGTTGGTCGTGTAGCCTCTAGTAATGTGATACATTAAATAACTGGAGGACTTGGAGAACTTAAATAAAGTCCTCCAGACTGAATTTCGGCTATGGCGACCAAACTCAGCGGAGACCAGCCTTCCGAGCAGGAGATTATTATAGTGGACAAGCGTGTGCCCAGACACAAATGCACTCTCTCTTCCCTCACTTTCATTGTCCGATGAGACGGCAATCCGACACGACCGGAGAGAGATCAGGCGCAGGACCAACGGCTTACCGTGCTTTCCGAGACACGGGGGTATCACACCGCCAAATTCCAAACTCCTGGTTGTTACTAAGAAATTCCCAATGAAAAACCCCAGTAACACTTTGCCCGACCTGGGAATCGAACCCAGGACCCCAAGCTCAGCAGTCGCACTTGTGAGTATATATATATATTTTTTTATGGTTCATTAGAAGAAAGCCGTATAACTATACCGATTGTGTGGTTTCAGACAGAGAAAAACTCAACTCACTATCGATATCCGTGATTCTGATGGTCCTGTCAATCCGTAATTTCGTCTCATTATTTGGTATGCAAAGTACATCATTCTTTTGACATGTAAATAATGAACATGCCCTTTAATTTCAGAGCTCAGTGCTGGGACAATACAGAATGAACGAATTGATAAGGTACGACATGTTTTCGTAATAAGCTCATTTATTATTTAATTGCAAGCGACTCAGAATATTTGAGTATCGCGCTTTACACTTCATACATGTAACGACAGTTTTTTTTAGATAAAATTGTTTGTTATGTGGAAATACCTACGTCTGACTATTGTTATAATAAGCAGTCTTGGTGAAAGAGTTTGTGGTCAGGCCACGTGGGGCACTGCTGCATGGGTGTTGCTCTTGCTTCTTCTTATAGGATATATAATAAATCATCTTCTTCGATTTTTATAGAATTTTTAAGGACATGTTAATTACCTAGCTACTTATGTACATAAATAATTCAGGACTGAGCAAATCAGCCAAAAATGTTCGCCTATCGATATCCGTGTTCGCCTAGGTATCAGTCATAGATATCCGAGAGATATGCCTTCACTGCATATTTGTTAGTTCAAGTGTCGCCACATTTTCCCCACGCCGGAAACTCACACAAAAACAAAATAAATAGATACGGCACATATCGACATCGATTTCTGTGGTATCAGTGGTCCTGCGTCACCTGCGTGAACATCTATCGTCATACGGGCTGTTGCAAGCAATCGGTCTCTCCAAAAAGAAACTATATTTCAGATATTCGTCTAACTTGTTACTTGCCCTTAAATTCGCAGATCAAGAAGAAGAATCATCCCTCAGTCAATAAAACAGGAGCGCTGAAGTTGAACGTCATCAATAAAATTAAAGGAATATCTGCCAGCTACACATCTGGCCTAACAAACAGTCGCTCCAGATAAAAAGAACAAATAAAACATTGCTACAATTTGTTACAATTTACTTGACATGCCACAGGAGAGGCAGAAAGTCAATTTCTGGCGATGGCGTTTTATGCGGAGTCAAATATTTAAAATTCTTTCATAGCTTTCAATATATTGGTCAAAATGCTGCAAAGGTGCTTAGTTTTCCACTGCCTTTAATGAGCGAAGCTCTGATGATCGTGAAGGGTTGATCAAAACAATGATGGGCGTCAACTGTGTTAGCGGGCCCAGAGGACTATTTCAGGATCAGGAAAACACTAGCTTAAGGAGTTGATTTTCACTGTGGAGAGGTCCCAGCAGTGGTAGGCGAAAAGCTAAGTATATCGTGGCGAATATCATGTAGGTGTACTTTTTTATATAAAACAATACTGTACATTGATAGTTCTCCTTTGGGTGCGTTTACAGTCACGTAAAAGTTACGATGTTGTGAAAACTGGGAATTTTGTACCTGTTTACAATGTGGTGTTGTTGATACAAGTACACTGCGGGCCATTGCGGTGCACCCGTGTGTTTCCACGAGCCAAATATTTGGGAACGTCATAATTTTATTACTACACATCCGTGCAGGTGAATTCAGGTGAAAAATTTAAAAAACTGGACGTTCCTTTTAATGGTACATTTTTATTTGTAGTTTACTAATTATTTAACTCTTCTTTGTTCCCACAGGAATGTTAAATGTGTTCAGTGTTCACTGCCCAGAGACGCAAAAGTGGCTAATTGTTAATTTTCCGATGGAAGAGTTTTAATGAAAGTTCTAACTACTTTTTTTAACTACACTAAAGTAAGCTTGGATCAGAAATCAGGTACCTACTGACAAATTCTAGTTCTATATAAACTCACGCCTTCTTCCCTCGGGGCTAGGCAGTAACTACAGGATGCCACCTACTACGATCCTTACATACCGTTCCTTTTGCTTCGTTTACGTTCATACATCAGAGGGGCAATTCTCGTAATTTAAACAACGTTCACAGTCTGATCTCAGTCTCAATCTGTCAAAAATACCTCTAATTTCCCTACATTCTGACAAGTTTTGACAATTGTTTGTCGCTGAGATGAGACTGCGACTAGATTTTGAACGTTTTAAGTTACGAGAATTGGCCTTTTGGTCATATACAAATTATAACCAGCATTTAATCTTCTTAGCATTTAATTGTGTTTTTTTGCTAAGATAAATTATTCAGGCGTAGGTACTTTAGGTACTACCGACTGTACCTAGTGTAAGTATGAAGAATTTCTTCACAATCTGGGGTAAAGATTAAGGTTGTATTTTCACTATGATGATACGGTGAACAATGTACTTGTTTTAGGAGCATGCTAGAGTAGAGAGTATGATCATTCAGTCCAGACAGTTGTGCTGCTGGAGAGTTTTTGGAGAGTTTTGTGTGATTAGAAAAGTGCTGATTCTCAGCCTAGTTTGAATGAATGACTTTTTATTCTGATTCAGTTACTTTGCCAGCCTGTAAACGTTTCCTAGCAGTAACCAGACAGATGAATGCTACTTTCATCCTCTATTGTTCTATATTTGACAATAATAAAGTTATATATGCAAGGATATTATAACTGAATCTAGTCCGCTGCTTCATTATCATAATCTCTCAGTCGCCTCTTATAAAACGTATGGGATGAGATGAGGGCCGAGCCGATACTCTTGGAGTATACGAGCTGATTAACTAGCTCATTGGAATTAGCTAGGAGGATGAAATAACAACACGATTACCTATAATAAATAATTTATTAAACAATAAATAGAACTACTATTGACATAACTATTACCCAAATATATGGAACCCATGTCCCGCGCCCTGACCGCCGAAAAACAGCCCTGAACCATAACCTCCGTAGAAAGTCCTGAATCTGTTCACTTCTTCATTGTCGTTATCCTCCTTTTTCTCCATTACCGTGTAATGTTCCAGCTTCTGGTCCAGCTTGTGAACGGATTTCTGTAACGGTATCACCGACAAATCTTGTACCGGTACCAGGTTATGATGTATCGGTATCAATATCGGTATTACCGACGCCGATGTAGGGTGAGTGATGTTTGAAGTACTATGAGACACAGTTTGGGAGATTATCGGGATTTTTACGTTGTCATGTGTGATTATGTGTTTGACGTCTGTATGTATGGAACTGTGGTGTACATTAGATTGCGGGGGGCCGTGGTGGAGTTGTATTATATGGAACTTCGGCAGAAGGAACTGTTGTATCGGTATCGAGATTATGTTGGGGCTCTTCTTCTCCCTGGTCGGCGTGCGGGTGACGACATGCGGCATCGGTAGTGTGGAGTGGTGTTGGGGCAGTAGCATCGGTATCTCCTGGCCAGGTTTCAGCTCCCTGAACTGCCGCAGCGGACTGTTGAACGCTCGGTGAAGCTGAGCGAGTATTAGCAGCAGAGTTAGTTTTGTCACCATCTGGAAGAGAGAAAAGTAAGTTATACCCAGTAATATTTTTGGCAATCTTGATAACAATAATGGTTCGCTAAAAATAGAAAATTCCTGAAATTCCTAAATGACGCAAAAGTATCCTTTTGTGTAAAAAATCATTGTTCGAAAATAGAACAATGTAACGGTTGAACTTTTGGAGCCATTTTGGAATAAGAAAATTAATGAAGGGAGCTGTAACAAATGTTTTTGATCGTCCAATACTTCTGAAAGCCATCGTTTAAAAGCTGTGTAATTGTGTATTATAGATTAACTAAGTATTGTGTTTTACCTATTTAGATTTTAATTTACCTATGTGCCCCTGATTACTTTATAAGAGCATTTTCACACGGACGTTATTTATTTTTAATAGTAGGCTTTATAGTTTGCACATAATTTAATCGGTGACCTTCCATGGTGTCCCATATATTACTGTAAGCACTCTAATAATACCTGGATTTTAACCACACACCTATCTGACAACATTATTTCTTCCTGAAATAACTCGTCGTTAATATAAGCTGTTAATAACCGCTGTCAGTGTCCGGTAATAACGCGGCCACTCATCAGTCAAAACCGATACTTGTTTCGTTAATATTAATTGGTGTATTACAGCGGGACAGTGGGACACGCTGGCATGGGCGGGATTATAAAGGGATTGAATATGTTCATACGGGTAGGAGTGAGTGAATGAACGATACTGTTCGGTGATTGCATTTTGTCTACCTATTGTTGGTTTGATCTCATTCCATTTATTAGGCATGCAGATAAATAGGTACTAGGGGGGTTTCATTATCCTGTTATTATATATTGCGGAAATTAAGTTACTGGACGATGAAATTAAGCTGGGTTTTTAGACCTTGCAAACATTTAATTTGTCTTCGAGGCCTGTACCCCTAGGTGAAGACATGGACAAGTGTCAATTTGACAAGCAAAAGCGTTCAAACAAAGTTGAACGAACTATACAGGGTGAAATTGAATTCATGGGCATCCTTTTAAGGGGTCATTGTACTCATCATTATATGAAAAACTTTTACTATGGGACCAAACCTGAAATCGCGAAAAAAAATCAGCTCTTCCCTACATTTTGACGAGTTATGTGAACATAAATGCAAGGAACAGCTGATTTTTTTTTCGCCATTTCAGGTTTAGTCCCATAGTAAAAGTTGTTCATAATGATGAGTACAATGACCCCTTAAAAGGATGCCCATGAATTTAATTTCACCCTGTATTCAATGATACTTTTTATTCGTATGTAATTTGTAACTCAATCCACCGCTGACGTGACGCACCTCACCATTCAAACAAGATCAGACCAAAAACATAATCCTCTATAAATTTTACAGAAGTACGGGATCCCTTGTGAATAAAGAGGGTTAAATCTCAACTTTTTCCAATAAAGAGTTGTGAACTAATTAGTGAGTACTAGCAGGGTTGTCGATCGGCGCACAAAGGGTAGATAATCTTGTTCACTGGGATATCGGAGTTGCTACTATTTGTTTCAGAGAGACTACTTAATTAAAATAATGGTTTTGGTGTGGAAGAGAATTCAATTAAATTGACGATTGTGACCGTAGAACCAGAGGGCCTAGAAAAAAAAGTGACATTTAATCAGCGATAACGGTGATGGGAAAGTAAAATGATGGGATTGACGTAATTGAGGTACCGCAGAGTTTATGTCGTTGTAGATATACTAAACGGTTTGAAATTGCGACTTGTCTTGGCCCTCAGGTTTTTTGAGTAGTAGAAATCTGATGACACAGACAGACTCATTGATAAATCATGATTGGAGACAGTTGCGGTGATTGTGGTAATATTGGTAGGACAGCAGCAGCGCCCAGTTTAGCTATGAAGGATTCCTGTTGATTTTAAAATCCGGGCGTTCCAGAAGTCTCACAACTTAATCTCCTTTGTGTTTGTCCAATCGTAGGACCTAATATTGGCGGTATTCCCAAAGCATTCGTCAGCCGCAAAAGAGTTGGGCTTCATTAAGCACTGGCTGGCCCCGATGGAGCCCGGCTGTGGACTGTAGGCGGCTTAGTACTGGGATGACTATGGACGAGTGACTCATGCCCGGTAGGTACGTAATGTGACTTGTTTAACCAAAGGAGGCCTAATTACGATGTTTTCCATTATTGGTTAGCTAAGCATCTCGTGTCTTCACAAATATCGAAGCATTGCTTATCATAGAAAAAATGTTAATGTTGAGTTATTGTACTTTTTGTAAGGACGGCAGCCAGGCCCTTTGTGAAAGGGGGTGTGGGCCGTAATACACTACACGGACCCAGTGCGGGTTGGTAGATATATCACATGTCTTCCAATTTTTGGTTCTAGGTTATGCCGCGGTTTCCTCACGATGTTTTCCTTCACCGTTTTGAGAGCAGGGTGATGAAATAATTTACGCAAAGTGCCTGTCTGGGTTCGAACCAACGATCTGTAACACAACTCGTAAGTCGCGGCCGTTACCACTTGGCCACGACGGCTCTATTGCAGCAGAATCTAGCTGTTAGGAATTTGTTTTGAGTATTTAAACCGGAACACAACATGATTTTTGCATTCCGACAGGTCCTGGTGACGGAACCAACTGTATACCCAAATTAAATACATTAATCTTTCGATCGCTAATAAATGTCCAGTGTGTCCACACACAACGAAATATCCGCGACCTTGTCAGAGGTAACGGAAACCATTCATCAAGTAGAAACTGACAAATTACCTGCTTGTCTAGGATTCAAGGAAATACATTCATCTGTATTGATTTAGAATTTAGAAAATTGGATTTATGAGTTTAATGTGTGTTAATACTGACAGCTGTGAATTATAAAGCAGGTATCATGCAGATGCTCGCGTTCTGAATAGCTAGGTTTCTAGGATGGATATAGTTTTTATTTATGTAGTAGTGTCCGCACACGGCTCCGCCCGCGTGTTATGTCGATAAAAATGTCCTTCCCCAGGGTTCCAAGTATCCCTAAATTTCATCAAAATTGTCCAGCCGTTTCAGAGATTAGCCGGAATAAACAGACAAAAATTAAAAATATAGCTTTTTGTTATATGCCGTTTTTTTGTTATAATACATTTATTAATATGCATTTAGTGCAGTGGTGGCCAAATGTTAACGGCCGCGACTTACGAGTTGTAGGTCGTAGGTTCGAACCCAGACAGGCGCTTTGCTTCGTGTAAATTATTTCATCACCACTGCTCTCAAAACGGTGAAGGAAAACATCGTGAGGAAACCGGCATGTCCTAGAACCAATAATTCGAAGACATGTGACATCTGCCAAACTGCATTGGGCCCGCATGGTGCATTACGGCCCACTCCCTCTCACCGAGAGGAGGCCTGTGTCCCATCAGTGGGAACATTATATGCTGATTATGATGATGCATTTAATAAAAAGCTGTTATCTTGACATTACAAACAGAAACTTCAATTTCATTTATCTATATGTTGTATGTTTGTATTCTATGTATCTATGTATATAAAATTATAACACTTTAATAATTATAACAACTGTCCCATTAGACCAACCTGTAAAGATAGATTATACTTACAGGTTGGCCTAATGCGATAGTTAAGTACTTACATATATCAGTAAGTCTACATATTAGATGCATTATATGAACAAAAAGTTCAAAGAGAGAGTTCGTGGCTAAATAATAACACCATGACCATACAATACATGCCGAGATGCATCCGTGCCTCGGAAAGCACGTTAAGCAGTTGGTCTCGGCTGTCATTAGTTGATCTTTGACATTCGTTAAGGGTAGCTGTTAGATTTTCGGGCTTCTGCACGAAAATTAACTGAACTGTGTCTGTATTTCATGCCCTCATGGAGAAGTTTAATTAATCTTAGGAAAGTATATCTGATTGATTTAATAAAACGAAATATTTAAGTTATTCTTTAAAATCTTTTTGATTTGTTGTCAGTTGAGAAGATAAGTGAAATATTTCCCATTATTAAATCAATTTAATTTCCTCACATATATTTTTTCTCCAAGTGTGTTCAGACTTGCTGTCTTAGGCTTAATTAAACTACTCCTTAAAGGCAACAATAATCAGTTACGGTCTTACCCATTCTCCTTTTAAAAAAACCCGCTGACGGAAAAAAATGATATGAATATTGGTAAATGTGCGGCCTCTGACTTTGAGCACAATATTCATCGCTGTTGACCTTTGGCTAAACAGCGCTTTATTGCACGTTATGGCGCTAAAGATAATCAATGTTAGCAGGTAATATGGTAAGCAGGTGTGACCTAATTACTTTGAGGCTAAAGCGCGTTAAGCTGCTGGATGGTGGCTATCAACGCGACGCATGAGCTAAGTTTAACTTATGCACCAGCTGAACTTGATGTTGCTTTTATGTAAACAGATTTTATTATTATGATCCACTTTCGACAAATGAATTTTACAGCATGGCTTTCGCATTGATGGCTTTGCGTTACGTGTAGTGTAGGGGGTTCGATTCCCGCAGGGAACATATCTTTGTATGTCTCACACTCTACAGATACTTGCTCTGGCTCTTATTTAACGTACTTACCCAATATATAGGGAATATGCTGAATGAGAGAAAACTTTAAAGGGTGCTGATTTTAATTATAAACGATATTTAAATTAACAGTTCAAAATATAAATATTAAAAAATAAGTTGACTTTAAAATGTATTTATTTCATTGTAATATTTACATAGGTACATTTACGTTATGCTATGGCCACATTGTCGCGATAAGGCGAACTACACACCGCTCAACGTGTCGGTGATTCGCTGTATCGTGACAGTATGGCCGTAGCATTAGAATACTGAACAAATTATTATTTTCGAGTACCTATTTTTTTTTTTTTTTGGGATTAACAACTAAGCGTCATCTGCCTCGCTCTACTTTTACTATGAAGATTAATGGCTATATTATTTTAATTTAAACACATTAACATTATTTGCTGACTAACGAATTCATTTCTATCTTAATTACTCGTAAAAACAAAAACTCCATGTGAACTGATTGCTGCATGCATGGAACGAAATGAGCCACTAATCTGTTACAATTTAATAAATTAACAAAATTAATAGATGCTAATTTGAACCAGATATTAGATAGCAAATTTCCAATCAAAATAGTTATTTGTAATGCAAATTAAAATTTTGATTGGAGTTTGAATCATGGTTTTTGAATAGGTATTTTTATTGAGTTAACCCAGATGACACCAGTATTTTATTTAACAATAGTTTCATAACAACCACAAAGTAGCTTGTACAACCGGGAAATGAGGTAATGGTGGTTAAATTATTGGTTTTAGTTGCTAAGTAGGTATGGCTTGTCTATACCTACCTGTAAGACATGATCTGTTTTCTTTGACCAACCAAGGATTCAAAACTAGTGCCTCATACTCGGCTAGTGCGCATAAGAAAACTCTATGTATCGCCTTGCATGGCGCCTACGAGACATTCATTCCATGCTAAATGCAAGCCGTTTTTTATTCATATTTATTGTAAGTCCACGCATATCGTACGCTAACTAGGCGTCGATAATATTTGCATAATATCAATAATGGTCAAACAACAGGTTTCGGCGCGAGCGCTCTATTCTGATCCAATTGGGTGACACTGACGCGAGGACGAGCCCTAGAGTAAGTAGGTAGGCGGAGAGGACTCATCGGTTCAATGAGAAGACGAAAGTAGGCAATCTTACCTATTGCTATTGTCATTATCACCTGGGTATTCTTGAAAAATATGCATATGTCGCTTTATATTGTATTAGTAATTGAAAAATTACTGTAATTAAAATGCAAGCATTCATTAAGGGCCTATACTACCTCAAATGGCTTAGCGTGATCCTCCGTTATATCGAAAATACTGCACCATTAATTTTGAAATAAATATATGGTAAAGTTGAGGATTAATGCTAAGTCTTATGTTAGACGAAAACACGATTCCATAAAATTTTCTCGATAGAAAAATAATCCAAAGTTACCTCTAACCCGAACAATAAACCGCTGGTATTCAAAAAATACTTCAAATTAGATCATAAAACTTTGCATACTAACTGATCATACTTTAAAGCAGGTCTTATGTTATTTATTTTTTTATAATTACCATTATTTTCACTGTAAAAAGCAAATACCTAAACTATTGGCGCTTCCTGCCGCCCAGCACCGCACTCTGTCTCGCTCTCACTCAGTCCGCGAGCAGTATCGTATGAGCGAGATAAAGAGTGAACTTTAGCTGAGGTAGTATAGGCTCTTAATTACCTACCATTTACATTTTAATTTTATTCAATGTTTTTTTTTAAGTGAAACTTCTTTACGCACGCTTGACTTGGGGAGTAAGCTGGCGAACGCGTGATGTAAGCGTTACGAAAAGTGTGATCGGGCGAGGCGAACGGGAGTTGAGTGGGGGATATAAGCAAGAGAAAGCAGTGCGCACGCACATTTTCTTTCTCTCTTTCTCTCATAGCCAAATACGTTTGAAGTTTCACTTCAGTCGTGTGGTCATAAGCACACTCGGTTTTTTTTTTCTTTTAGTTTTTATTTTGGGTTAAATGCCAGAAGCTCTCGTCTCCTCTATTCTAAGCAACTGTCATTTAAACCTTAAGTTTTTTGTAAAAAGGGACATGATATAATTTTATCAGGGTAGATCCATTTAAGTACGAACTGAAATACGAACAAATGTTCTCTTGCTATCCTACATGTGTCTGCCCTGCTGAGTAATTGCGTAACCCACTAACAGCAGCCACTGTTTGCCCTATTAAATAAACATGAGTGTTATTCATTTCATTTTCAGCTGAATAAAACAGTTGTTGTGTTTGAGTTGTTTGCCGTCAGAAACAAATGAAGACTGACATCAAATGAAGTGGCTTCACTCCGTTATAATGTAGCTTTTTATTTTAATAATTCCGGTTTTTTCTAATAGAATAGAATAGTCTTTATTACATGCATTGCGTTATTTACGTTGTTGAGCAGACAATTTTTTCGAACATATGAAGCAATAGCTTAGCAATATCCTTTAAAATGATTCAGATTGTGAGGTGTGTTATGTATTGAGTGCTGATGCTGATCTTTTACAAAACACGTGTTAGTACTCGAGTGGACATGGTCCACTCTTCACCGCAAAATAGGTACCAATGCGTCACGTTTTCCACCGTTATTCCGTGTGTCGTATCTGCGCCTGAGTCTGCGCTATCGCTATCGGTCGCGCTCGATATGCCGCACGTGGCGTTTAATTACTGCTTGTTATGTGCCGATCATTAACTGCTGTTTTACGTAAGGTATGCAAAACCTTCGATATTGACTGGGTTACGGGTTTAATCTGTATTTTGTGTAAGGATGGAGAGTCTTGAGATGGTTTCCTAGCTATGGAAACTTTGATCGAATATTTGGCTCTTTAGTTCGCAAAAATCTTGATATCTATGATTTAAATAATTGTTACATAAATAATATCATAAGTCCATAAATAATATCAACAGCAGCCTTTATTTGAGATAAGGCTGTCAGTTATATCATTAGGGAAGTAACGAAAGTAGATGTAAAAAAAAACAGAATTTCAGGAGTGTATTGGTGCCTAGTGAAGAATGTTTAATTTACCTATTAGGATTAAAGTATGTCAGTTACTTAGAGAGAATAAATTTATCAATTTATAACTCAAGTGTAGGTTATTATCTACACTATAATAAAGCTGATGAGTTTGTTTGTTTGTTTTAACGCGCTAATCTCTGGAACTACCAGTCGGATTTGAAAAAAATCTGTTTGCATTTGATAGCTCAATGCTTGACGAAGTTTATAGGCTTTTAACATCACGCTGTGAGCCTAGTAGAAGCCGAGCAGAAAGAAAAAAAGTAAAAAAAAAAAACGAAATGAAGAAATAGTGAGGGTGGGCGATGCGATGCGACGCGATGGGTCGGAAGAACAAAAAAATTTCACGCAGGCGAAGCCACGGGCAGAAGCTAGTATTTGGTTATTTAGGCTGAGTTGCCCAAACAGAATCAAAGACAAACAGTGCAATAACAACTAGTCTATATATATTTCAGAAGTATAAGTTTCCGCTGATTAAGTTTGTCTACTCCCGGGTCGGAATTAAGTTAAATATACATTACATTCAATCAAGGAGTTTGATCGAAACCAAGTTAAGATTAATTTTTGCGCGGAGTTTGACTTACGGTTTTTAATTATGATTTAAGACTTACGTTTGTATCATTTCCTTTTTTTATTTCATTTCATTTATTTATATCAGGTAGAGATTTTGTTAAAAAAGTTGTTTGTTCTATTTAAATAATAATATAATTAATTTCTGAGTGTTTTATGATCTTAATATTTATAAACAGCTTCATATGCTACCGTTGTCGGTTTAAAAAGGGTATCATTTAAGCTATCACCAATTTAATTAGTTTTGTGTTTCTTAAATAATAGGGTTTGTCCTCCAAATAGTAGATCTGTCACCAAAATGTAGTCACCAAACAATGCAAGTGACCTAACCAAACCGAACCTCGGGGTGCCCTTCGCTCGCTCTTGCATCCTATGTCGACGGAGCCCCGCTTCGCGGGGCCCCTATTTCTGTGTAAAGGGTTTAAAGTAACCTAACCAAACCGAACCTCGGGGTGCCCTTCGCTCGTTCTTGCATCCTATGTCGACGGAGCCCCGCTATCTGAGAACGAAAATATTTCGTGGCGATAGATCTATTTATTAGGTGATACAAATATTTCGTGGCGATAGATCTATTTATTAGGTGATACAACTTGATGACAAATATAAATTTTGGTGATAGAAAATATAGTTCCCGTTTAGAAATATTAAAATTAAAGTGCAATTAATATCCCCATTAATATAGTATCACCCAGGATTCACCACATAGCACTGTATTTTGAGAGATAAGAGTGTGGATTTTTTTTTTTTTGCCATGTTGGTAGTCGTGCCCTTATAAATTAGCTAAGTTTATATCGGATAAGTAAAATAATATTATATTTACAGGGTTTTCTACATACCCTACGTCTTTCAGAATTTGCCTTTTTTCAAGTGTCTCTTATTCTCTCTTTCAATGGTTTTTTCACCAAAAGTTTTTCCCCTCGATCATCATATTAGCAATTTTCTTTACTTTTCCTTATTAACGGAAAAAATGCAAGGTAGGCAGACCAACTTATAAGTACCTACCACCTTTTTAGATGAACTTTGTTTTCTACACTAGTAAAGAATCCCATCTTCGCCTTCAGAACATCCACTGGAAACCACACGGAAACATCCATAAACAATATAGAGTTCAAAGACTGGTACTGATACTAAACGTAAGACGTAATGACATAATTTTCCTGTGTCCATAAGGAAGAGATTTTCAACTGTTTATGGTCTTAATAGTATCATGATAAACTTTGGAGGTCTTCATAATATTTTTTGTAATGTTTTCCTTAACTCCTTTGTGTATTAAATTATAATGTTTGTTAGTAAGATGACAACTAGAATACTAATCAGCTGTCTTTTGTTTTATCTGTAGTATACTATAGACCGAAAACCGGAAGTGTTTATTCAAATTATTCAGTACAACGAACTCTGGACGTGTAAACAATGAAAATCAGACGGACCGGGAAAAAGTAGTAGAGCTCCTTGTGTAAGAGCTCTTTGGGGGAAATTGTACCAACATACTATTCTAACTAATATTATAATTAATGCGAAAGCGAGTTTGTTTGTCACGCTTTCACGCTAAAACGGCTGAACGGATTTAGATGAAATTTGGCACATGGGTAGAGCATGACCTGGAAAAGGATATAGGCTTCTTTCATCCTGGACCGCAGACAAAGTCGCGGGCAACAGCTAGTAAAACATGTATTTAATGTATTTCTACTGCCTTGTACTGTCAAGCAACATAGCTGTATTCAGTTTATGAGAGATAATTTCAAAGATATAGGTGACGGTGAAATGAAGGGGACATGAGACTTTTATACTTTGCAACGCTTCGGTAAATCCTTTTGCTGGTGTTATAGAAGGATGTAACCACTTTCCATCACGTGGGCCATCGCGACCGGCCCCACTTATCCTAACTACTACGTCATCAACTCAACCTATCGCAGTCCACTGCTGCCATAGTCCTCTCTCAGGCTGCTCCACAACACCGTGTCCTCCGTCTTCCGCATCCAGTTTGCCCCAGCCACCTTTCTAAGGTCTGTCTAGGTATAAACTACCACTTATAAACAGCATACTGCATAGTTCTATGCAGAAACACCTTCCTACTGAAATCTAATCTTTCGTAATAACAGGCTTACCGACAACCTTTACCTTTACTCAAGTAATTAGACCAAAGTCAGCTCTCCTATGCACAATATTAACATAAAATATCTCTAAGGTCACTATCAAGATATTTTTATTAAGTGTTTGACTCACTTCCGCGTTTGTTGGTTAATAGAATTTTATTAATAGATAGAATGCAAACTAACAATAATTATGATAACTTTCATGTGGTTGGCGCGATCGAATTGCAAGTTATATGATTGGTATATGTAAATATTTAGATATCTATTGGAGCGGCGAATATTTGCAGTCTGTAGGTCAAGACTGCCGAAACGATTGATCCTTGTGTGGAAGGCTAGAAGTGGATGTTCGTTTAAATGTTGGATATTTGCATAGTCATAAGGGCACCTAAATGGACAAAGGACAAACAAGGCAGTGATGCTCGACAATTTTATAGAAAAAAAAAAACGAACACTAGTGACTAAAAGTCTGAGAAATGTGATTGGGGATGGATGGAGAGGAAGGCCGAAGAAAAGATGGATGTGTAACAGATGACATGAAAGAAATGAAAGTTAATGATAGCGTTACGGTTGACTGGGGAGACTGGAAGAAGAAAATGGGTTGCGTCGACCTCAAGTAACATGGGACCAGGGCAAGAAGATGATTTCCGCAGATCGTTGACGTGGTTCAAAGACTGCCTAACCTAAGTGAGGATAGGCTGGAAGATGACCCCATAAATACTCAAAAACGTAAAAAGTTTCAGTTATTACTAGTTAATCACAAACAATTGACATCCCCATCATGATTGCACTATGGAGCTTGTTCATATAATTTGGCATTACGCCCGGCGCGGCGCCGCGGCGTTGCGTCCAAATGTGTTCCAAACATTGCCATTTTTTGGACGTCAAACAAGTTGTTGGTACATTGAAAAATAAGGAGTGCAGTGTCAAATGTATGACGTAATGCCAACAGTGCAATACTATCGTAACTATGACACCACGACACACAGAGATTATGAAGATGGGAGTTGATTATGGGCAAGCATAATATGACTACGCTGTATTTTTTCCGGACAGGACACCTGCCAACCTATCTCCTGAGAGCAGAAAGTAATAATCAGAGACGACCCTGTCATGTGCCGTAATTATGTATTATGTTAAAACTGTTTGTTATTTCACCCACCCACCCAGAGGACTAAGTCTCTCTTAGTTATTAAATACTAACATAGTTTTTAGGTACACACTCACACTCATCACATACATACTTACACTCATCACAAACACACTAACACTCATTTCATGCATACTTACACTCATCACATACACACTCACACTCATCACATTCATACTTACACTCATCACACACACTTGCATTTGGTTACCTTTTAGTTCTAAGTTTAAATTTATTATTTCTTCTGAAACCGTTGCATTTGTTAAAATTTCTATACTTAAGTCATATTTTCTGTCGAAAGAGACTGGATCCTGCGACACAGGGTATCCTAGTGCGGGATCCAGTGTCATACCCAAATAATGTAACACTAATTTATGATTCAATAAAAACTTATTATTATTATTATTAGGTTCATACTAACAATATAAATGTAATCTGTAATATTGTGTAATGGATCAATGGTTGCCTGAAAATAAATTATTATTATTATTTACCCGTCACTTTTCGCAAAAGTTCATTAGAAAACCAGCCTCAGACAGCATCGGTCTGGCATTAATACTGAAACGAACCTTTTTGGCGCAGCCGGGAGGAACACACTGCTGTTGTTAAAACATTTCTGTTTCGTTTTTTATGAACTGTTGTTGGTCAAAATATTAGACAGCCAATAAGATAGTTGGTAACTTAGGATGCGTTGGACGTAAAGCACTGTGGAGCTTCCACGAGTGGACTCTTGTTGCCCGGTTACAGCAAAGCCAAAACGGTTGTCATGTGTTTGCACATTGCACTTTTGTATGGTGGTCTAACTATATCCTTGGTTACCCAGTTACTTTGATGCAATTGTGATAGTGATTGGCGACTTCAACTAGTTATTGCTTAACTATAGGTAACTTAAAGAGCACAGTTAAGTGAAGCAACTTAGAGCTTTGCTTAGGTAATGATGGTTACAATCAATAAAGGCTGGTTCAGGCTGATGATGTTATGTCATTTTTAATGATTGTGATGTAACGAAAGTTGCGTTGATTTGCGATAGGAAATAATTAGGAGATTGTGTTTGGTGCTGGCTTTATCTCAGTTCAGTATTGGGTTGCGACAGGCTGAGTTGATAGATTGAATCAATTTGAATCGATAGGAACTCTGACGTCTGAGGATGCGTTTGGGCTCGCGCGGGGTGAATGTTTTTGTTTAAGTACTTGTTATGCTTCTTTTTTAAATCTTTTGTCTATGTTACAGGTCCACCGATTACCATTGATGAGTGATATATATAGTTTACATCGCACTTGCCCGATGGATAGTGTTCGTAGTTGCAGATGGAAGGGAAAGCCCCCTTAGTTGTCTTTTACGATACCCCGGATATGGCCGAAAAGTAATTATAACTTTTCGGGAATTTCAAATGTTTATTTTGTTAGGGGTGGAGGGGGGCTCAGGGGATCAGACCAGAATAAATCAAAATAATTAATAGCTAAACAAAACAAAGAAAAAAAAAAACATACAACCTACCTTTCACAAAACACTTCCAAAAATCACTTTATTAAAACTTTATCTATATCAAAATATACTCAAAATACTATAAGCTTTATAAGTGCTTGAGGCTAGTGGCATGGTCAACTCGTATCGGAACACTGCAGAGTTGAGTCCAAGTGAGGGACGGAGCGAGCGGGGCGGCCATTAAACGAGCGATAAAATGAGAGGAAATGTTATTTGATGATTAAAAGTGGTTTACTTTTGAAAAACAGTTTTATGGTTGGTGACGTAGTGCAGAAATAAACGTGAAGTACGTTGTCCACGATTCAACAAGCATTTAATTACGCTAGCGGGAAATCTACTTGATCTGAGGAAACTCTCATATCAAGCTGCTGTTAACTGACAGTGTGCGTACATAGCATGCCAATTTGTTGTGTGTCTTTGGATTGCTAAAGTCTACTAACGCAGATTAATGTGTACGTACATATTATGTGGAGTATCTCACAGGATTGTTAACTGTGGGCAATAATTGATAGGTTTCGATACTAAACACTGTCACACAATTGTTAGTGTTATATGGTGTAACTTTATTCACATAGGAAAAAATGTGAACGATACTCGACTATGAGACTCAATAAAAAGAAAATGGTATTATGTAAGGTATTCCTGTGAATACCTATACAAGTACCTATGTACTTGTGAACCTTTCCTATTTTCTTATAACATCTACATAGATTGGTGCAGGCAGCAGAAAGACTTGATGCCTAGTACCGTACCACGTCTTTAAAATGTTTTTACTTTTATTTAACCGGCAACATGAGATAAACATAATAATTGTAATGTAATGCTTTTTTGTATTATCTCGAGTCTTATGGCCTAGTGCTCAGTTGCATGCTTAAAGCGTAACGCGCAGAGGACATCATTATAACTCCTTGACGCCTTTGAATATGTGCCATCGCGCATGCATGAATATTTTATGACGAATTCAACAATGTCCTTATGTGGGTAAATCGGGGAAAGGAAAAATGCGTTTGGAGTCAAGAGTGGTCATTGTAACTCGTAAAACTCGATTGAAAGGAAAAGTGGTTGTAACTCTTTGGGGTTTAGGTTGGTATGAATAGTTGCTAGATATCGATTTACAAGATTTATGTAAAGAGTGGCTTAAGATGACCTTTGTAATAAATTGTGAATACGAATCCGATCCGCTTTGAGAATATATTGATTTTTATGTATATTTTATACCGTACCGTAAAATAGGAAAGAACTGGTAATCTAAGATATCACTTTGGTATGTAATTCATCAAAATAATGCTATTTGGACGTACCTATAATATACCTCCCCCTTTAATCCAAAACAACGGACGCGACGATATGTTCTACATTTATAAACAACTGCCCAATACAATTCTTCACTCCCACCAATCAGAGCGATACCAATATTTCTCCACAACAATAAGACCTGCCTGTTTGCCCAGGTAGGCACACGGCATGCCCATACCCAGTTATTTAGTATTCAGCCGGGCATCCATGATTGATGCCAAGCCGTGCCGTACCGTACCGTGTACGCTGTACCCGGGAAATGCATTAGGTTTTACGTGTTTTTGTCCAAATTGAGCGCTTTTTTGGCAATTTGACGGTTTATTTCTTATTCTGCCGGTGCGCTTTTTCGGGAAAGTAATTTTGTACGTGAGGTGTTGGTTAGGAGAGGCTTTTTATTGTGTTTGTAGAGCACTGAACCTATTTACACAAAATAAATAATTATCGGTTTATAAAAGAATCACTTGTAGACCGTGATTTCAACAGTGAATCTTGTAGTCATATTGTTGTTTATGCGAAGCAATTGCCCTTTGCCCTACAGGCCATATTGACACCTTAGTTTTTAGGTGGCTCAACATTCAAAGGAAGCTTTGGAGAAGAATGTCTTTCACTTTCACATGCTCTCGTTGAGTATTGTGCTATGTACCTATAGGATTGCCATCTATCCAAGACCATTGACTAAAGTTGTAAGATCCAAGTCGGTGCACTTCACCTTGAGCCGGTCTGCTCACATAACAGTCTGCAAAATATGTACGAATGCATTGAAGTATAAATTGGTATCGTTTTACGTCCTACATACATACTCGTATCGATAAATATCATTGTGATTGTTGTCGACCTTAATCTATGCAGCCACTGTCAGAGAATTATTGGGTGAGGTTTTGTCAGTGATGAGCACCCACTTACATAATATTGAATTCAAACGCATTTAAAATAAAGCACCCAAATTATGACTGTACTTTTACGCGGCGCATTCTGCTGACCCTGACCGTGATGTTTCTTTTTGAGCTTAAGCGCTGACAGGCATAAAAGGGCCTAAAGAATTAGAAAACATAGCTTTACAAACCTACTGGACCACAAATGCTAATGCTATGTGCCGAGAATTTGTTAGGAATCATTACATTACAACAGAACCTGCATAAATATGTAAGCTGTCACGCCCTTTATACCTGGAGGCTTTTATTTGGTCAGTTTTTTTTGTTTACCATTTTTATTTTAATTTTTTTTTGCTTGAGTACGTATAGTGTTTATTGTATTTGTTGGTATATTGGTGTGGCTAGCTAACCTATGGCAAATAATTTAATTTAATGTTCTGTGTCATTGATATATAATATCAATGTTCTGTGTCCTGTAATGTTAATTACTTTGCATATTTAGTATTGTATAAAATCAATTATTTTCAAACTGAACAGACAGCTGTGCTGCTGGGGAATTTTTTCCGCCGCTTCTTCTCCCCAGCGAAAGCACTAGGAAGTGGTGAAGGGCGGGCGTTTTGGGGGGCTGTCTTTTGTAATTTTGACGATCGAAAAGTGCTGATTCTCAGCCTAGTTTGAATAAATGACTTTTGATTTTGATTAATTGAAGGGTTCATAATCCACACTGGATGTTAAGACGCTGTTACCATTAGTTTTTATGCCTGTATTTGTAAGATCAGTTTTTGACCAAACAATACTGTTCGGTGTTTTCACCGAACACCTTAGTTAGCAATATCGGCGCGACGCGTTGATCTAATATTACTTATTAGGTATATTAGATTATATTCAGTACACTTTGTCTACCGCGTTAGCAGGGTGTATTCAAACATTTCATCAATATTACATTAACACTAACAAAAGTTTAAGAGTGAGTCAATAAATAGTGTTCAACATAAGCATTTGTTTCTCCTCAAAAACACCGACACCTCGCTACGTACCCCGACAAAATAGAGGAAGTGCAGCATATTTGGAATATCAGTTTGTTCCTTTGGGAATAAGTAGAAAAGGAAACGGATTAGCCCAATATAAATGCATTAAATTATTGGATAATTATTTAACTTTAATAATACAAAAAATCAAAATTGCTTACATTTTTTCTTAGACACTAATAAATCTCATAACTTTGTTACAGTATTTTTCAATCTTTATATAATCTAAAATTTAAATATTTTTCAAACAAAATAGTCTAAAATATTATTATGTTCACTTTCAGTATCTCAAATCAACAGCATCACATCCTAACTTATAACTCCATTTCACTTTTTTAATTCTAGAAATATTCACAAAATCAAAACAAAACCGTGAACTAATAAGGACTCTTAACAGCTTAAACAATTACAATGAAGATTTTGCATATCATAGTAAATGATTATTAAGAACTGCATTCTTACCAAAAAAGTTTTCAAAGTAGACGTTTCGTTCCCGTGTGGCTGTCAGCAGAAATGTGAAGATGGCGTCCTGTTTTTAGTACTCATTGACATCGTATGTCATGTGACGTTATGACAACCGCAAAAAAGGCGTTTACATTAATTGAGATTCCAAGTTACCTGCAGTATTTCAAATATGCTGCACTTCCTCTACAGTAATGACTTAAAATTCTACTCATCCTTTTGCGAAACATTATAAAGTAAACCAAAACCAACAAGTTGGCACCAGTCACATATTTAAAAGTCATTTATTCAGTATGTAAAACAGAATCACAGTCCAATCATCGTGGAATTGAAAATATACGTCCGCGAAAAATTTAAGCAGATTACAGCTGTGTCCTATTTTTACATAATCATGTCGAGGCGGACGAAAAATGGGATGAGCCCGCATTTTATTAGAGAATCGCCGAGTGCGCTTACATTGAGCGGTTACGTAGCGTGTGTGAGGGACGATGACACGTGTGGAGGTGGCTAATACATCTACAGTTTGTACATGCACAGAGCCTCTACAAAACTATTTGATTAACGTTGCGGTTTCTTACATAGTTTTCTAATTTTCTTATACTGATTGAGACAAAGGAATCTATCTCTTTATAAATTTTGCGTACATTTTTCGGGACCAAAGTTAATGGCTTGCTAAAGTTATACACCGTCGCTAATAGCATTGCAGCTAGACCACAATGTAATGTAAAAGTGTCGAGTAATTGATAGCATCCGAGGCTTTTAAGTAACATTATAGTGGATTATTTTAAAATTAGAATCAATCTTATGGTCAGTGGGTCGTCTTAGAGGCGGTATATTTTCAAGATTCACTGCAGATAGGGAATTGAGAACGCAAGTCGGATTTCTCTCAACTCTAGATTTTTCTCCACATCACACTTTTGGTTGAATAAAGAATCAAACGCCGGACCTCAACCACGTCGTTGCAACCAGAGCAAACGGTCTGTATGTAAATTATTCGGCATATGTAAATGTTCGGCCTCCCGCAGGCCCCCAGGCCTCCAAGCGACCTTATTCTTTTGTCTCTGCTCTGAGGCCGCACTATTTGACTTTCTTTACCTCCAATTTTGATAAGGTCGGCAAGGATAGACTTTGGCGCTTTAAGTCTGAGATTAGTTTAGCTAGAATTTAGGTAGGTATCCTTTGACGATGGTTGGTATTTAGATTTACGTATGCTAGGTTTTACGACCCCTGTTACCTTTTTGATCATTGGTTATTGAGACCTGAGAGACCTTATAAGGCTATTTTTCATTTTTGTTTTCTTTGCCAGTAAATCGTAATTTTCACTATAATAATAATTTATTTATTTTTACTGGATAATTATCATCACTAGATAAAGATGAAAAGTTATTGGGCTGTAAGTTTTATCCTGTTGTGGGTGCTGAAAGAGAGCCTGCTGAACTTTCCGTGGAAACTGATCATGTAAATAAAGTTCAATTTGATCCGGGTTGAAAACAATAAAATCAAGATTAACCACCAGATTAGTGATTCCAGTACTAGTACTGGAATCACTAAAACTATGTTTATTGCATTCTGCAGCTCTGCATATGTTTGCGCGCAAAATGAGTACTCACTGATGCAGTCAACAGATTAATTCGGGTAGAAAGGGGATTTGTGGAACGAGGATTTTTTAAAATAATATTTTAATTTTTTATTTATTTTGGTGGGGCACCGATAAGATACATATTCGTGGAAATAGAAAGAAACTCTATCAAATATACGGTATTTTATCATTTATTATTCAATATTAAATAGATGAATGAATTAGAGATGACATAAACAAAAATTAAATAAAATATTTATTTAAAAAAGTGACAACATTATTACAGACGTCAAAGAAGTAGTATCTTAAACATAGGTCCTCTGGCTCCCAAACTAGGTTTATGCCTGTGACTTGGGAGTTGAAGATGAAGTGTTCATATGACATGTACCTACATTTCCTTTTTATTCCCCAAGGAAAAAAGAAATCAAGTCTTTTTATATTTAAGTATATTATCCTGTTCCCAGCGGTTACAAGTTTCTATCTTCCAACATTTATAACAAGTCGTGTGAAGTTTTGTTAAAAACAGTACTTATCTACCTACTTGTGATGTTAAACATAAAGCCTTCCGTTTCAAAGTAGAATTCAAAAGTAGTTCCAGAGATGTTAACATGAAATAGCCTAGACAAGGAAACTCGGTTTGTGTCGACTGGTCATATTGTGTAGGAGAAAACTTTCCTCAAACTACAAGGTAAAATGTACCGCATTCAGAAGTGTATCAGACAAGTATTCCTGCATTTTTTATTAAGTAACTATTAGTAGATAACAGTTTTCAACACAGACGGTTTACTTAACAACTAAAACTTTATTGTAGGCAGCTCTTTGTCTCGTCTGGAAATCTGGAAAAAATATGGTTAGATAGGCTGGTATTTAAAACGAATGTCCCAAAACAATGTTGGGTCGTGATGTCTTTACTGGCTAAAATTATATTGAAGAAAAACTCTGACACCTTTCCTAAAAAAAATTTAGTTGATTTGCATGTTTTTTTTTTTCTCTGAAAGTTCACTTTTATTTATAACATCCAATCTATACATATAATAAAACTGTAGAAAAGAAGTTTTTGTACATTAAAAAAAAATAAAAAAATATAGTCAGGGTGTTAAAGGACAACCAATAGAACCCATTTCCAGCATTTTTAGAATTTTTGTCTGTTTGTCTGTTTGTATGTTTAGTTATCCGAGCATCACGTAAAATGTACGAAATCAATGTAGATAACTTTTATACACAACGATTAAGCGTAACTTGAAGTAACATTTAGTTTTTGTTTCATTGCAATCGGTTCAGTCTATCAAAAGATTTTTGAATTTAAAGTGTCCCAGAAGAAAAATTAGTTAACGTGTGTTAATGTGCACTTGGTCTCACAACTTCACGTTTATATATATTTGCGTTAATAATTATATAAATTGAAGTAACATTGAGTTTTTTGTTTCATCGTAATCAGTTCACACCTAAAAAATGTAAATTAGAAAATTATAAGTGTTTCAGAAATAAATAGTAAAACAGCGCCATCTATGGACAAAATGACTAACTAACTTACAATACAAATATATAAAAATAAAAAACAAAGGACACTTAGGCGTCGAAGTATTCATCCGCATCGCTATCATCCGGAAACGTGCCCAGAAGACTGGCAGCATTGCCACGTTGAATGGCAATGCTAATTCTTTGGCCAAAGAACGACCCAGCCCTCTGGTCACGTGAAGTATCGACCAGCCGGCGAGAAATTTCCTTAAAAAGGAGACGCGCGCTCGGGCCCCATGACCCGAGCGTTTCGACCCCAAACGGCTCAAAGCTGTAGTTGCCCATAAGGTTACAGTATTTGCGCCGCTTGAGGGTCTCAGCAGCTGCAGCAGCGGTGCCAGCACAGCCCGCAGTGCTAGGAACATGAGATGGCGCTAGGGTATCGACACATGTTGCGTCCCACACCAGAGGCCTACCCACCTTCCAAGGCAACAACGTCATGCCGTCTGGTCTCTTCCTATCATCACGTACCAAGCCGTTTGGTTCTAACACCGCTGGTACGCCGGCGGTGACAAGAGCTCGACGAATAATATCTTTGATTCTGGCGTGCCGTGCTATGCGACCTGCGCTCCTGCAGCAGGACAGGCCATGGTGTCCGAGACTGTCGACAGCTTCACCGCAGTGACATCGATGCGTAGCAACACAAGGTGCGCCCAAGCGGAGACACGTAGCGAGCCGAAACGATGAGTCATCCATCATTGTGCCTATGGTGGATGACGGGAGCGCTTGAAGCCACAAACCTGACTCCCATTCTCCCACAGCCAGCAGACGGGCACGCTCAACAGTATTACGTGACGTGTTTACAAGGGTATTCCGTATAATACTGTAGAGCGGCACGTCCCACCGTCTCTGGGAAGACGGGTTATCAGGCAAAACCGTATTGGGACAAGCCATTTTCCAAGCGTTCAACGCATCGGTCAAAAACGGCACTTCAAAATCGACCAGTGAGGAAGATAAAATGTTCCTGGTTAATTTATCGGTACTGTGGACCGAGGAGAAGAAAGCTGGTAAACTAATACTTGAAATTTTATGGACGCCGAGACCGCCCAAGCGAATGGGTAGTGTGGCTTGCTGCCACGCACGGTCGTCCAGGGCCACATTTAGGATGGAAGTTAATGTGTTTCTAATAATTTGGTCTAATTTTTCTAAAAGTTGTGGATGCTTCCATAGATGAGAGGAGCGAAGGCTATAAGTAAATTTTGGTCCAAAACAACAGTACCGAATGAGTGTGAAGGCCGAATGAATATTAATTTTGAAAAGTCTTTCCGAGACGTCATTAAAATTTTGTATCTTCTCCTCAATGAACGTTGGAAAGGATTCGTCAAAAATTGGGGACCCTAGAAGGTGAAGAGTTTCTTTCCATAATTTTGATATTTGGAGCTATTGTATTAAATTTTGCAATGGTTGTCTGTCTGTCAGTCGTTTGGGGAAGATAAATTTCGCATTTTGAAAAGTTAAGGTCTAGGCCAATGGAACTGAATTTTTCTTTTAAAAACTGTAAATCTTTTAAGACTGTGTCTACATCACCTCCTAGGTTTCCGTCATCCAAATACCATACGTTGAATTTAGAATTTAGTTGTCGAATAATTGGATTTATTGCCAAACTAAAAATGACTGGCCCAAGAGGGTCACCCTGTTGACAACCAACTGCTGATTTTAAAAGGTGGTCTTTATAAAGTAATTTAGAGGGTTGCCTGTAACATTGATAGAGAAAACTAAATTTTAGACAAAATTTTAAAGTCCGAAGTAAATAATAACTTGCAATTTGAGTCAAGTAGTTTTATTTACTTCGTAGTTTGAAATTTTATTTGTCTTCATTCTCATTTTGAAAGTTTGTGTTTTGTTCAATATTTTATTTGTTTGGTTCAGTTCTTTTTCTGAAAATGCCTTCTAGAAAAAAAAAAACAAACCTTTCGCAGCGTAGCCGAGATGCGAAAAGGGCGAGATTAAGTAGGTCCAAGGAATCAGAAGAAGAACATGAAGTGAGTTGCGGGGGTGGACCTAAGTATTGGATGCTTTTCCCATGGTCAACTATACGTAGCTCTTTCACGCGTAAACAACCCCAATAACCTTTTTGTGTACGCTCCAGATGGTTCCACAGCTAATAGAGCTGTTGTTTATAGAGAAGCACTAGCATAAATAAAAAATAAAGATTTGAATCGGTATCTTCGCAGGATACCGACGCACACAAAATATATTATTAAGTTCCAACATCCACGCGATCGAAGTCGCGGGCACAGCTAGTATATCAATATAGTGATACATAGTAAAATTCAAACTATTTCTCAAGTATTTCGGGCTCGACAACCAGTTCCAATAATAACGCGAGGGGCAAAAGGCACACATCCCTCTAGTCCTCAAGACACTGAGTACACAGGCCCTTTGTCAGGCCACCCATATCCCGGCAAGGCCAGGCCATAATAAAGCGCTCTTTTGTCTGACGCCATAATGGGCTTGATTCCCGATAACCAATAGGGATTTGTATCTTAATGTCTGTTCCAAGACGTTGTTCCGTTATACTTGTTATAATGGAGGCGCTTGGGACATCAACTGAAGGGATTTATTTTGTCTTGCGTTGAAAATTTCATTTAGATTTTCCAAAAAAGCATCGTTATTGGAAAATGTAATTTTTGATTCTTGTTGTTTTGCAGAGAACATTGCGGTTTTTAATGATTTTGAAGAAGATAAATGTCGCCTTTATTGATACAAAGGGTAAAAACATTGATTCAAGTATAAAGTTATTTCGGTACTTATATTTAGTTTCTCACAAACAGCACATAAATATCTCCAATCAGGTCTCAAAATATCACAATTCCATCTAAGAAACTCTCACCCCTCAAACAAATAAAAGGAAATATAAAATAATGAGTTACAATTTGGGCGTCGCTCCCCGAATTACACACAATACGCCTCGGTCGGCTCATTACCAACCTGTTACCAACATTTTCAGGTACTTTCAGGGTATTTTCAGCATCATTACCGTCTACACCGTAATTATTATACTCAGCATCAGACGATTACATCAAAATGACATGAACATTTAGTAAAATATTTTAAGGATAGGATAGAACGGTAATGTTTAGTTGTTAAGTTGCGATGCCTGCGAAGGTGTGCAATGCACGAGGGCCTTAATGTGTTTGCTCGTTTTGTGGGATTTAATGTAACTTTATGAAGTTAACATATTCTTTGGTGGTAATTTAAACAGATCACCTACCTGTTTGCTCTCCTGACAGGTGTTGCGAGGCAAATGTCTCACTTTTCTTATTACCTATTGCGATAAAAAGAAACTCACTTGTCATGCAGAGTAAAATGTTGCTATTAAATTGATATCAGGCGCGCGAGCTTGATATATTTAGGCCGACGAGTGTGTCTAAAGCCGAGATTACGTTGATAGAGTAAGAATTCTAGTTTTGGTTGTTAATGTAAATAAGGATAGGCTGGAACATCTTTCTTTGCGATAATTAAACCTCATTCTACAATGACTTATCTGGCATAGGTATTGTTTCTTGGTGCTTGTTACTGTATACTTCAACGGTCTGATGTCTTAAAAACTGAATTGAAAACGTTTATTTATGTGCAGTTGTTATGCGTCATGCTAATTCTATGTCACAAAATTATTAAACTAGAAGGTGATGGCAATTGTTTGGCGATGTCAGTACATTCAGTAGTAGTATAGACTGGCAATCTGACTCAACCAATATGAACTGTGCGTAAAGTCCTAAATGTCGGGTTTATGACGTGTATATTTATTATTCGATCTTAATGTTCAAATGGAAATGAAAGGGGGGGTGATAAGTAACAGCTGTGTTCAATTTCCTCTGCCGAGACGTTAGGAGGTGTGAAATGTATTATAGTGCTTTATAGGAATCCTCTTTTATACTGGAAGAAGCCAAGTATCTTATGTACATACATACATAATCAGCCTATAATGTTCCCACTGCTGGGTCGCAGGCCTCCTCTCGGTAAGAGGGAATGGGCCGTAATCTACCACGCGGGCCCAGTGCGGATTGGTAGATGTCACATGTCTTTGAATTTTTGGTTCTAGGACATGCCGGTTTCCTCACAATGTTTTCCTTCACCGTTTTGAGAGCAGTGGTGATGAAATAATTACTATCTACTCGTATATGTATCTTATGCAGTAGAGAGTATTCAGTCAGCAGCGGTGGCCCAGTGGTAACGGCCGCGACTTACGAGTTATAGGTCGTAAGTTCGAACCCCGACAGGCGCTTTACTTTTTCACTTTGCTTTACTTTGCTCGCATTATTTCATCACCACTGCTCTCAAAACTGTGAAGGCTTTCGTGACGAAACCGGTAAGTCTAGAACAAATAATTTGAAGACATGTGACATCTACCAACCCGCACTGGGTCCGCGTGGAGGCTTCTCCCTCACACAGAGAAAATGTCTGTGTCCCAGCATTGGGAAAGTATTCATTTTACAGACTGGAATGGAGACCAAAAATCGGCTAACGTAGGGTAGGTCGCCCACAGACTAGCAGGAGCGATGATCTTTGCTGGGTAGCTGGTAGCAGCTGGATGAGGATAGCCGAAGGTCGCGTTGAATGGCGAGTGATTGAGATATTCGTTCGATTGGGCTTATAATACCAGACTATTTTCATCCCGCTACAGAACAAAGGCTTCCCTCACACAGAGAAGGCACAAGCATTCTTCACGACGTTTTTCTTCACCGATGCCGCGATGTTAGAAATGTCCAACATACGAGTAAACTACATATTAATTGAAAAAGTCACATTTGTAGTTACCCGGATTTTAACCCACAACCTCGTGCTTGAGAGGCGAGACCTTAAACACTGGGCCATCACACATTGAGCATTAACAACTTCACCGCAATATTCTTATCCTGTCAGATCTTCTAACAAATAATAAGCATCATGTGTAAATTACTGTTGTTCCCCACAAGGGGAGCATAACAACGAAAAAAATAAGGAACATTAAAAGATGTTTCCTTTATGAAATGAATATCTTACGTCAGATCAACCGTAACGATACTTTCTATAGCATTAGACCAAGGAGTATGGTGTCTCCATTTCTCCTTTATAGTCTTTGGTCTATTGTTTCTCCCGGTCCCGATATCGTTGTGCAATATCGTCATTTTTTATTCGTCGTTATCGTTTTGTTTTACCGTTTATGAGGTAGTCGTTGTGTGGAAGTTATTAGACAATATTGCGTTTTTTCAGGTCTTTTCAAATAATCGTTTGGGATTGTTTAGAGGAAAGGGTGATTATGGGCGATAGAAAGATGATGGCTTTGATAAAAATATTCAAAGGTATGTTTGGGTCTGGATAAAAAAAAAACATAAAAATCGTAATATATACATAATTATTCCATACATCCTTATTTCACAATAATTGTAAGTGCTTAGTATGAAAGTCGTAGGGATTTCATGTTTAAACTTGGTCTCAGATGAAAAGCTATTGTTAACGTGATCATGTTTACTTAGCTCTGTGTGCGATCGATTTGTGAGATGGTCACACTGAATGCGTGTCTGGGGACCCTTTTAAGTTTCAACTGCAACAATACATACAAATCAAAAATGACCCATGCTAAAACGCTACATTCAACCATGCATAGATAAACTAACGCCTTCTTTCCATGGGGTAGGCCGCTACATTCAACCAGTTTCCCTATTAAAATAAGCATGTCATTTCATTTTCAGCTGAATAAAACAGTTGTTGTGTTTGAGTTTGCTGTCAGAAACAAATGAAGACTGACATCAGATGAAGTGGCTTCACTCCGTTATAATGTTGTTTTTGTAGTTTAATGATTCCGGTTTTTTCTAATAGACTCTTTATTATGTACAGACGCTAGCACATCAAGATATTACAATCTGTCAAAATTCTTTAATAGATTTTGAACTTTATCGCCTAAACATAAGGTTCAAAGTTGATTGGGAAAATTTTTCAGTTTGGATAGCTTGATGTGCTGGCGACTGTACATACTAACCACCATATGAATTACAGATAAATAAGCAATGTTACAAAAGGTGACACAGTGGGTAATCCTGTTCGAATGCTACTAACTTTTCTAACTGTTGAGGGCTGTCAACCTTTTCTAATACATACATATATTCACCTTATTTTCAACGATGAATGTTTTTGTTTTTTAGAGACACCATACTCATGATAAAGTGACAAAAACATCCAACTATCAACTATTGTACTTACTTGCTACTATATGAGGAGATACTTATAGCTTCTCATCTGTTTTTTTGACGCCATTTTTGAAAGTGCAGAGTTTTAAAACCTTTTTTCTTTTTAAAGCGATTTTGAAACCTTTTTCTCTATATTACTAAAGTCAGAAAAAGCTTCCATTTTTTCAAGATCCAAAGTTTTTGTAGTAATCTCTATACTTTTACTTCTTTTTTTCTTAAGGATTTATTGTCCTTGGAACAATGTTTCAGGTGTAGGTATTTTAATACTAATAAATCACGAGATAACCTGAGATGGGGTTAGTAAAGTCTGCAAGTTAGCTGATAACATAACTTTGTAAGATGAGGTGAGGACGGAGGCTGTATTATCTCATATTTATGTGTTAACTTTGTTATAAGTGTTTCGGGATAACCTGAGGATCGTAAAGTGAGCTCTGTTTAAAATACTTCGTTGTTATAGTGAGAAAGGTACGCAAAGGAAAATTATACCTATTTCGTAGTTCATTCTTCAGATGTCCTATGTTAATTTTCTTCTTCTATTCATTACTATGGGTTCCACGAAGGTATAGTACATTACTGCAGCGGCCAGCAAAAGAGGCATTGTCGCCTCGGCCCACATACGTAAGTCCATCAATGCTTAGTTATGACCAAGGCTTGTATAGTACTTTTCTCAAATAATGCGCGGAAATTAAAACTAAGTAGGTAGTACCTAGGCAGAACTTTTTTGTCAAATACAATTTCTTTTCAAAATAAATGACGAACAACGAACAACAATAATTTCTCCCGCGTTAAGCTGGCCGCATACGTCCGGTTTCCTGATTTGGAATTCAGATTCGGAGACCCTGAGCGCACATGTTCTTATTTATGAACGTGTGCGCTAAAGAGAAGATTTTGTATGAAATGCGTGCATTCAGTCTCCGAATCGGATGTATGCGGCCAGCCTTAAAGTGTTCATTTGTTTTCAATAAACAGCTTTCTATTTGCAAGCCAGTTCGAAATTTAAATAAAATCTTTGATAAGTTACCTCCTTGGTTGCCATGTTTCGGAGTAAAAAATCGTTCCATTTTTAAATTACACCTCAGATATGAGTTTACTATGTAATTTATTTGGCCGCAAAACACGACAGATATGGATTTTCATACAACTTTTGCCGGCTGCTGCTCGCATGTATTTGGCCAGTACAGTAATTTGGATTTATCTCGAAGAAGGTTGTCAAAATATTGCTCAAAGGGGTTTGAAGGTTTTGGCCCTAAAATCAGCCGCCATTTTGATTTTTTTTCAGAATCGCGGTGCACAACAAAAGTTATATATTTAGATAGAGGACACTTATACAAACAAAAAATGTAATTAACATAATATCCTAAAGCGTCAGGTTTCGGAGTTATTCACCGAAATATAAGTCGAAAACTACTAAGATTTTTTTGTTTTTTTTCCTTCCAGGTAAGCATATTGAACTATTGAGGTAATAGAAACGTTATGAAACCTTTATGGAGAAGAAACAAATAAAGAATAGACATTTTTTAAATAAATAATTAAACACGGCAATTCATAGTTCGTTTTTTTAATCCCAGAGACTAATCTGACAAATCGAGCCTTTTCAGGAAGAAGATCGTAACCGCCATTTTGCATTTTTACAGGAGAAGGTTTTTTTTTAAATATTTCTCAAAATATTTATAGCATCAATTTGAAATTTTTACTTAGTTTCAAGGGCACCTCCCTATTAATTCAAATGTTAAGATCTGGCGCATAATATATATATATATAATCAGTTGATCTAGCGGTTTATATAAAAACAGTTTTTTGGGATTTTTGGCGCTTACGATGTTCTTCCTGAAAAGGCTCGAAATGTAATGTCAAACTTCTATACTAAAAAAAAACGAAAACATAAAAGACTAAAATGTCAGATTAGTCTCTGGGATTAAAAAAAAAAATATAAATTGCCGTGCTTAATTATTTATTCAAAAAATATCTATTCTTCATTTGTTTCTTCTCCATAAAGGTTTTATAACGTTTCTATTACCTCAATAGTTCAATATGCTTACCGGTAGGGAAAAAAAACAAAAAAATCCTTGTTGTTTTCGACTTATATTTCGATGAATACCTCCGAATCCTGACGCTTTAGGATATTATATTATATAACATTTTTTGTTCGTATAAGTGTCCTCTATCTAAATATATAACTTTTGTTGTGCACCGCGATTCTGAAAAAAAATCAAAATGGCGGCCGACCTTAGGGCCACCCTCCATACAAAAATCTTCAAACCCCTTTCCAAGCATGTTTGAGGAAAAGTATTATTATACCAACGTGACGTCTATCATCTGACTTTATAAGAAAGAAATGGTTATTTTAAATCTTAAGTTTAATAAGATTCTTTAAAGATTTTTCAGTGCATGTTACCTTTGAAAAACCACTAAAATAATAAAATTTAGTTCACAAAAGTAATCTTGGTCTTCCTATTCATAATGAATCTAGCATAAAAACAAACAAGCGAGCAAGATTCCACACAACTTTATTAAAAGAAGCGATACAAGTCTCAGTATATAAACATATGGCATCACAGTCGAGCACACACCACCAGTCCCACGACACATTCTATCACCCACAGCTATATAACAATAATACTAACATTCTATGTACATAGCCTACACTTATCATATTATTTACAGGCAAATCGTTATCGCCAACACTTTTTTAGAACGACATAATTTCAGGAGCACTGAAGTTTTCATTTTTGGTATTCTCTACAATATAGTAAATACATGCTTTTTTTTGTTCTTTCTAAATGTAATACAAAAAAATAGTTTTTGATATTCATTTTGATATCAATAACAGCGAATTTTAATGATGGTGATTACCAAATAAAGTCTCCGCGAACTTTCCGAAGTACTGAACATCTGAGTAAGGCGGCACACCCAAGAGTGGACTATATTCAGGCTGGGCAACCAACTGTTGTTGGGGAGCATATATTTGAGGGAGATCTGACGAAGTCAAAAGAGGACCCATGTACGGTTGCTCCACATTAGGAGTAGGCTCTGATAAATGATCCGGTTGCTCCTTAGGTTTTCCTGTTGTTGGCTCAAGATTCGAATGCTGCTGCAGTTGCAACTGAGATTCTGGCTGTTGTTGAATTTCTACCGTTTCAGTTTGCTTCTCAGCATCCTGAGAAGGCTTAAGAGTGGATATCTGGATTTGGTTGTAAGTATCCAAATGATGTTGGTATTGCTGTTGTGCTTGTTCTGATGCCTGTTGTTGTTGTTGTGCTTGTTCTGATGCCTGTTGTTGTTGTTGTGCTTGTTCTGATGCCTGTTGTTGTTGTTGTGCTTGTTCTGATGCCTGTTGTTGTTGCTGTGCTTGTTCTAATTCTTGTTGTTGTTGCTGTGCTTGTTCTAATTCTTGTTGTTGTTGCTGCGCTTGTTCTAATTCTTGTTGTTCTTGCTGTGCTTGTTCTGATGCCTGTTGTTGTTGCTGTGCTTGTACTAATGCTTGTTGTTGTTGCTGTGCTTGTTCTGATGCCTGTTGTTGTTGTTGTGCTTGTTCTGATGCCTGTTGTTGTTGCTGTGCTTGTTCTAATTCTTGTTGTTGTTGCTGTGCTTGTTCTGATGCCTGTTGTTGTGCCTGGTATACCAGTTGCTGTTGCTGTAACTGTTCTAGTTCGGATTGCTGACTCTGCAACAATTTTGGTTGGAAATGTTGAAGTTGAAGTGGGTGGGAATGTTGTTGAATGAGATATTGTAGATGCTCTCCTTGTTGAGATGAATTCTGTTTTAGTTGAGATTTCGATTGTCGTGCTTGAACTTGATATTGTTGGGAATTTATATCTTGAATTTCCTGTTGGGATTGCAGAGGCTGTAACTGATCAAATAACTGATGATGCGGCTGAGTCTGTAAGTGGTGTACTTCCTGTTCATGTTTATAAGCGTCTTGGTGCTGCTTTTGGATATGAGGTATACTGGAAAATTGAGGAGATGGTTCAAAAAATAATTCTTGAATTTCCTGACGCTGAATCACAACATCATGTCGTGGTGATGATGTGCGAATCGAAGCCGGGTGTACAGGTTGAGGAGTGGGATAATGCAAATATATTGATTGTGATTCACGAGTAACAAACGGCTGGTATGTTGTTGATTGTATCGGTGCAGGTTGAACTGTTGGCTGTGACTGGTGAGTTATTTCAGGTTTCAGCGGTTGAGATGTTCGAGACTGCGGTTGGGATTCTTGTTGAATCGATTGTTCCTTAGGGTTTTCTTGACCTTTTACATTAGGTTGTATAGTTGTTGAGGATATAAGTTGATCGGGCACGGGCTGTAGTTTTGGGGTGGACGTGGAAAGCAGTTGCAATGGTGTTGATAAGAAAACTGGAGTAGTGTGAGGGTGTGGTTCCAATGGTTTCACATATTTGCTGTAATTAGGCTTTAATGGAGGCAAAGGGGTTAATTGTGTCGACGCTGGTTGTAATGGTAGATCAAAGTCTTCTGGATTTTGCGTAAACTGATCGTAACTGAATGGTCTTGGTGACCGTTCCGATATCACAGGTGATCGACTTGTTTGTTGTAAAAAAGATTCAGCTGATAGTAGTGATTGAGGTAATGGCTTGAAAGCAGGCAGGCTCTGCAACCGAATGAGTTGAGGATTAGGTAACTGCCGAGGATCTTGGTAAAGCAAATGTTGTTGAAGTGCATTTAACATTCTGGGTTGATTTTGAATGTTTTGTTTAAAAGGAATGAATTGTGGTTGTTGCCGATAGACTGGTTCATATTTTTGTAGGTCTTGAATGAGTTTTTGGAACATCGATGGAATCAGAAATTTTTGTTTCACCGGGGCTAATTTTTGTTCTTGGGATTGCGGCATGACATCAGGCTGGATTTGTGGTGGTTGCTGTGGGATAGCTTGTGATTTTAACTGTGCTTGTTGCGTTGGCAGCCCTTTTGCGTACTGCGTATTGACAGGTAAGTTTTGAGAGAAACTTGAAAAACTAATAGCGCCGTTCGGATGTGCGTGATACCCCTAAAACAGATAATAATTGAATATGTTAGTAATCAAGTTTGAGTAAGGCGGTGTTTCAATTCGAAGTTATTCAGTAATTATTAGGATCATATGAACTCTCTTATTTTATAATATTTTTTGGGGTTAAATATAATGATCACCAAAAACTTTTTTAAAAAAAAAACTACCGACTTCAAAAAAACCACTACAAAGCGATAAATAACTTTAATTTCAGAAGTCGGTGTCGTTGGTTCCGCATTTTCGTTTTTTGACACTGACTTCCGTAATTAAAGTTATTTATCGCTTTGTAGTGGTTTTTTGAAGTCGGTTGTTTTTTTTGTAAAAATGTTTTTATTTTTAACTTTTTAGTTGTACCTACCCCCCACACAAATTCAATTAACACTAGTGCACTGAAGAATTGAAGACATCGACTAGAAGAATCATCAAAATTTCCTAATAGTATGTAGATCACTTTAGTGAAAAAACTGTCAAAATCGTTTTCTAAGTTTTTGAAATAATCGCGGACATACAAACATACATACGGGTCGAATACAGAACCTCCTTTTTTGAAGTCGGTTAAAAAAATATATTGAACACCAAAAAATTAAGTCTAAATTACAATAGTTCTAGCTGGGTACCCCGAGCTTAGGTTTGGTTAGGTTACTTTAACCGGTCAAGCGGCGCGGTTCGCCGATCGGCGACGAAACAATAGAAAATCAATTGTGTCTCATTAGCGGAGCTTGACAGATTAAAACCCTTTACGGTCTGTCGACATAGGATGCAAGAGCGAGCAAATGAGAATACAAATACCTTTACCTAGGTATTTTACAATATAATGGAGTTTTAATTTTGGTGATTATTTACTATTTTTGGTAGTAAAAAGTGTTTTTTTGATGTTATATTTTACTTTATCTGGTGATAAGTTAAACATAAGCCATATTGAAATGTATCATGCTAACCTGCTTAGATACTGGTATTTCGATCTGCAGCTTAGGTTCGCCGGCTTTTAATTGTTCGTGATTTTCTGGTTTAGGATAATTTTTGTCACGGTTTCCTTCGTTGTAACCGAAGCCAAAGTCGGGTCTAGCTGGAAAAATCTGGTATACTCCATTCTGGTGTAAAATTTGCGATGGCACATCCTGTCCAGAGTATCTGAAGAACTGTTGATCGTATATTGGGGACACTGAAGACATGACCTTTTTAGGCAATTGCATTGGCCGGTAGATCTCTTGAGGAAGGTTTGCATGTTGACGAGAGAGTCCAGAGTCCAAAGGTTGGGGGTACGCTTCAAACTCATGTCTGGGATGGTTCACTATGTAGACCGGTATAAGTGGGCTAGGTAGCTCGACCCCTTTTGGTGGAGCTTCTTGCAACTTCTGTTCATTTTCTGCGTCTCCCTGAAGTTTATATGCCTTTGGATTTGAGTACGGTGACTGTGATGCTGCTGGTGTGGGCACTTCAAATGACGTTGGTGATGAGAGCTGGGGAAAAAGTAATTAACTGTCACTTATCTTTGAAGTAATTGAACTATAGATAGCTATTAGGTTAAATATCCCATGGCTTTTGCAAATAAAAATAAAAATTTAATGGGGTGAATAAGTATAATGTAAGTATGCATTTATTTGCCAAGCATTGAAGATAATTATCTATAAGGATAACCCTCTTTTAAAGAAAAATGTCATGGAAAAAAAGAAAGAAAATACGTTTATTTGCGGTAAATATGACGCATAAAAACAACACAAAGTTGGGGGAAAACATGCGTCACATTCCCCATCGCTCAGCAAAATGCTAAGACCATATGCGACACAGAGTCTCAGCGCTGGTTCTTAGCGATATCCGAAAGGAGGCCGGAGGCTTTAGTTTAGTATTCAAAGTGTATTAGGTACATAAATGAATAAGTTACAAAAATGTTATAGACAATTATCTGCGTTAACTACAGTATATAAACCTGATGAGCGATGATTTAATTGGGTTATGTAGTTTTGGCACCAGCAGTATTTGAATCAGTATCGGTTTGGCACAGTCGCTGTATTTAGTGTTTATGAGCTTAGTTTAACTCGCCTATTGACTACTGATGCCAAATTTGACGTATGATTATATTCTATAGAATATATTACTGGCGTTTGTGAAATTTACTGAGTCTAATACATATTTATGTCTACTGTTATTTAAAATATCTTTATGTTGATTAATATGTTTATCTACACCATTAAATTAATTATATTTTGTGCACACTCTGTTTATTTGTTTCGAAGTAGTTATTAAAAAAACAACTGATAAACATTATAAGCTTCGCATTAATTTCCATCCCCATCATGTAGTTCATATTTCTTAGGGCGAATTCCACCAAAGTTTTATACCTAGAATAAGGGATCTTATTATTAGAATAAATTTTGAATTTTTTACAGTTTTTACATAACTGTCAGACGTCAACTTTATTCCACGAATAAAAGATATCTGACTTTGGTGAAATCAGCCCTTAGACATTTTTGTTTTAGAATCTAGAGTAGGTCTGTTCTTAATTTTGCATAAGTATAGTGCAACCTACCCTGGCTTGGTATACAGATACAGGAGAGTAGAGATGTTTGGCGAGCGCCGCCTCAAAGGACGGGCCATGCCCACTCAGCACGTCGGATATCTTGGCGAATTGGGGCAGCCGCATGCCGAAGATTTGCTGAAGAAGAAAACACTTTATCATGAATACCAGAAGGTTAGGATTCAGTTGGTAGGGTAATGTTATTTTTTGGATGTTCACTGATCAATAATGAGAATGTGCGCAGGTTTAATGGGCTGATGACTAAGATATTAGCTTGGTTTAGTTCAGAAATTGATTCAATGAAACAAGGAGACATTTTCAATAAAATTGGAATAAATCAAATATTTTAAAACAGAGACATCTTTGCAGCATGTCAAAGAGGCTTAAACAATTTACACTTTTATACGACATTTATCACTACAAAATTGAGTCTAACTTCATTAATCTTGCACCCGGTTTCTGGGACAAAAATTATTATATTATCAACGTGGTGAAATATAAGAAATATAATTTTTATGTTTATTTTTGTTCCCAAAACCGCGCGTCTTACACAAAAATAAAACCAGTAGTCCCTCGACACCTAGTTGGAGTGACAGACACTAATCCAGCTGAAATGCTGATTGTGTCTCGTCAAGTTCTGTTAATGACTGGTGCCGCTTCGTTTCGGCAAATTTTTGGATGGCGTAGCATTTGGAGCCTTAATAATATTTGAATTTGTAAGCTAGTGTTTAAATGGAGATATTTGGAGACTGAATTTCATTGAATCAGTTGCTATGGAAGTGCTATGGTGTTTAGTTACACCATGGTTGAGAGAGGACGGGAATGTATATAGCAGTGGACGGAAAAAAATCATAATATGTTGATGGTTTTCGCTATCGTGGGGTAATAATTTTACGTTTTGATTAAAAACAGTAGAGGTTAGAATAACATCCTGTTCAGAAAAAACTTCCAATCATATTGATAAATATGATTAACACGTGTAAAGAATTCAGGATCACACGACAGCAAAAATATATTTTACCAACAGCAATAAAACGAAATGTGTCTTCAATGAAATTAGCCGTCACGTTGATCCTCGTAAAAGGTAGCAAAATAAATACAATAACGAACGTTTAATATCTCCCAGCAGTGGATCACGGCTGACATTATAAAAAATATATATTTTCGTGTTGCCTGTCCCCCCCCCCTGTCTCTGCGACTAAGTACCTAGAGAGTCACTTTTACGCAATTGGCACACAAATCACGAAGCAACAAAGTGGAGGGCCGCATGTGTAGTCCGGATTGGTTGCGAATTAATTTTACGTTCCTATTTGCATATTCTAAGGTTCTGCTATAGTACGTTCATAAGCATAATTCATATAGCTGTGGGTACAGACGTTAGCACATCAAGCTACTACAATCTGTCAAATTTCTTTAATAGATTTTCAACTTTATCGCTACAGCATAAGGTTCAAAGATGATTGGGAAAATTTTACAGTTTCGGGTAGCTTGATGTGCTGGCGTCTGTACAAGAAACTTTGAGTCTTTGGTTATTCACGGGTATTCACAGTTTTACACTGTTATCAACGGGACGTCAACGAGAAATGAGATTATTCGAACCGGTCGTGACGTCCCGGTGGTGGTGTATGGTAGACACGCGGCCATTGTAAATTTATGTAGATATCGCTACTTCGGCGCCGTCGTCGTGTCGTTCTCGGCGGTGACGCCTCGTTGACGTGGTGGTCAAACTGGCTTAGGGAAGACTGCATTATTTACATCAGCTGGTTACTGTTACCCTTTTTATGAAGTACTACTGTTAAAATGTGTATAGAGTACAATCACTTTATAAATCAAAATATGAAGAGAAGCTGTCAATAGGACAATACATTCATAAGAGTAGGTACATAGGTATTAGAATTCAAATTTCTTCGACAAAATGAACAATGCATACAAACAAATCGCTTCCCACATTTACTTTAATTCTTTACGCAGACTATAAATACGTCCCCAAACGAGTGAGGACTGCGCCGACAGAAAGATTTCCCGGCGGGAAATAAAAAGGAGGCCGTACTTAATACACAGATGTAGAGGCTCCGTCCATTACACTCCACTTGATAAGAACCGTCAATTTCATTCATTAAACCTTACTTACGAACATATTGCTTGTGACTTGTGAAGTTGTGAGCATCTACAGATGGACTTAGAAAGCTTTTTGATTTAGATGGAAACCAATAGAATTTTTAGGAATTTGTAGGTTTTTATTTGGGAGCTTTCTATACGTCATTGCTTTTTCGCACGCTGGTGAAAATCATGGAATCAGTTGGTCCAATATCATACAAAAAAATTGCAATTGTGTTGGCCAAACGACTTGTATATCTCCGGGTTAGCGAGTAATAATTGCCTACATAATATAGGAAAGACGTTTTATTTATGTATACTCAGAATGTAATAAAGAATTTCCTTTGTGTAACAAATATTAGCTGTAGGTACGTCGCGTCGTTCGAAATTATTAAGTACAGAGTCGTCATAAAAACAAGCACCTAATTATTTATAGGTACTCGAAATATTACCCAGCAAAACTCGTATATTCAGCCGCTTCAAAATACACGCTTTATTTGAATTGAAGTACTCGCATCAATGAACACTCACAAATAAGGTTAATATTAAAAGCATTATTTAACTTTTTATCGCGAGCAGATTGTGACGTTTCTGGTATTAATTCGCGCCAGTAAATTTCTCTTCACTGGGCGACACATTCTCTCACTCTGCTACAATGTCACAGAATGATGACTTACAGAAGGTTTATTTGGTGTCAACTTCTAGTCAACAATAATGACTCAAGTTTAAACATGTATAGGAATCAAAGCAAACCAGCCTTAACGCAAACCCAGTGTTACGCTAAAATGTGTGTAAAAAACTGCATTAGTTTAGATTTCCGAGCAACCGCATTCATCGTCTTGTGTTTGGACCCATGTAGGCAAGCATTTTATAACCCCTGTTCTAAAAGGGTGAAAGAAATGTCATACCCTCGAACCAAACTTAGGAGAGCAGTGATGGCCCAGTGGTAACGGCCGCAATCAACCAGTTTGTAGATCATAGGTTCGAACGCTTTACTTTGTGTAATTTATTTCATCACCAGTGCTCTCAAAACGGTGAAGGAAAACACAGTGAGGAACCCGGCAAGTCCTAGAACCAAATATTCGAAGACATATGATATCTACCAAACCGCACTATGCCCGCGTGGTGGATTACGGCCCACTTCTTCTCACCGAGAGGAGGCCTGTGACCCAGCAGTGGGAATGTTATGACGTAGACTGGTTACGATGAACCAAAATTTCGAGAGCGTGAGATCCACCAACTCGCTTTAAGCCCTCGTGGAGGATTACGGTACACTTCTTCTGTCAGAGAGAAGGCTTGTGTCCTAGTAGTGAAAAAATAAAAGGCATTATAGGCCCGATATATATTATTCCTACTAGACCTTCTGACGCCTCCTGCCCCGGACCATTATTATGACACTAATCGCCTTATCTCGCCGGCTCCCACAGGCCGCTGGTTCAGACACTTGCCGCTAATAACATTACTCACATAACCTTCACGAGCTTCTGACTAAACAATTTCCTGTAGCCTATCTTGTTTGAGACGCAATAATTTTTTTCTGGGTTCTGATATGAACAAGCTAGGTTTAGGTAAACGTATAACAGTAAATCTGTGTTTGCTTGAAGGATTTTCGATCGTGAATTATCAACATGAATACAAAATTAGATGAAATTTTACACGTGTCATCTCTTTGCCTAAAACTGGCTGAAACTTAATTAATCTCCTTTCAGTTTCGTGACTTGGTAAACTAATATTCTGCTTACATTTTAATAATAAAATCAATGACACTACAAAAAATAAATATAATCTTGAGTAGGGTGGTTCAGGATGTTTTTACTTTCCATTTATTTCATACTACTCCAAAAGTTGGGGTCTAAAATCATAGATTCAAAATAATTTTTTTCACATAAATCTCTCATTAGAAGCTAGATGCACGGTTCCTAATGGTCGTTTCCTATGGAGAAGAGCCGGCAAGAAACTCCACGGTTACTCTTTTTATTGGCAGAGTAACCTCATCCTGAAACATCCCCGCCGCAATCCGAGATACCGTTAAATAGCGCAAAGCTCCGGTACATAATATACGCTGACGTTTATTATGATAACTTGCAATATGTCTTGGACAGCCTCCAACTCTTCTGCCCGTAAACCGTCCACAATTTATAGCCGTTTAAAAGTTTGTGGCAGTCTTACGAAGTCACTATCAATTTGGATGCATAATTGAAATTCTTGGCAGTTTCTTGGGAGGTAGCTGTCCTTACTGGCAGGAAATCACAACAAGGAAAACACTAGTGATTCGTATATGTTCTTATTCTCTCGTATCAGCACCATAAACGCTATGAATAGGAATGGCTTACTCTGGTAAAATATTTGCAAAGGTCAGCAAAGATGCTTCGGTTCATATAAGTAATATCAGCACCCCTGGAGGCAATTTTAAAGCACCATGACTTTAAATCTAGAGGTTTTTAAGTATTTGACACTTCAAAAAATCATTTCTTCAGTCAAATTAGAACCATCGGAGTGCACAAGATGTTTGCGGTAATATTATAAAAAGCTGTTACACTCTCTAATTAAAGGTCTTCAAACTATACGAATGGAACTGAACACAAACATATTAGTGACAGCTCGACAGATTAGTTCGTTAAATCTTCATAATTTTACAACGCCACATCAGCATCAGTTTCCAACAATGACACCACAAGCACTGATGGGTTACATAACGCGTATGACGTCACAACACGCCGGTCCTACAGCCATCAGTGGCCGGTAATAGGCCATCCCCATGCATAATAAGAGATCGTTAGTGTCGGGACTCGGGACCGAGGAGCTCTTGTCGACAATCCGACTATGTCTGAGTAGTTTCAATTCATTTGGGGTTGTTCTCGTCATTGTCTTGAGTAGGATTGAATTAGACAGTACAGGAACAAAGCCTTATTATTTTATACCTTATGCAAGAGTTAATTCATAAATCCTGGCTACGAGTCTCAACGTCAAGTCTTTCACGTGAAACAGGCAACTACAGGAAGTTGTGTGACCCTTATTTACGTATAAAACATTTTACGAATAAGTACCTACTTTGTGTCCGCTTATTTCATGTCCGCTTTTGTGACAAATAGCAGGCTGTGCATTAAGAGAACCATGCTCAAGATCAAAACTGTATAAAACCTACAATTTAACTTTGAGAACATAATAATATGAGTTCCCGGTGTAGCCGACGCATTGGGAAAATTAAGATAAGTAAAAGAAAACTCAAGTGTCTTTCTAAGTTGTTTTCATAGATCGTGTAAGTGTGTGTGTTGTAAGCTCGGATATCGAGTTGTAAGCAACAAGTCGCCGAGCTGTGAGCAGATTATGATGGCGAGATTAAAAGAATACTAGTTTTATACAACATGACACATGTCTACTTGCGTATTTGTTCCATAATATTGAGGATTTGGAAATATTATAGATATTTGTAGCAAAACTGCTGGGATGGAGAAAAAGTACAGAAACTATTGAACTTTCGCCTCTGAAACAACTACAATTTTAATTTCAACAGAACTGTCTGAAGTTTTCCTAATAAAAGCGAACATAGTAACACTAAATAAAATATAGGTATCAAACTTGACTACATCTACAAGCTACAAGTCTACCCAACAAAAATATATAACCTGACAGATATTACTTTTTTCTCATAACGAAGACCCACGGAGCCATGATTTGTCGCCGGCCAGTTCGCTAACTTCTACACAATAATTTTGACTTGTTGCTTGTAAATTGTACTTAGTAACTGAAAGATACAGAAGGACCACTTCATACAAAATGTTTACGTCACTTATATACGAACAAGAAAAATAGAAATAGTATAAGAAATAGTATATTATGTTATGATACATATTGTGTGCTATGTTAGTCACTGCACCCAGTGCACCTGAGGCGGTATTATTCGCGCAAGCCGTAGGCGAGCGCGATAAGGGAGCCAAGTGTGTAATAATCAATGCACACGCGTTTCATACGACGTTTTTCAACACACTTGCGAGGAAATAAACAGACTTGTATTTAACAAATATTTATGGAAAGTTTTTACGCGCGCCGCGCTAGTGATGGGCGCGCAGGTGTAAATGAAGTGGCAAACCGCTAAACAGCCTATATAAAAAATATAATAAACACAAAATAATGTTTAGACTGATCGTAGTGTTGTCGTATGTCAAACTGTAGTTTAGGTAGTATGGAATTAGAAAGTACTATTGGCATAGAGAAATATACATTAGTTCAGTGAGAATCCGCAATAATAGAACGCCAGTCAGGGTCTTTTCCGTTTAGTTCCAGGAGGGACTACGGACAATTTAAGATAAATAAATTTTACTTCATTTTGGGACCAAGGACAATTCAGACTATTTAAAAAAAAGTGAAATATGGCTTGCGGATTCCTTTTGGCATGAAGTCTCTTTGATGAGATTAAAAAAAGCGCACATCTCTGACTAGTAAATAATTATCTGTGGCGTTACCGCACTAGTGCGGTAACATAAAGTAAAAAGCACGCGTGTTTAATACACTATGTTATGGACCTAATAGCGATTCATTAAGAGCCACTTTACGAGCAAGTGTGTTGAAAAAAAACTAGCGTGTTATTCCCCAAGAGAAAAAGGCGAGAGCTTACCAAATTCAAATTTATTTATTGTTGGTCACAGGTGGAAAGTCCATTCTTATAATTGTTATTCCATAAAAGATTGCTGTAACAGATTTACGTATACGTAATCTACGTATCTATCTATACGGTGTGCAATATTCTAGCGTGATGCAAAATTTATTATTTATGAACGTATGTGTTAGCTAATTTTTGTACGCAAACAGGTTGTGCAGCATTCTCATATGTATGTAAGCTTCTGAAGATAAATACAGACTCCTATTATCAATTCCTTTGCAATGCTTGGTGATGGTAACATAAATGAGACTGTGTGGTTGGGTTATACCGGAATTATGTCCAGGTACGAATTGTGATTTATTAATAAAAAAACAGACTTTAAATTAGCTATTTATTTTGCCATTTTGTTTATGATTTAAACTGATCATCATATGTTCACTAAGTGAAGTTAGGCGACCGCAACAGAGGATTTATGCCATGCTTAATGCTTCTTTTAAACATGAGAATTGTTTTCTCTCTTAATAGATAAAGTAAATAACCAGAAAACCCACGTTCTAATGAACGTGGTTTTTCTGGTTATTTACTTTATTGTGTTAAATTTTTCCATAACTTCTGGTACAAAATAACTTGGTAGGTACTTTTTGTTTTTTATTAATACTATAGGGAGCGAATGAATGTCTTTAAGGATAGAAAGGAGAAAATTGAGATTTCCTTTATGAATATTTTATTGATCTGCTTTCCTAAGAAATCCATGAATATAGTATGAGCAATGAACATTTTAGTCTAGCAATTTTTTAAATCTCTTTTATGTTTTTCCTAACAATTACGATTTTTGAGAATTATTTCGCCCTCTCTTTTGCTACAAAAATAACAGCTATTGGACGTGGAGAACGAAAACTGTTTCAAACTCTCGAATTTTCTGCTTGCATATTTTTTTATTATTTTTGCTCATAAAACACTTGACGATCACCTTCCATTCGATTTTGGCTGAACATCTTGAAACAAAAGCGCATCAAATTCGAAAAGGTCCTAATCCACGTCATCACAGATCATTGACCTAACAAACTTCTCAGTTTGCAGCCCCATAATAAAGCTCAAAGGAATTACCTACGCATAGTCATACCCTCATTTCCAGTTCCCTTTCAAGTCGTACCGTGAGGATAATACAAGTAAATTGTATCGCTACGAGGTTCTTCCGCCGTCCGTGTCGTGTTACACAGCCATTACTCAATACTTCCCTTTATTTATCGCACAGGGAAACATGAATGACTCGTTGTGTAGCACGTGGAGATATAATAGTTAAGGGTGGTCTTTTCCTGTCTGATTCTTGGAAATATAGAAAATTATTGTACTTACATTATTAAGAAAATGAATGGCTTGTAGCTTAATTGGTGTTGATGATGCTTTGGGAGCTCGTGGCTAAATAGTAACAGCCGCACGGTTTGATCGATGGTTAAGCTACGCTAGCCGCGGTCGCTTCGTGGATGGGTAACCATCAATTACATGTCGAGACCCCTCCGTGCCTTGAAAAGCACTTTAAGCCGATGGTCCCGGCTCTCAGCCCAAAAAAGTCTGACAAACAGTCTTACCAAAGGGTATAGTTTTACACAGCAACTGGGTGGTGGAAATCAGATAATTAGTCGCTACAAGTAAAATACTGGTATTCAACTGCATCCGGTTAGATTGAAAGCCGACCCCAACTTAGTTGGGAAAAGGCTAGGCAAATTCTTTCCGCGGTTACAACTTCGATGGGTGATCATTCCGTTTACATCGATCCCTCTCTGCTCCTTACAGCATGTTAAGCTGTCAGTTTCGGCTGTAATACGAAAATGACGGTCGTCAAACTAAAACCAAAAGTATGACAAACGACTATTTGTTTCCGATATTGGAATCCAGTTGAAAAACCTTATGAGTTAGATGAGAAACAACATCATGCGGTCAAGCCCTATATTTCTTGAAGGAAAAGACAGGTTATAATATATCACACCAACTTGTCGCCAGCTTTCTCAAGTCCTAAAATCCATCTGCCTAGCCTTATCCCAATTATGTCGGGGTCGGCTTGCAGTCTAACCAGTTGCAACTGAATATCAGTCTTTTACATGGAGCGACTGCTTATCTAACCTCCACAGCGAAAACGAAACGATACCTCTTGGTAAGTATGTCATCCCATCCCATGTAACACAAACCTAACTACGGTGACACCACCTTCACTTATGTCTCTGCCCGTCACATAACGTAAATCGAGCGTGAAGTGTCACCTAGCCGTCGATAATTACGGGAAACGACTGTCTGTTGCAACCGCGTCAATGGACTAACAATCTTTAATTACTGTCTGTCGCAATACGACACTTATACGACGCTTGTACGACATTTGTTCGGCTGTGTGAACTTTGAGTAACTCGCTACTTTGTCTTGGTAACAGTTAAGTTAATAATACTATGTGCTATCGACGGGTATTGGTTGGAAGTTATTTCGCATCTAAGACAATTTTAAGATTTTATAGCTTAGTATTAAAATCCTTTCATCATTTAAGCGTTTACAGGCAAAATAATACCTACACGCCATTTGAATTTTCAAATGACCTCTTAGGTAAAGCTATATGGATATTTAATAAATAGGTTTCGTAAAGTCTCTTAGTAAGTAGGTATGTTATAAATCTAATTTTGATACACCTCGACAAATAAGAATTTAATATATTAAGACTAGAGACACAAATCTTTTGTTTTACTATCTTTATTTCGTGTTTCATTAGAATTAACTCAGCAATTTCATCTAAACTCACAACCAGACACATAACTCTTTACAAATAAAACTTGAGATAAAATTGTGCAAAAAAAAAACTTAATAAAGCGCCTGATTTCGTTACACAGTGTTTGCTTTGTCCAAGTTCGGGGACACAACTTTGTCGCCGTCTACGTAATGTTGCTATATTTACTGTGGGGAGCGTTTCTTTTCTTTTATTAATGTTGGTCTTCACACAGTCGGTGGAAATTAGGCTCTAGAGAGTGTTAATAGGTGGCTTTATTAACTCTTAATTGCAAGTTATTTGGACATAATTACTGGCTCTATTAATAGCAAATTCTTGCTTCTAAAACTTATTTAAAACTTGGCCTGAAAACAGCTACGTTCATATAGTAGGTATAGCCTTAGTTTATGCCATTGGGGAATACCAGCGTTACCCATCTCGATGTCTAGGTCCAGGAATTAGATTGGATCTAAATTCTGCCTAAAATTTCGGATATACCCTGTAGCTACTGTCCCAAAACAATACCCGAAGTAACACGACGGTCGCCGAAATAATACGAACTCATCTATCGACATCACCTTACCACCGTTTAGCGGACTACGCAAAAAGTGCGGAAACAGCCGCCACGCGTTAATATGCAAAGCGCGCTCTACCGCGGATCGCGCCGAAATGTCCCGATCCCGTCCGAATCGCATGCTCGTAAGTCTACAACAAACAGGGCGGTAAATCGCCATCTCCTTAGACAAAAGGGATCAGAAGTCCTACTGCCCAAATTATTTTTCAAGAAGAAAGAATCAAGTATAATGAAAAACTGAAAGTTTATTCGTTGATCATACCATAGGCTAAATGAATAGACTTTAGCCACTATGCAAGAAAAGCGGTTTATTTCATTCGTTCTCTCGTCAAAGATCTAAATCACTGCAGTTGCTGGTCTTGAACGTTTCACTAGCATGAAATAAGTATTCAGGTATGTAAGTGCTGGTAAGTTATTAGATCTGCGTAACACACTGACAGTAGCAATAGCTTTCATTTTGACAGTTCAATAACATTAATTTCATTATTTACGTTGTTGAGCGGACAAATTTTTCAAACATATGAAGCAACTAGCTGCGCCCCGCGATTTCACCCGCATAAGTCGCGATCCCGTGGGAATATCAGGATAAAAAGTATCCTATGTCCTTCCCCGGGACTCAAACTATCTCTATATCAAATTTCATCTAAATCGGTTTAGCGGTTTAGGCGTGAAAAGGTAACATACAGACAGACAGACGGAGTTACTTTCGAATTTATAATATTAGTATAGTTATAGTATAGTATATATGGATGGTTTAGCAATATTCTTCAAAATTATTCAGATTATGATTAATGTGTTACACAATTATGGTGTTGCTGAATAACTCTTGTCTGTCGACGGTGAACTGATTGAAGGTCGCAAATTGAGATGTACCTATAAAATTCAACGCGTCTTCTAATTAGTAATTACTTATAATATTGTATGGAGTAGGATTTCTGTTTTATCTCCGGGATCTTTCCCGATTGTAAAGCTTCCTACAATTCACCGACGCACACCAAACCTAGTAGACGAAGTTTGTGTAATTTATTAAATTCAGTGCACCGACCACCGCGTACCGCGCACCGCGCACGGCGTGGAGTTGCTGCGATAAACACAGCGATTTTACACTATTTAAAATTGAAAGTAGATAAATTATTGTTTTAGTTTCAGTCTAGTTATTGGTTTTGTGTGCATGCATTGTTTGCGTATGAGTACCTATTAGGGAATATGCGGGTAGTTTCGATACAGAATGGATAGTTAGCTAAATTTAATCAGCGGCAAAAGTTTTGAGGCTTTCGATTATACAGGATGAAATTAAAAACTTGCGCCAACTCGAAATTCAGTAACTGTTACATAATCGTTATAATTTGTCATCTCCCAAATCTTAATTCTTGAAAAAATAAGCGTAATAATTATCGTCTTAGATAGAGCTTACTAAGTCATTGCCTTCAAATAGACACGAATTATTGACGTTCCAGTAAAAAACAAAAATATAATATCATAATCTATCAAAAGAAATAATAAAAAAAAACTAAAGTATGAACTTTAGCGCGCGGCCGATAAGCAATCCATTCATCGCAGAGTGCACAACTCGACGTGAGGCAAGTTGGCAACGCGTTGAACTAGCGGTCATTTACCTAATTTTGACCGTTCCTACGAAAAAAGGGCGCGTGACGACGACGTTGCCAAATCGCTCGCCTACGCGCGTGTCTATGCATCACTTTCCTTAAGGTGAATGGGTAGTTGTAGCCCGCGAAATTAAATTTTTCTTACGTTTTTTGCAATTTTCAAGTCAGTGTCAGGTTGTATCTTGATCAAAATATGATTCGCGACTATAACCGGTACGTATTTACAGAATTATAATAATTAGAATCATTAATACATCTTCCTAAGTTAGATTTCTCTCGTATGGAAAAGTGTTTATGGTAGAAATCTAACTTAAAGAGATATACTTCTGTAAATACATGTCTATTATAGCCGCGAATCATATTTGGATCAAGATACAACCTGACACTGATCTACAAATTGCAAAAAACTTAAGAAAATTTAAATTTCGCGGTCTACCATGTCACATTCACCTTAATGACATGCTCTAAATTATCATTTTATCACGTTGAATTAGATATTTTAATTTGGCGCACCTACTCAATATCATCCTGTACCTATAGACGTCCCTTTATTAATCGTGCAGAATATGTCGCTTTCATAGAGGTCAATACATTGTTCTGAATGTGCATAATGAGTTATATTATAACTATCGTGGACAGTGCGCGACATTAATATTGATCTTGACATCATTGCCGTGCAAACACCGTATTCACACAAATGCGGTAAATATGGGCTTGCTTTGACAGACAGTACTACGTTTTAGATTATAGAGGGGCAGCAATTCCCGTATTTTTTACAAAGTTCAGATGAACAATGTTCAATGTGCAGATTGAGCCTGAGATAAGAATCTTAGGCTCAATCTGTATGCGAACGTCAAAAATATGAGTTATTCCAGCCCTGAACCCCCCTCCACCTCCCAGGATCCCCTGCTAGTTATTCCTATCTCTAATGAAAATCTTTATATGAGTTGTTGACACTGTCGCTGCGATGAAATTACGACTAGACTTTGAACGTTTTTAATTACGGAAATCGGCCCTCTGCTTACACAGAAAACCGAGCCTCTCCAGGAAAATTGCTAGGCGTATGACGACGAGAAAACTAACTCCGAAAACCTCCAAAATAAAATCATGTATCTAATACACGTCACAGTACATAACCCTAGTTACGTCAGACCAAAATGGCGTGGCGAGTAGATTGCCGGACGTCGGGCAATAAAGTCGCGCGGCTATCGTGGCCGTCATAGCCGATAATGCGGCGGCTTACCGGGGCTATGGGCAGCGGGGCTATTTTCCCTCCGGAATCCAAGGGTTTAGTAAGGCTTAAGTAAGTGGAGGTGTAAGAGTTTAAGTCACGTACTACTTTGCGTGAGGTAGGGACGGTTTTTTGTTTTATGTTTAGGGGTAGAGAGAAGAGAGAGAGAGGTACACAGGGTGAAATTTAATTCATGGGCATCCTTTTAAGGGGTCATTGTAATCATCATTATGAACAACTTTTACTATGGGACCAAACCTGAAATCGCGAAAAAAATCAGCTCTTCCCTACATTTTGACGAGTTATGTGAACATATATGCAAGCAATAGCTGATTTTTTTTTCGCGATTTTAGTTGTTTAACAGTTGTTCATAATTATGAGTACAATGACCCCTTAAAAGGATGCCCATGAGTTTAGTTTCATCCTGTATAAGGTGTAGATTTGTTAGGCAATGAAGTTTATTTTGTAAGCCTACCTCTGGCCAAACTGCCTATGTACTTGGAAGAGAAAGGAGGGTGAGGAAACAACGGAAAATCTGTATGCACATAGGTCCAGTGTAGGACCACCTAAGACTATCAAACTACTCGTATATCTACAGGATGCCTGGGACATCGACGCGCCAACTGTAACCATGAGTTCAGATGATTCTAGACCTTAGCGTAGAAATTTTTCGTCGGTTATCAAAAAATATCTGCTGTTTCATAGAAAGTGCAGTACCCATACGGTCAATATGTATGGAGAAGCATTTTTTTAAATTTATAATCGACAAAAAATTTGAACTATCCCTGCGTTCAGAATCATGTACAGAATCCATGGTAACAGGTTGTCCCTGCCACCCTTTAAAGGTTTTTATACCACCTAAGACTACAAACATGACATAATATAATTAGTGTGTGGAAGGAGGTGGAAATTGATTAGTGAGTGGACAATAACTGCCAATAATAATAATTTATTACCGATAAAATTTTTAATAACACATTCAATTTCAAAGAGCTTTTACATAATAGTATAGTGCAATGTATCTCCAAAATGTGCAAATTTTATCGCCACTATTTAACAAAACAATTGACCGCACATAAAGCTGGGCTCACTCATTAAAAGCGAAATTAAAAATATAAATCATGTACATTGCGTACTTTGCCCCCGTGAAATTATTATCTGCCGGTACAATACATCATTGTTACCGCGGTAACTGTCTTAATTCCGAGATTAAAATTAATGTTGCGCGGAAACTTAGGAACTTCGGTAGTAAAAACATGGTCTCTCAACAACTCATCTCTGTCTGTTGTAAACTTCTGCTGGATAACGATCTCCTCTAATTGAAGGACTTAATGCTCTCTGCATTTTGCTAGACACCCGGAATATGCATTTTAGAAGTAAAACTATGGCTATATTTTAGCTGGTAGAAGTCCGTTACATTTTGCCTTTTTACCCGACTAGCAAGGCAAAGGCAAGGCAAAGGATTTGAGTGAGACTTTGATAGGATAGGATTAACATTTCAGGAAATTACGTGACATGCGTTCCTTAATTGCACCCCATGTATTATATAGTTGCTTTTAATACTTTTTATCAGTGTTTCTCTGTCCCTAATGCATGTAAATGCTAACGATTAGCATTTTCTATGAAGCTATCATTGTACGAAAACCATATTTAATAATTAAATTCGTAAGATTGTGACAGACTGCTAACGGTAACTTTATGGTCAGTACAGTTTGAGAATCAGGGACAAAAACGTAAACATAAATAACTGGAAACCATCACTTTTTTTAATAATCTGTTTGAACGTGAATTTCCGACGAATGCCCTTGGAATCTCTCTTAAAAACCTCTAAAAAGGTTACAAAGTACGATTTAAATGTTGAAGAATCAAAATTATAAGAATCCTCATACAGATGCTTATAATTTTGAGCACAATTCAATGCTGATTTATTTGGCATATGGCGGTATTATAATATCGTTAGGATGTTTCTGCGCAGATAGGCGCAAAGCTTTTATATGATTGCGGTGATAACATTGGGTAGAAAGATACGGAATAAACAGGCTACTTACCAGCTTCAACATGCTTCAGCCATAAATACATTGAACGAGCGAATCCAGAACGCCTACTACCAAATTAAGTTTTCTCCAAAGAAAATATTTTTTTGCCTTATTTTATGAAATTAAGGGGTTTGCTTAGAAACGATCATTAAAGTTAAGTAACTTTTAAACGTCAGAAATGTATGGTTACACAGTCGTTAATCACTACATAACTTTAAGCAACGTTTATGAAATGCTTTTTTGTTAAAGTTAAATACACGGTGTAAAAAACTTCAATACCTACTCGACCTAAACGAAAAAAAATCAGCCGTCCCATAGACGGCTGAATTTTTTGAAGTGAAAACTTCTTTAGCGGCGTTGCACACTTTTTGTATGGGGAAAAAATGTTAAACTCGCGTCAGGACACGTGACCGTCAGGAGAGATTTCGGTGTATTCCCGTTCGTCCCACCGACTTCGTCCCCGTCGTGCAACGAACGGGATTAAGCATTTAAAATGATAACATACCATTACCAATTAAGCTACAAGACATATATAATAATATCTCTGTGTGTAGAAATGTTGTATTGTTTTAAATACAATAAATGCTTTCCGAATTTCGTGTTTGTTTTCTAAGGGCTCCTTAAGGGGACGAAGTCGATGGGACGAACGGGAATACACCGAGATTCCCCCCCCCCCTCTTTCTACGGCGGCGGCGCCAACCGAAGTGAACCAAGTGAGACACGATAATGGATGGATGGATGGACGGACGGACGGACGGACGGACGGACGGACGGACGGTGACGGTGACGGTGTCGGTGACGGTGACGGTGACGGTGTCGGTGACGGTGACGGTGACGGTGACGGTGACGGTGACGGTGACGGTGTCGGTGACGGTGACGGTGTCGGTGACGGTGTCGGTGACGGTGACAGTGACGTTGACGGTGACGGTGACGGTGTCGGTGACGGTGACGGTGACGGTGTCGGTGACGGTGACGGTGACGGTGACGGTGACGGTGACGGTGACGGTGACGGTTACAGTGACGGTGACGGTGACGGTGACGGTGACGGTGTCGGTGACGGTGACGGTGACGGTGACGGTGTCGGTGACGGTGTCGGTGACGGTGACGGTGACGGTGACGGTGACGGTGACGGTGACGGTGACGGTGACGGTGACGGTGACGGTGTCGGTGACCGTGACGGTGACGGTGACGGTGACGATGTCGGTGACGGTGACGGTGATGGGGACGGTGACGGGGACGGTGACGGTGACGGTGACGGTGATGGTGACGTGGATGTGGATGGATGGATGGACAGCTGATGGCTCGACCGTCTGTGTAGTAGCCACACTGCTGTGTATTCGTAAAATTCGTGTATATAAAGTGTTTAAAATATGGAAATTGAACAAAGTGCATCGATTAATGAAAAAGTGACGCAGAAATAGTGAAAAAAAATTAGTTATATTAATTCAATTCATAATTGATTTATTTCAACGTTAATATTCAAGTTTTCACTTCTGCCGGCACTCCCGGAGTGCAACCCGTCTTTTTTTTTTATTCACGATTACGATGTTGGACCTATGGACAAAATTTTTTAGTTTGATGGTCTGTACCACACCCTTAAATTTGGCCGGTCTTTGAAAACTAACCTTGTATATGGAACAGCTGGTTTTTTTTTTCTTAAATAACCGTAGCAGGTGGCGTTCTGTAATTTTCTGCCTAACCTGGCCTAGCCCAATGGGCAAAAGATGTAGGATTTATTTTATATTATTAGATATTTGCACACCTATTAAGGTAGGATATGGTTTAAAGAACTGTTATAATTATATAACACCCACCCACCCATAAACCACCACCATATATGGGTACCTACCCATATTCGAGCAAATAAATGATTTGATTTGATTTGACCGACGGAAAATTTCAACGCTGTTTCAATCATGTGCCGAATTCATGGCAATAGTTTGCGTGTCGAAGTCCCTTGCACCGTGTATATACCTAACTTCATCTCGATGATAAAATAATTCCCCACCTCTCCATCCCCCTTTATTCGTGAGTAACCCTCTTGTTACCGAGCACACGACGGGCCCGCTCGGGTCTCCGGAGCTACTTTAATAGATGGACTCGCGGACAGGCGCACAGATAACCTCACCTACATAAAAAAGAGTCCGCTATGTTTTACTGCTTTGAGTGTACAAGGGGACAGGGGAGGGACGGCGCCTGTTCAATAGAGAGTTACGACACTGTGTGAAGAGTTATAAATAACGAATGTTCACCTATGTAAAATTAGGACAGATAGAACATAGTATTTTTAGGGTTCCGTACCTCGAAAGGAAAAAACGGAACCCTTATAGGATCATTTTGTTGTCCGTCCGTCCGTTCGTCTGTCTGTCTGTCAAAACCCTTTTTCTCAGGAACGCGTGGAGGTATCAAGCTGGAATTTATATCAAATACTCAGGTCTATTGTCCCTTAGAGCTGTGAAAGAAAAAACAAACTTCTAAGCCAACGCAATCAAAAGATACAGCCGTTTATGCCGCAAATTTCCGCAAATTTTCGACACTCGCAAGGGAATCAAAACCTACAGGGTACTTCCCGTGAACTCAGAATCTTGAAATTTGGTACGAAGCAACGTCTTATAGTACAGATAAAGGAAAAATTGCGAAAACCGTAAATTTTTAGTTACATCATATAATAAAAATATTTTAAACAGGTTTGTACGGAACCCTCGGTGCACGAGTCCGACTCGCACTTGGCCGGTTTTTTTTTGAGGAAGTCAGTGAAATTAGTAACTGTATCAAAAATATTTAGTTAACAGATTTATTGATGTATTTCACGTGTTCGTAAACTAGTTCTTCTTCCGAGCTAAAACACTAAGGAGTGGTGATGAGCCGTTTTTGGGGCCTTTCTTAAGTAATTTTGACGTTCACATAATACTTATTCCCAGTTTTGAATAAATAATTTTGGTTTTGTGTTTTGATATTATGCCTACCAACTGAAAACTTACTTTAGAATTTAAATAAAACTAAGTTTAGTTAATTTTGTAGGAGAAACGAATTCATACTAAATTTAATCTTCAACATTGCTTCCAAGCTTTCTTTTCTCCATTTTACAAAGTGTCTTAGAGTGTCTGTCCCAATGAAAATGTTCCGTATGTTTCCGGATTTAGGTAGCAGAGTGGGCGGTCCATTTGCGCTGATAACTTCTCTCCGATACCGTTTTTAGAATAATCTAAGTATTTCTTCAAGAGCAAGTAAAACTGGATGTGTTCAGCTATTGGATTTGGGGCATGTACTAAAACAAAATAAGTGTTCAACAAGATTGCATATCTTGAGGTCCAGGTTTGTCAAGAAGGTTTTCTAGACATTATTTGCAATGCAGTACGTATAGGCGTTATTGGGATTATTTATAAACGTTGCTAAAGGTTAAGTAATGATTGGCGACTGCTTAATGTAATGGTGCCGGAGACACAGGCGGTGTCTAGTTTGGGACCAACGGTACCTCCATATTGTAATTTAGAATTATGAAATAAACGATTTTACTTTTACTTTACTTAATCATATATTTATGACGTTTAAACGTCTCATAATTTTAAGCAACGTTTATAAATAAAGGGGTATGTGTATCTTGACGAAAACGTAGGTTTTATCACAGAATTATTATATTAAATCCTGCAATTCTTTCAGGAGTGGTTGCTTTGTTTAATCTGTCTACATGTTAGCGGAGGGATGAACGAGTATAGCTTACTATACATTTTCTCTCTCATTTCCACTTGCAAAGTGCAGTATAACGTAACAAACATTCCATTGCCTCTTCACTGGACATTCAGAAGCGATTACTTGAACAGAGCAGCGATGTAACATGAACTTCATTACGCAGTCGTTGGCGCGGACATCGCAGTCATACGATATGAAGACGTTTCGCCCGTTTGAATCCGACAGTTGACCTTTAGGGGAGGTTGCCAGCTTCCCTTAGATTTATCCCCAAAAGTTTTGTATCTTTTATTGGAGTTTAGAATATATTACTTTTGAACTTTTCGGGCTCTGTGTGTTATCTATCGGAGTTGCAATGGATCAAACTATTTGGTCTGATTTAAGTTGTATGGCAGTCAGACTATAACTGTTTTAAATAACTGTCCCACGGACAAAATTGTCTCTATACTTTGTCGCATTTCGAAATGAAAATTAAAATTCTCCTGAAGATAAAACCCAAGATTATTGCAACCCTGGCAACACTGCTCCCAGAACCTGCTCGTTTGCTCTGAAGCGGTATGCGTGCAGCACATTCCTTGCCAGCTAACTCTACGACCAGGGAACCGACTGACGACTATCCTAGTGTTAAACCGTTTCATGTTTGTTGTAATTATGTACTCTTTGTGTACGTACATAATATTACACAAGTTTATTCAACCATAACTACGAAAGGTATTACTACTGAAGTGTTTCCTAACAGAGTAATATCCGATAAATGTCAGTGATGTATTCACTGACATTTATCTCACAGAATTTATTTACTTTTGTTAATGAGAATTAACAATTTATGAATCAATCAAAGCTCCTAAATCAGGTTTTGTGACCAATCTTCATCTTAGACCATTGGATGAATATAACGGACTATAACAAACGAAATTTTGAAGGTGATAGATGGACACATACACGATATTGAAAATCCTTTTCCTCGCAAGATATATTCCAGCAGTAACTACAGTCTGCAATAGGTGCATATTTGAGTTGTAGGCTGTAGCATGTGGGGCTAGGGGCGATGCAACTTAGTTTCAAACGCTGTTGGCACACTCCAACTACGCAGTGCTACGCGTGAAAGTATTTTAGCACTTACAGTTGTCATAGGTGATGGTCACATGGCACAAACGAGCAACTAAATAGTACAAGATATTGACAGATGTCGTCAAACTTTTAGAATACGTAGTTTATAATATACATTTGTACGAGTATTAAGTCCTATGATTTTATTTCCTAAAGATTGGACCTAAGTGTGAGCCTGTTAGCTAACTTTTGGCCACAAAGGCAGAAAAAGGAAAAAAGCGAAGGTTTACGACTAATAAACTATTGAGTTTTTAGTTCTTTTTCACAATACCTAAAGAAACTGAATTAGGTACTAAGTCAAAAGGTAATTAAGTTACAAAATCGACTTTCAAAGTTAAAATTACTTGCAAATAGCTTTAATCTTTTGAGTCTCAAAACAAAGCATACAATTCTGCGAACAATAGATAAGACTTGCGACATCGACGTAAACAATTTGAGTTATATTTTGAAATGTAAAATGGCGTCAGACGTGACGTTTGACAATTAATTGTTAAGGTATTAAATTCTAATGACTCAAGCCTCGACCCAGCATAAATAAATACTTGAAGGGATGGGACACAGCCTCGTGAAACTGACCACAATCAGACCACAGAATAAAGACAATTGCCTTGAATGTAGCATTTTCGCTAATTTTTTTTATCAACATAGCATTGAATATTTTAGTTGACTTTTAGCCTAAATAAGGACATGAATGTAAGCTTTTAAGCAAATTCCAATTCCTCAGCAAACATAGCAAAGCAGTTAGTTGTTATGTGCTTACAAATGTAATTCGTTTCATCCCTGCCGAATATTTCCAAATTAAAGTTAAGTACGCGCTCAGTGAGTTACCCTGAACCTTGAAAATTGGAGCGATCTTAAAGTATGGCTAGACGCCGTAAAACAACCCAGGTTTAATCGTACTAAGTAATTCACTACATCCTCAAGTAATCCCAATAATTGATCAAGACGATATAGTTCCGAGTTCTAAGTTATAACACGTAATACATATATCTGGAGAAATATATCGCTGGGCTCTCACAAGTTTGGCGTTTTTATGAGCCGCGCTTCCAACCGGAGGGCGAGTATTGAATTATTAATTCTTATGTAACTCATGTTTTTGTGGCCCATCAATCTACCGCCACTATTTTATTACTGTTAGATAACCAGTACAGTTTTAGAAAATTATATTTACATTTTTTTTATTTGTAATTACGGAAATTGTGGTCATTATCGAAGTTTTAGTCTTTCTAGGTTAGTAGGTTAAGATTATGTGGTTATCTCAAAGTCGTGTGCTATGGTTGAAATTTAAACAACATTCGATTTCTTTTTATGGAAAACTAATGACAGGAAATGAATGTGCATAAAATAGGATGCATTTTTATGATAATTATATTACATAAAGTTAATGCGTATGCGTAGATTGTTAAAGGTAAGTATTTATCTAGTGACCACATACTTTGTCTTGTTATTTATTTTTGGTTAGATTTGACCTGTGTATGTTAAGTCATGTCATCAAATAAACATCTTTATTAAGGTGAATGCGCAGTTGTAGCCCGCGAAATAAAAATTTTCTTACGATTTTTGCAATTTTCAGGTCAGTGTCAGGTTGTATCTTGATCAAAATATGACGACTATAATAGATATGTATTTACAGAATTACAGTCATTAGAATCATTAATATATCTCTTTAATTTAGATTTGTTCCATAAGCACTTTTCCACAAGAGATTTGTTGTTAGGGAACAAAAAATCTAACTTAGAAAGATGTATTAATGATTCTAATGATTATAATTCTGTGAATACGTACAGCTGTTATAGTCGCGAATCATAAATTGAACAAAATACAACCTGACACTGATCTGAAAATTGCAAAAAACGTAAGAAAAATTGAATTTAGCGGGCTTCAACTGCGCATTCACCTTAAAAAAAACTAGGCAAAATAAGAAATAGATCCAAAAATAATATTGCGAAAGTCACCCTTATTAATGTACTTACTAATTATTTTATTAATCATTGTGTTTGAAGATTGTTGATTTGTGACGTAAAAATAAACATTTTCTCGTGGCTCTATTTTATTTCGTGGTCATAAAATAATTTCGTGGTCGTGAAGCGATAAGTCTTCGCGGGTCTCAACCCAAGTATTTACGTGAATTTGTCATGGCGGACGCTCTCGCCCTAAGCCTCTCAAATTAACGCTTCGACCCTTTCCCGGCTGCCCGGAATTCGGACACGCTCTTCATAATTATTTTTATATTTCTTTTGGCTTACAAGATATTTTGTTTAATTATTTAATGCTTTAATTTTCGTGGTTTTAGGATCAAAGGGAAAGGTTGAGTAGGTAAACTGTACCTTTTGCACGTGAGGGGAACTCTTGTATTGGCCTTTCATCTTTTCCTGCGTTGGTCGATATAGGCTAAAACAACAAGATCTTTCAGTAGAAAAGTTGGCTGGCCAGTCAGTGGTTTTTTAGCAAGGTTGGTAAGGGTTTGACAGTCCAGGTTGTACCTGAAGTCATTCATGCAGGGTGGCTCTTTTGATATTGAAAGATTTTTCGACAATTCGTGCAAGATTATTTTAGTTCGAATCCAATTCGGTATGTAATCAATTGACGAGAACCCACAATTTCCTTGATTATAATTATAAATACTACCGCAGACAGGCGCGACGCGATTGAAGTAGAACAATTTTTATGAAAACTTCATGGAAATTGTTCTACCAGAATCGCGTGTCGTGTCGCGCCTGTCTGTGGGGGCCTTTACGTCTTAACTCAACCTTTTAGTTTATCTGGAGGTGTACTACAGATCACACTAAGTACCTTATTATTATTATAAGCCTGTGTTGTCCCACGGCTGGGCAAATACCTCCCTTCCCTCTTTTCATTTTTCCCAGTCTACTGCGACTGTGGGCCATACTAGTAATGCTCATAGATATCCGGGTAATGCTAAAGTTATCCTCTTGAAATTAAAAACTTCGGTTCGTACTTAATATTAGTTAGTGTTAACTTAACCGCGGTAGTTTTAGAGCACATTAGTTAAACGCAGCCTCAGACCGGTTGTCACTATTACGTGTGATCAGATCATGTGTGTTAGATAACTAGTGGATCAACTCTCTCTGCGCGCGGGCGCAGGTGCACTCATTTCTTGTAGGGACAGCTGTACCGGTGACTTAGATATGTAGATAGTAGTGAAATGTTACAAGTGTGCAAACGCGAATAAGATAGAATATTAGCACATGAGGTGAAAGGTAGATCAGAAACTGTCTATGTTCATACATGTCAGTTAATTTCTAAGATTCAAGGCGTTCTCTTGAGGGCAGTTTGAAAAAAGGGTAAGCTATCTTAATAAGAGAAAAAAAATGTAAGTAAGTACAGTCAGCATCAAAAGTCAATTAATAATATCATTTTTACATGTTATTAAATTGACAACAACTTTTCTCAATAGGTAAACTGATTTTTAGCTTTTCACATAATAGACAAGAGTATATATTCTAAAAAAATTTCTTCTGCTGCAATTTTGAATAAATATTTTGCTCAATAACTAAGATTAAAAAAACTGAAGGGTTAATCAACTTTTGACTGATCGTAAAACAATGCTCATAAGTTTAGAATGTTAAAACATCCACTTCCTTGCACCCAAAAGCTTCGCGGAGCTTTGTTAGCTGACAAAACAAAGTAAACAGTCTTCGGAACAACATGCACATAGGTAAGTACTTCTGTTGTAAGTAGTAATAAACACCGCACCGCGGCGAGAACGAACTCAATATCTGCAACTCCATAACTCAACCACAAAGTTGAAACGTTGACAAATGACGACACAGCTCACTTGACAAATATACTGTTTTCTTTTCCTGCTAAATTAACATGGAAATAAAAGACATAATACATCTTCCTGTACGTAGAATACAGATGCTACTGTAAAATGTATATTTGTACAGTCAAAGAATAAGAGGGTTTAGTAACACAGGCTTTTACTTGCACCGTTAAAATGTAACTTAAGAGTGCTTAACCCTTCTATTCTTTGCCTGTACATTGTGCAAGTTTATGTAGGTATCTTAAGGGGGATGCGCTAAGGTAGTTGGGGAATTTCAAATTTAGGTACTTACGTTTTTTTTTTGCAATGTGATTGAAATATGATTCGTCACTGTAACAAATATGGTTTTACAGAATTATAATCACTTACTTCCTTGAGTTAGAGCTGGCCTCAAATGTCATGATTTCATGATATAGTCATTCAATAGAGTAATTTGAACTTAGAGAGATGTATTGATGATTTTTGTGTCATAATTCTATGAATAAATATTTGATACGGACCTGAAATTTACAAAACACGTAACAAAAATTGAATTTCGCGGGCTACCATGACGCTTCGCCTTAATTAATTTGTAGAATTTCCGTCGAAAGTCCGCCTCTAACACATAAGGTCACTATTTAAGACTAAATAGTTTGTTTATGAGATCGTCTTGTTTGAAAGGGTCATTTTCAACTTTAATCACAGGAATAAAGGACGGCACTTTCGACGTTCATTATCTATTTGTGTTAGAAATTTACTGGATATTATAAGAAATACAAATTAATTAATTATTAAAATGTACCCACTCTAGGGTAATGTGAGAACTTTTTGCCAACTATGCCCTCGTTCACTCATGGAGTCATGCTCAATTTAGTGCAGTACCTATTTAAACAGAAGTTCCATTAGCTTTCATAGAATTAAAAAAAAACCTAAAAGCATTTCGCCTGTGTTCCCTGAAAGGTTAAGCAGAGGTGTATTTATAGGACACCCATATGTCGCCAAAAAACAAAATTAACTCTTAAATAGAATTTCCACATTATTTTTTACTAGTGAAATAAAGTCTGTCGTTTCCTTTGTTTCCATACTCTCGAGACAGTAATTGACGATTAATTAATTATGATTATTAATTAATCGACCTGGGGTAATTGCGTAAAGCTACTGACACACATGCTTATAAAAAGCATGCATACATTTGCTAGAGATAAACATACTCCTAAATAAACGTGTGCAGACGCGCTCGGAGCACTCCCCCAATGTCGATCTATGCACTCCCCTTTCCACCGGCACCTCAGAGGTAGCATGCTCGAAAATCAAACGACTGTTGATTTTTGAGCATGTCAAAATAAGCATGCTCATTATTATCAATGCATCAACACACGTGCTACTAAGTAGCCATTGCTCAATGATAGCATGCTTTCGTTCTAGTAATGAGCATGTCTGCCCGTACCTTTACACATTAACAGTAGGAACGACTTTCATTGTGACAGTTCAACAACATTCTTTGCGTTGTTTACGTTGATGTGCAGACAAATTTTTCAAACATGTGAAGCAATGGATTTGCCATTTCCTTCAAAATGATTCACATTGTGATTGATAGTGTATAACGCAATTAGGGTGCAGGACTCGCATCTTCATCAATCATGTCGCCCCCGGCCACAACACTTAAGTAAAAAGCTATCCACTTCTAATTAATCACGATTGGACTACAATTCGCTGAAACAAATATTTTTTATGATTTGTCAATCGAACAGTAGTCAGATGATGTTTGTTTAGTCGCGGAAGAACTAAATAGTAATTTAAATGGATACGATTTTGCTTCTCAAACAAATTATAATTTTTTAATGATTATTCGAATACTTACTGCCAATTTAATAAAATCGTGGCACAATCAGCCTATAATGTTCCCACTGCTGGGACACGGGCCTCCTCTCTGTGAGAGGGAGTGGCCCATAGTCCACCACGCGGGCCTAGTGCGGGTTGGTGGATGTCACATGTCTTTGAACTTTTGGTTCTAAGATATGCCAGTTACTTTACGATGTTTTCCTTCACTATTTTGAGAGCAGTGGGGATGAAATTAAATACACAAAGTAAAGTGCCTGCCTGGGTTCGAACTCACGACCTACAACTCGTAGGTCGGGGCTGATATATAGGTACCACTGGCCGTCACTGCTATATTAAAATCATATTCCATCTATAATTGGATAAAATATTATTTTTTGATAGCTAGGCAAACGAACAATGCCGAAAATCCGAATAATTCAATTAATATTTTTAAGACAAAAGCCCATCACCAAATCTGAGCAAAAATAAGACGTTTCCCAAAACTTCTCGAAACTCGTATTATTGAAATTAGTAAAAGTTGTTCTTTTAATTAATTTCTTTGGCTCGTTCTTTTTGGCCAAGTCCGGAGGAAATCGGGCGCGGTTCAGAATTAGCCAAACGGAAAGCAATAAGAATTTATGAAAGTTTCTTCGTGTTCATGAAGACATTTCGAGTGGCTCAGAGTCTGAAATGGAAGGTAGGCCTTAATTTGTATGTGATTGAGCAGCGGTGGCCCCGCGGTAACGGCCGTGTAGGTCGTAGGTTCGAACCCAGTCAGGCGCTTTACTTTGTGTAAATTATTTCATCACCACTGCTCTGAAAACGGTGAAGGAAAACATCGTGAAGAAAACCGCATGTCCTAGAACCAAAAAATCGATGACATGTGACTGGGCTCGCGTGGTGGATTAGGGCCCACTACCTTTCACAGAGATGAGACCTGTGTCCCATCAGTAGTGGGAACATTAAAGGCAGATTATATGATTATGGACGGGTTAACCTTACATAGTCTTGTCGGGCCTATTTCTTTCGTATTCATAGATAACATTAAAATTCAAGTCATTTATTCACACTAGGCTGAGCAAGTAGCACTTTTCGAACGTCAAAATTACATAAGACAGCCCCCCAAAAACGCCCGCCCTTAATAATTAACTAAATCAATGCATGTAGCACATTTGGGCCAATAATAAAGAGAAAACTGAATAACTGATGAGGTGTTGATTTGAGTGTGTGTTCATTATGAGTAACTGTATAGCCTATGCTGGGTCAGTAGGTGAGCAGTTCATAAAAAGGCTACAATGAAGATTATTATAATCTCATTATAGTAACAAATTGCTAGCTCATCGTCAAGTGCGTGCGCAGACATTAACCTGTTACGTCACTGTAACAGTGTAATAACGTAACCCATTAGCAATAGCAATTTTATAATCCAATAACAAAAAGGTCGCCCAAAACCAATCACTGTTTATTACATAACTGACCGATATTTCGCAAAAGGATGTAAGTTTTATATAAAAATAAAAGATAAAGGTAAATTGAAAGCTGTAAACGAGTTGTTTCTCGAGATAAAGATACGGTAATCTAGATTGTGTCGTAATATAATTTGGGCTGTTTATCTTTGAAGGCGATTGTAAAAGTAATAGAAAGGCGATCGTTGCAAGTGTCTTGGAATATCAGCTGACACCTTGAAGGTGCGTTTAGATTGGTAGTGAAGGTGTAGTAGCGGCACAGACAAGTTTAGTATGGAATAGTGTTAGCAGTAGGTTTTCTCATCGATTGAGCCTAACCAGTTAAGTAGTATTTTATAAGGATAGCATAGTACCTATATACAGCAAGTGAATGTTGGCTGATAAATAGAGATGGCATGCAAAGAAAACAGTCCCTGCGCCGACCCAAAATGGTAAACAGAAAGGTAGGTAAGGTAGTGAATTTTTCGTTTACATGTGGTGGGTCGAGTAGGTATTGAAGTTTTGTATGGGACGACTGATTATTATTTTTTTAGGTGTCATGCTAACTAACCAACAAAAACATGTTATGTAGGTACCTACTTAGGTTACCCATGTAAAGCTTTTATAGGCATATTGTTAATTGAACCTCTAGTACTTCCCATTTTTTTTTCCTACAAATACAAACAAAAACACACACAGGGCTCTTTTTGTTAACCTTAAATAATTCTTATTTTGTGGACCTAAAAATTCTCAATAGTCAAGTAATTGCGACCAACATGGATGTAGCGGTTGGTCACAGTTCTAACCTAACCTAACCCGGTCGGACTACACTAGCTTAATTACTGTAAGAAAAAAAATACAGACAATTTAAAAGTGTGCATCATTAAGTTTTTAGGTCAATATGTTTTTAGAGAACCAGTTAAAAAATTCCCGTTTTATATTAAGCTAGCAGTGGCCGTTGGTAAAACAAAGACAAATACATTTATTCATCGGATATGGTAGGTACAAAGTTGGTTGGAATATATGGATAGCGGCATACAAATATTTACAATGTGGTAGTACTTTCTCCAGTACGAAACTCTCACTTTGCCGCGTGTAAACGCACCCCAAGTTACAGCGAGACGACCCTGACCTAGTCGTATTACGTAACACTTGCTATTGCTATTGAATCTATTAGGTATTTGAAGTCGAAGGCATTTATCGCACGAGTGATCGTGATCGGATTAGCAACCTGTCAGAACTATGATGCTGATACTTGACCTGTAATATTAGTTAGTTAATCTGTTAAGGCATTGTTAATTGTGTAGAACTTGTTAACTGATCACACTAATATTATAAAGGCGAAAGTTTGTGAGTGTGTGTGTGTTTATATGTTTGTTACTTCTTCACGCGTAAACGGCTGGACCAATTTTGATAAAATTTTGTATGAAGGTAGCTGACACCCTGGATTAACATATAGGCTACTTTTTATCCCGATATTCCCAAGGAATCGACACTTATGCGGGTGAAACCGCGGGGCGTAGCTAGTAAGACAATAATAATGGTTCGTTGGTTTTATAAACAGCCTACTATACGGTTGCTTATTGCGTGGCTCACTGTTATTGAAGAGCCTTTGCCCTGCAGTCTGTAGAGCTCATCATCACTCATCAGGTAGCCGCTGCTGGATAGAGACCTCTTCATTTGCACGCTACTACGCTTGATCTCACGTACTAATATTACTTGAATCCGTTGGATGCGAGAAGCACAAAACCGGTCGAAGTGGCGATGCTTGGGGGAGGCCTATGTCCAGCAGTGGACGTCTTTCGGTTAAAATGATGGTGATGATGATATTAGAAATGAGAAAGTGACTCTATCTGTCTGTTACATAGAAATGTAAACGGATTTCGATGAAATTTAGCACACGCCTACACCATGACCTGAGTTAGAATACTTTTTTATTCCGGTAGTACTTTCGTAAGAGCATAGTAAAGAAATACTTAAACCTACAGTTTCGCTTATACGAAGTATTATTTATTTTCTTTTTAAATACATAGTTAGGTATCAACATTCCAAATGGTTTTATGTTTTTAGTAAATATTTTTGCTAATTATGGCAGTAGGTAAGTACTACAATCGTGGGAGACCGATACTGGCAACATTGGCCCGGTTCTCAGGCACTGCAACATTATGCGAGTTAATAACCCAGAACGGCTACATTTCAAGATTATGATTTCAGCTAATCTGGCTAATGTCTTATTGAAAAAATGTGTGTGATACGTTCTATTTGTGTAGGTTTATAAGAATAAAAACATTCACAGTTTTGTGGAGGTCAGATAGGCAGTCGCTCCATGTAAAATACTGGTACTCAACTGCATCCGGTTAGATTGGAAGCCGACCCCAATATAGTTGGGAAAAGACAGCCAGATGATGATGATGCTACGAGTAAATTATTTTTTAAACACTATGAAACCGCGGTTTCACCCGGATAAGTTTCCAAGGGGAATATCGGGACTCAAACTATCTCTATACCAAATTTCATCTAAATTGGTTCAGCGGTTTAAGTATGAAGAGGTAACAGACAGACAGACAGACACACTTTTGCATTTATAATATTAGTATGGATTATTTATTGCTGTATTGAGAGGTGCTATTCCATGCAGAACCCTATATAGCCTCGTCACTGTAGGATTCAATACATAAATTATAATAAATGAAAAAAAAAAGAGCTGTATTTTCCAATTCATTTAAATCATGCGTTTTTGGACACCTTTTTTCCTGCTGTGCCTAAATAGAAAATATAATGGTCACGAGCATAATAATTACAATATTAAGCTCTTTGAATACACTCAAAATCCTACTTTCTACTATCCTACTAATTCCTATATTATAAACGCGAAAGTTTGTGAGGATGGCTGGATGTTTGTTACTCTTTCACGCAAAAACTACTGAACGGATTTTGATGACACTTTACAGTAATATAGCTTATACATCAGAATAACACATAGGATACTTTTTATCCTGATATTCCCACGGAATCGATACATATGCGGGTGAAACCGCTGGGCGCAGCTAGTATAATAATAAATCAAGAGTTTGTCAAAGTCGGGGTTAATCTCAATTGACAATGTATAGAACGGCTAAATTTCCCAGTTTACAAACAGGCGCAAAATTTCTAATTTTAGGCCTATGAAACCCGGTTAACCTAGCCTTGGAAGTGGTAGGTACAAGCTCAAGGACACGCGGCCCAAAATTGTAATACCATTTCCATACATAAATTAGGAATATAATTAATTCGTTAGTTAGCTTACAAATTAATTCTGTCTCGTGGACGGAGTTTACTGTACCTAACGTTTATGTCTACCTACCTAATATTATTACATTCATGCCCGTTTTTACAGACGCCTAAACGATGGCCTAAATAAAAACGTGCTGTTGGATTTTGAACTCTCGGGTCACCGCATAAGTTAAGAAAAAACAAAGACGGGAACCGTTTATTTAGGTGTCGCCTAGTGTTGATAAAAATAGGCAGAAGATTGTTAAAGAAGCAATAGGCACTTGTAGGAATGGTAGCACTTAAGAGGTATTAGCCAAAAAGTTATGGTGTGGACTGACGAGTGATAGGTAATAATAGGTGATAGGTCGTTCGTTGTACTGATGACGTCAACCTACGATTACGTTTATTCGGAGAAATATAATAGATATAGAATCAATAAATCATAATTCATAACATTAACCCATTCGCTACGGCGACAAAAATTACGATTATTAGCCAAGTGCTGGACTTTTCGTCGCGAACGTCGATGGGCGTCCTCCGCACCTCATTAGGATAATATGGAACGCCGATTTATTATATATTTGTATTTAAAAAACAATGTGCATATATTGCAAGTATAATTTTTTGTGACTTGTTTTTGCCAAGATAAAAGCAATTAAAAAAAACGCCGATGGGCGTATTTCGCACCTAAATATTAAATCAAAAAACGCCGAAAGGCGTCCGCCGTAGCGAATGGGTTAAGCATATTTTCATACCAATAACTCCACACGGTGACTTTGTTTGGGCCTTACCTTATATTTTCATTAAGATACAAGAGGAGAAAAGAAAAAGAACTTACAGGTTTGTTAATACTATACATATATAGAGTGACGCCACCCAAGTTTAAACCCAAACACTCAACCAGTAATGCCCACAACCATGACTACACTTGACCAATGAGATGGCTCAACTCTAATTACCGACCTATGTCATAATTATGTTAATGTCAGTCCGTCAGTCAGTATGCTAATCTTGTTATGTTATGTTGACGCAAATTCCAGATGATCGTCTTCCATGCAATGTGCTTTTGCAAAACAATTACAGTTAAAGCAGTCAGTGAAATTGTAAAATTTTATTCTTGCATTGTTATTTAGTAAACATTTCTTCATGTCTCCTTTCAGTCATGTTTTCAGTCAATATTTTGAAAACGCTATTCAGTTCAATTGCTATTGTTGGGAAATGTCATTAGTGAACTAGAGAATGGAATTTCGCACAATGGCCTAAGGCCCGCCATTTTTTATATGACATAGGACGGAACACCGTCATCGTACAGTCAACAAAAGAGATAAGTATGCAGGATCGTTGGATATAGTTGACGTTTAGTAAGAAACCGATGAATGTTGACAAATGATATGTTTGTTTTCTATTAAGAAAATAAAATTTTTTTCGAGAACGTCCATCGGTTTCTTACTAAACTTTAACTACATAATATCCAACGATCCTGCATACTTATCTCTCTTATGTTGACTGTACGAAACGCTAGGATATTTGTTAAAGATTTTAAACTTCAAATTGAAAGGTGATTTCAATAATAATTTTACATGCCTCATACCTTTATGAGAATATAAAATACCAATGCGTTTGGAGTTGGTTGACCATTACGTTTATTTGGTACATGTTCTATCTTTTGACAAGGAGCATTCCAGCAAAGAGCTTTCCAGGAGAATACAGCTTGATGGGCGGCATTTGGTAAGCTGGAACATATTTTTCGGATCAAAAAGACCCCTCAGTGCCTAAAAACTCGCTACAATGACCTACGGTGTCGAGACATGGACACTCATAAAGGAGACTGTCCACCGCATACGAATAGCACAAAGGACCTTGGAGCGAGCCATGCTTAACACCGAAATCCGTCGTCGGTCGACAGTCTACGACGTCGGGGTCAAAGCGGTGCGCCTCAAGTGGAGTTGGGCAGGAAATCTAGCTAGACGAAGAGATGGCTGATGGAGTAAAGCTGTGACCAAATGATGGCCAAGGTTCGGCCAAAGAAACCAGGGCCGTCCAAAAGCGTGCTGGGTTGAAGATATCGTCAGAGTCGCGGGAAACACCTGGATGAGAGACGCACAGAACCGGGAAGTATGGCAGACAAAAGGGGGGCCTGTACCTAGCAGTGGGTGATCCCTGGCTGACATGATGATGATAATGATAAAATACCACAAGATGACCCGCTGAGATAGACCATTGATCTAAACTATAAAAAAAAGAGAAAAGATTTGTTTTTTTTGCATGTTTCTTTGTTACGCTAAAACGGCTGAATGGATTAGAATAAAATCTAGCACACGGGTAAACCATGAGCTGGGTTAAGAAATAGAGTACTTTTCATCCCGATATTCTCACGGGATGGAGATTTCGAGACCGCGGGGCGAAGCTGGTAGTATCAAAATTCAGTCAAAAGATAAAGTCTTATTTTCGTTTGCTATCTCATTACGGGATCATACATATTTGCATAAGATCACGCCTGTATACCGCGACGGTTCATGTTGAGGTAGGTATACCTATAGTACAACACGCACACTTCGACAGTTATATTTCAGTTATCTATGGGTTAATTTTCGCAACAAAAAAGTAAATTCCTATTATCCGCTTTTTAAACGACCGTATCTCCCTAACATCACACACACACACACACCCTTCCTTAACCTCAAGGCGAGGGTGACATAACCTCAACATCGGGGGCCAAGTTCAAAGAAATTTAATATAAAACTTGGCGGGACTTGGACGGGCATAAAAAAGCGGCGCCGCCACCATTTTGCAGAACGCACATTTTTTTAAAGTTTCCTTATGAAAAGTTCGCGTGATGTTACGCTTTTTAAGAACTTTTATTGCTTTATTAGATGTCAAAATGTTCAGGATAAGTTCTTAATAAATCTGGTCATTGATTTTCAGTTGTGAAACAATCATGATCGTGTTATTATGTTCCGGTTTTCGTAAGCCTATTAAATTTAGGTAACCTGATGTTAAAGCTCTGGTGATTTCTTAACTATGAAATCACTAGAGAAGATTATGCACCTAATTAAAATTTAAGACAACTAGGAACTACATTAACAAAGTAGGTAGTATATGATTAGTCTCACGGCTTCATCCCATGGGGATAGGCAGGAACTCAGACCGGCAACAGCTACGATCCTTACTCCTTTTGCCTCGATTACAGTCTCACATTTGGTCATACACGCACGCTGGTTGCGAGTACTAAGCACCTGACCTTTCTGAAGAACGTCACTAATAAGCACTATGTCCTCCTAGGGCGACCCGTCCCGGCGTTTCCACCTTTTGTTAGCCGCCTTTCATACATCCTTTCAACACACGAATGAAGACGGCATGACACGACATAATATGTGTGTATTTCCCGCAGTGTACTAGAAACATTTAGTTCAGCCGGTGTATTCTGTAAAAATCTCAGCGAGCTGTCATTCCACCTAATGTTTGGGATTGCCACTATTGACATGACAGCTCACTTTACGCTCCCTTCATCTAAGTTTTCGCGGGTGATTTTTACAGAATAGCAATGCAGTAGTCGTCAGGTGCCCCAATAAAATAAAATATCCGTGCGCGTAACAATAAAGTTTTCGTTCAATTAATTCCAACATCATTAAAAACCCCGTAATGCAATAGTTGTCGGTTGCCACAAACCACAGTTCAAATTACTACTTGAATACAAATTAATAAAATTATGTATCGTAATTAAAATAAAGTTTTTATGATTTATTCCGGTCTGCCCCCCCTCCACCCCGCCCTCCTCAACCCCTGCTAGTTCAGTTTGTTATTGTTTCAGGGAGAGAATGTCGTTTGAATAAATTACCTCATGAATCTGCGCACTTGTATCCTAATACACACATTTTGTTTATAGGTAACTAAAAAATAAGTTGATCAAAATAGTTAAATTGTTTTAGTATTGCTTCTTGGATCAATAGACTAAAAGTATGTACTTACATGGCTCGGTGGCTGCTCTGAAATCATGTCTTGCAATTCATTGGCATATTCAATCTTCGGAGTCGATCCTGTGTCTTCTGAAAGATAAATTGTACAAAGTTCAGCATTTATAGTACCCAATTACTCACATAATCTTTGAAACTTCAGAAGTCAGGATGTGGTTATAACTACGAAAATACTGTTTATGTTTCTCTTGGTGGTCGTAAAAAACGAGTAAAGAAGTTATTACTAGGTAGCACCAGTAAAGATTTTCAGACGTTTTTTACCTAGCGGTAGAAGTATCACACTGATACTGAACTTAAACAGCACGCTTCGTAGACCAACTGGTGACAGTTTGGATTAGCAAATACTTCCCTAGGTCGCCCATTAATAGATCCACAGGTGCGAGTTAAATGCTTATCACAACCACTGTCATTAAGGAATAGTTCTTCACAGCCACTGTTTTAAGGTATAGTTCTTTTCCTAATCGAATGTTCAAAATCGACCGATATTGTGTTACTATCCATAAATCGCAGCTAGAGGCAGAAAGTGCTAAGTCAATTTAGAGCTTCCAAAACAACTAAATTCAAATTCCAAGTATTAAATCATCGATAAAGCAAATTCAATTAATCATGCTGGGAAACACGGAAGTCCACGCTTGTATGCAAATGAATAGCATTAAATAGTGAGTAGCCCTGCATAATATTTCAATGAAATCGGTTAGTTTTGATAATGGTTTGATTGCATTTCAGGCCCGTCGTGGTGTTTGCGTGACCGATGTAATTGTGCGTTGATATTTTGTTTTGACAGCGCTGGCAGTTATTAGAAGCTGTTGTTAATTGTTTAGTGATAAAATTGGTTTATTGTTTAGCGGTTTTAAGAACAAAGCATATTTTTGGTGAATGGTGAAACAAACAATCAGCCAATAATGAGAGATCAGTCTATTAAAAATCTAATAGAACTAAGAACTTTTGCTACACAAAATTAAATATAACAAACCTTTATATTACAAAGGATTGATAAAACCACGGAAATTATATTCCTAGACTAGCGCAATCGCTGATAAAAAAAAAAAAATTGCACATCTTGGTGAAATCTACGTTAGGGAGTGTTTAAACAAAAATAACGCATCATTCGTTTCTTGGTACTTGTTGAGACTTCAGGCACAACTAAAAGTTTAGTTAAGCTATTAAAATAAATTAATAAAACGGAATTTTCACAGTAAACATTCTAAAACTTACGTTCTCCGAAGTTCCCTTCATATAGCTCTCTCTTGCTGGTCTCGCTGTTGTCCTTCTGCTTGGTCGCTGAGCTCTTGGCCTCTGGGCTCTTGGCCGGTGAACTTTTGGACGATAAACTCTTGGCCGGTGTACTGTCGTCCACTGGGATCTCGACCATTGAGCTGTGGGCCTCTGATCTCTTGGTAAGAGGTTGCACAGACAGCGCCTGGCTAAGTGCCACTAGCACGAGTAGTGAGATCTGAGGAATTGTAATAAAGCGCTTTTGAGTTGAAGTTAAGTTGAGCCTAATCCTTTAATATTTTACTTTGGCTGAGTTTAAAAGTCCAGAATGTATAAATTGTGACCTTTGGCGTCAAACTAAGACATGAAAATACTTCAGAGGAGTAGATGCGACAGCCTATTTTCAATAGTGGAAACTTAAATGAAGAAAAAAAGCTTTCATTGTTATATAAATTGGGCAGTTTTAAATAATCGGGACGTAATACGACAACATGGTGGGGGTGATATGAATGTGTACATAGTCAATGGAGCCTGGTACCCCATTCCTATCATCACCGGATTGTGTCATAATAATTTTGAACTGTATTTTATTTAAATAATGTCAGTGTTATGTTTTAAAGCTCGTATTTTGTTACAGGGCGGGCGGAACTGAAACATCTTTTATCAACACACAAGTGATGAAAGAAAATATACGAAAATTCCACATTGGAACTGGTTTTCCTCTATAAACACCGATTATAAAATAAACTAATCGCACTAATTAATATTGACACTGAATTCCACGTGAAACTAACCGGAAGCTTCATTTTCTCGCGTTTTCTCCGACACGTCTGACCCGCGTGAGCTGCGCGAGACGACACACGAGTACTCGCGATCACCACTGTACTGCGCATGCGTGCTCTCACGGGAGGGGCTTATATGCTCTCGCGCATAAACGAGGGATAGTGATCAAGTGAATCATAAACATTACTAGGCAATATGGAGTTCATTTCATCTTTTTTTTTCATTTTGAAATCGATTTATGAAAAAGTTCAGTCTATGTAGAACAGCTTAATGCAATGCGCTGTCATTAATTAGTCAGTATTATTTTTGGAATTTGCAATTTGACAACCGTCAACGTTATGTCACGGTTTATGTAGCACTTTTTTCTGAAATAAGATAACTGGGTCATTTGCTTTCGATGAACAGACAAATACTTTTTTTTCCGTTAGTCTGTACTGTCCCACTGCTGGGCAAAGGCCTCCCCCATTTTCTTCCACATTTCCTTGTGCTGTGCCTTCTCCATCCAGTCGGTTAGGAATGGAGTGGTTTCTTAGGCCTGCCTCGGTGACGACGCCCGTCTTCAGGCACCCACTGTGTGACGACTTTGGCCCATCTGTCTGGATGCATCCTATAAGTGTGACCCGCCCAGTCCCACTTCAACCTCGCAGACTTGCCGCCAACATCGGCGATACCTGTCTTGGAGCGTATTGTGGTGTTGCGAATTTGGTCGGTGAGTTTAATCTTTAAGATATTAGGTACGCTCCGTAGCTCTTTGGCAAACATTGAGTTTGGACTTCTGAGCCTCTGTCAAAACCAAGTCTGGGCACCATAGGTTAGGATACACATGTCGACGAGCTTACGCTTTAATGAAAGAGGAAGGTCGCCCTTCATTAGCGCCTTCGTGGACCAATAGCTCCTCCACGCATTTTCGACTCGACGGTCGATCTCGTTGTCCTGTCTGTTGTGGAAGGAAACTAGTTGGCCCAGGTAGATATATTCATCGACATAGTGTATTTCTTGCCCATCGACCTTATAGTTGGTGGCATTGGTCATGACTTTAGTCTTTGACTGATTCATCGTCAGTCCAACCTCAAGGCTTGCAGTGCTCAGTTCTTGGAGCATTTGTTGCAGTCGATCTGCTGTAGATGCAAAAAGAACGATATCGTCTGCGAAACGAAGCTTTGACAGCATTTTATAGCCGATTGGAATACCCTTCGTTGCCCATGTGTCTGCGAGTTTTTTAAATATCTCCTCAAGGGTGCTCGTAAATAGTTTAGGAGAGAGCGGATCACCCTGTTTTACCCCTTTGTCTATTTTCTATTGTCTCTCTCTTTGTCTATTGTCTAGGCAAATAATATCTGTGGAATTTATTTTAGACATTGCTGAACATAGGGTTTATCCACCAATTATTATAATAAACTAATAACTTTACTCTATGCATCTGTAAACAAACGTGACTGTAAATAATTATGAAATAAAATTATGACTGTAAACTAATATCGATTTTGATGATTTTTGTATATTTGTTTCACTTTCACGCTAAAACGGCTGAATAAAATGAAATTTTGATACATGGGTAGACCATGATCGGTATTAGGACATAGGATACTTTTTATCCCGATGTGCCCACGAAACCGAGACTTATGCGGGTGAAACCGAGGGCGCAACTAGTACGTTAAGAAGTATGAAAAGTCAAAAGATCACAATAAACTCAAAATGTGTTCCGCTCGCTCCTAAATAAAGATACAATTACTTAGACTGTTAACTTCGAATCACCTGTGCAAAATAGTTTGCTAGAAAAAGTTTATTTCGGGAACCACTATGGGTAAGTTTAAGTGATTTTGAATGGCTATATTTATTGAATTGCGGGTACTATGAAATTACAAGATAACAATAATTATGATAAGGTATCATTAATACTTTATCTTTTCACGGTATGTGGTTAAAACCACACACACTTAGAAACACAGAAAAGACAGGGGATGAACATAGTTGCTGGCTAAGAGTATTTACTTTGTATTCGCTGCTGAGAAAATACATCAAATGATGGAATGCTTTTGTGTCTTCGTGTGTAATGTGTATATCATCCAACGATTTATTATAATAGCGAACAAGAGAGTGATTATTTACGACGAGACTAGCTTGAAGGCTGGTGTCGGCTGGAATTTTCCGGAGAAGTTACAGCCTAACCATTAGGGCCTCCCCACATTTATCGACGCGGAATCGGCTAACACCGGTCAAAAAAGCCTTTATGTCTACGTAATAAGGGTGTTACTAATACCATTCGCATCGCCTCGGCTCGGACGACGCGGCGCGACGCTGATCGACGGCGAAACGAGCTGTTTGCCTATTAGCTCGGCGATAAGTCGAGTAGTTTGGTGATACTCTCTCGGCTTAAGCTGATTCCGCGTCGATAAATGTGGGGACACCCTTATTCAATAAGGACAGAGAGGTAAGAATATTCTAACAGCTGACCCAGGTACCTGCAGCCTAATTGCGTAACAACTACCAATCACAATCCAAATCATTTTGTAGGATATTGCTAATCGAGTGCTTCATATGTTTGAAAAATTTGTCTGCTCAAAAATGTAAAGAACGCAATGAATGTTGTTGAACTGTCAAAATGAAAGCCATTCCTACAATTTAATTAGTGTGTTACGCAATTACCTACGCTTTGATTATGATGCTTGAAAGTACATCGACAGTGAGAGATTGTATACGTTGTGTTGTTCATTTGTTCCTGCATTTATTTATTTAATACTTCAAGCACATAAATGTACAGAGGCGGACTTAATGCCGTAGGCATTTTCTACCAGTCAACTTTTCGGTGATGCAGAGAAACAGTGGTAGGTGCATCATGAAAATTGAGGAATAAATATTCCTTACATGTTTTTTTTTTATCTATCGTCAACAGTAAATTCTTAATACATACTGTGGCTCAAAGGATCAACGTTTTAATCATTCTGCCTAGCCTTTTTCCAACTGTTCGGGTCGGCTTCCAGTCTAATCGGATGCAGCTAAATACCAGTATTTTACATGGAGCGACTGCCTGTCAGCAAAGCGACTGAGTAACACGATACCCTTGGTAGGACTGGGTGTCAGTCTTTTGGGCTTCTGACTACCCGTAACGACTGTCAACGATCGACGAATGACAGTCGGGACATGGTCGGGACCATTAGCTTAACGGGCTTTGCAAGGCGCAGAGAGGCATAGATATGTAATGGATAGTCACCCATCTAAAAACCGACCGCGGCAAGCGTAGCTTGACCTTTGATCGACACAAAGTAATAAAAAAAGTGAAATTTCAATTGTTCAACCCCTATTCATTTTAATAGCTTGCTTAGTAGGAAGAGTTTACAAACATGTTGCCAATGTGCATACCATTCTACATAGCTGTTGTTTATAAAAAAAAGAAATGACTATCTCCCGAGATGAAACACACCTGTAGATACATTGTTTCAGGCCATTACTTCTTCTTCAAGGCTAACCTGTCTTCAACGATGGTCTACTTAGATAAGTTATGCAAAGTGCACTCATATCCAAATAATTATGATGCATTACTCTTAACTGGATCACTATGAGGTAACAGTTGCTTGAACTCTGCCTGTTTTTGAGCGACATTTAATTAGGTAAGTGTAAAAATAAATCTTGCATATGTAATCTAAGATTGCATTCGTTAGTTCATATTTGTTTTATTATTTATGTACACACTGTAAAAGACATAGGGAATTATTTAATTATAATTTGAGTACAAAGGTATGTTTTTGGGGTGCCGGTACCTACATGTTAGTAAAATAATCTATAGCTGACATGTCATTTCATAAAAGGAGAAACTGACTGACTGACTGACATATCAACACATAACACACATAATCAGCCTATAATGTTCCCACTGCTGGGACGCAGGCCTCCTCTCGGTAAGAGGGAATGGGCCGTAATCTACCACGCGGGCCCAGTGCGGATTGGTAGATGTCACATGTCTTCGAATTTTTGGTTCTAGGACATGCCGGTTTCCTCACGATGTTTTCCTTCACCGTTTTGAGAGCAGTGGTGATGAAATAATTTACACAAAGTAAAGCGTCTGTCTGGGTTCGAACCTACGACCACATACGACATATCAACGCACAGCCAGAACTACTGGGACTAGAAACGTGAAATTTTGCACACGGCTTCCTTTTATAATGTGGGGGAGCACTAAGAGGTGGTTTTTTAGAAATTCGACCTTTAAGGGGGTTAAAAGGGGGGTTTTGTTTGTATGTGAGTTCGTAAACTTGAAACTTGGCACAAATACTTATCACGCAAAAGCAGGATAGTGTTGTGACTTCTGTTTAATCATATCAAATCTTTTGATCGTGTAAACGATAATTACGAGTGGAAACCCTTTAGAACATAAAAACGGAATGAAGGGACAGATGCAAAGATACGAGTACCAGGACCTTCCAATGCATTGTAGACATTCTACTTCATTCCTTTGCAGCTTCATCACATTAATGTATTCTTGAAGATAAGATCGTCGGCATTTACTTTACATCGTTTTTCACATCATCATTGATCAGGCTCTCTATTGTAAAATTTGCTATGAGTTCTCTAAAATCCTCCTCCTCAAGTCGTACTCCTCATCACTCACGACCCTCAGTAGGGTCGTGATCCTCCCGTGAAAACATCTTTTCCCTGACGATGTTTCGCCATCTCTGTCTATCCTTGGCCAAGTGAAGCGCATCATGAAATTTCGTGTCAAGAGAAGAGCTTATCTGGTCGGACCATCGCAAATGGCTGCGACCTCTTGGTCGTTTACCATCCACCTTGCCGGTTACCATCAGTCGTTCGAGGTCATTGCCATCTTTTAGCGCTATATGGCCGAAAAATTCCAAAACTCTGCGGCGACAGGTCGTAAAATACTGGAGTATTTTTTTTACTGTAGTAAAAGTTGTTTAAATTTATTATCGAATCTCACTTAAGTATAATTACTACTTCCATTGCTAGACGATTTGCTAGTAGCACACCCCGGACACTCCATACAACCCTCGCAAAATAATTACCTACTACTACATTAAAAAATGACGTTTGTATACGTATGAATGTGTGCGTGAGGTACTTGTGTTTGCGAGCGCTCTTTGTTAAAGAACTGCGACGGTAACCTCGAAGTGCGGGGTGAGGTGCGGTAACTGATGTTAGTGCGGGGAAGGGAGTGGCCTTTCTGTACGTAGTACTTTAAGTATTCTGTGCTAGTAGTAAGACTATTGGAGTATGTGGTGTTGCGTCAGATAGTATCCGGCGAGTAGACCCGCTGACTATTATGTCCTGTTTCCTGATTTACCTTGTAATTGCTGTGCACTTACATAAAGTAGAACCTTATAGGTGCAGATATTTGTAAGACCAGCCTGTCTGATATGGACCTGGAGTACCTTGGGTGGCAGTACACTGCCGATCAAGGTATGCTAGCGGCGAGACCAAAATGTACGTACAGTGCACCCTGGACTACCAGTTTGCTGATTGGCTAGTACTTTCACCATACTGATCTACCTATAAATGCTGATATATGTATCTGGTGTATTGTGTGTCTTTTAGTCTGTGCTAAATAAATGTATTTTCTTTCTTTATATGCAATTAAAATTTTCTCACTCTCACTGGACTCCCCCATTCAACCTATTTCGTAATTTTTGCATTCAGTTTTTGATTCCTCTCTATCCGCCTATTTGGAATCATCAACAACTCTCATCGGTTTGGTGTTGAGGTGCAAAAATGCCAAAACAAGAGTGAATATAGTAGAACAATTGAAAATAATAAAAACATAATGGGCAAGGTTAAATCACATAAAGCCATTGAATTGTCAATGCTCTTGCGCAACGCAATTGTTCGACGGTAAGCTTTTGGTGACAACTAACAGTGAAATGTCATAGCTATGTACGAGTACGAGTAGTTACGTTGTACTTATATGATACCTTGGTGTGTGGTTATTAGCACCAATTACACAGCTCATTCGCTTAACAGATTAAATTCATAATTCTCACTCACCCTACAAGGCAATATGACTCTTAACGCAATTATATTAACGTCATAAAGAATAATTATTATATTTAAATTCTTAACTTATTAATATGGGAGCAAATTACACGAAATTAGTACTTGATCTCATAGTTTTATGTAAACAAATGCTTAGCATTGTAAGGCAATGTCATCATGAGATTTTTTTTTACTCTATTGTATTTTTCATATAAGTACGTATTACCTTGTGTCTTACTTACCAGATTATTCGCTAGTGATACCTATTTACTAAAACAATATGTTCGTCTAATAAAGGTTTTTGGTGTATCTCTTGGGATTAGAAGAAACACAGAGAGAAAGAGTATTGCTTTGGTTATGCGACATGGAAAGCTCTATCCAAACCATCCCGTGGGATCATAGAACATTGTCTTTTGATGAACTTTACGGGGGTTTCTATGGAAGAGCGAAAACATATCAGAAATATAGCGATCCGTAGAAATAAGGTAGCAATTTTTAAGAACTGTTTCAAAGTGTAACATGTGATCAGCCATCTTGACGTTTACCTGTATCGGCAAGTTTCTTCTGCTTTCTGTTTGCTCTGTTTATCAAATGAATAAAACCTTATCTAATTCATACATAAAGTTAATCATAACGAGGCTCAAAAAATGTCAGTGGTGTAAAATATAAACTGTTAATACGACAGACAAATTGTATTTAATTGTCGGGACATTATGAAGTGTCACAGATTGCAACACCTTATAAATAGCTGCAGAAGGTTTACTTCATAAACCATATAAATAAAGCCTACATAAGCATAATAATATGCATGTTGTTTGTTCGATTAAGGTAATGGCTAAGATACAGATATATCTAATGACATAATATATTATGTACAGACGCCAGCACATCAACCTACACCTAACTGTCACATTTTCCCAATCAACTTTGAACCTTATGCTTCAGTGATAAAGTTGAAAATCTATTAAAGAAATTTGACAGATTGTAGTAGGTTGATGTGCTGGCGTCTGCACAATTACTAAGATGGCTTTAGTAAGTTGCATTTGACTTAGCTGCATTCGGGACCAGACGAAACCTCTATTGTACAAAATAAGTATTTGCAACCATAGATGAATGGTTGTGTATGACGTGATCATTTCAGATAAGATTGCAGTTAAAATTGTACTCAACAAATTGCGATGGGCCTCGTGGCTAAATGTTAATAGCTACACGGCTCGCTTGTTGGTTCGTGGATGGGTTATATATCAATCCATTACATATCGAGACCCCTCAGTGCCTCGGAAAGCACGTTAATTCGTTGGTCCCGGCTGTCATTCGTGGATCTTTGACAGTCGTTACGGGTAGTCAGAAGCCCGAAAGTCTGACAACAAAGTTGCATCCGGTTAGACTGGAAGCTGGCCCCAACATAGTTGGGAAAATGCTAGGCAGATAGAGATTGCGATGGGTTATCCTCCATTCCCCTCCGTCGCCAACTTTTTCGAATTTACTTACTGATATTAACTCCATCCCTCTTCGTTGTCAGTGAACATTCTGCAGCTATTTATTTTCTGTCAGCATGTAACAGTAGGTAGCGACATTACAGGAATTAACTCGCCAGTCACAGCTGTGCTCGGCGTGCGTGTTGCGAAACTGACGGCCACGCTGTCAGCCGTGTGTACCCGCCTTATGTACTTACCGAGTGAGGAGATTGAACTTTTATTATTGTTGGTTTAACTGTGAATGTTTCGGGAATGTTTAACTATTTTTAGACCTCTATAACTCAACTGTGAGAACCGCAAAATCCTATGATAGAAGTTATTTTTCTATTGTATCGGCATGAACTATCTGTACCGTATAAAATAAGGGGTCCATGGGTGGTAGAATTTGTGGCTATTCAACAATGTGTTTGGTAGGGTTTACTTCGTAGTTTTGCAATAACGTTAACTCAATGATTTCAAAAGGTAAATATAAGTCAATGCGTTCACTATAATTTTTTCCCCTACATTACTCATAATAATTATGTGGGGCACTGCTGTGCCTAAGTCTAGAGCGTGTGTGTTGCGAAACACCTACAATATGCACTGGACTGTACGCTAATCGCCTCAGGGCTTGCGATGTGATGAAATCTTTCGCGGACTCATATGAATGTGTATGGCAGTTGATATACTACAGAAACCTGCTTGCTTTAATGACGGTTCCGGCTAAAACAGGAGACAGAGTGTGAAGGAAGAAATAAATCAGTAGGTTACACAGCTTACTTCCTAAATTGAGGTGACTAATGTCTCTGGGAACCCCCACATGGGGGACCGTGGAGAAAGTCACAGGAATTCTGCTGGATGCAGGTAGGGCAGGGTCAGTCATTGGTGATTCAAATTCACATGACATGTGTTTTACGGCTTAGTAGGCGATTCGGCCGCTGAGTTTCGTCCAATCCGGTCGGAACAGGAATTTCATTATTATTAATAGTTTTGAGTGGTGTTTCGAGCTATACTTTTTTTAAGCAAATTTTGTACAATCAGAATGAAAAACCTTAGGTAGGATTATATTATAATATTTAAGATAAAGTTTAATATACAATTACTTACAACAATTATAATCAGTCTTTGTATATCAATTAGAAAGCCTACAATAAGAATTATAAATGTATACAACAATAATCAGTTATATTATTATATCAGTTTAAAGGTGTACAACAAGAATATTAAATGTAAATTACTATAATCAGTCTTGTATATCAATTACCTATTAACAATCACTTTACTAAAATAATGAACAATAGCGTCAAAAATCAGTGACTAACTACGATATCAACATAACCTTTTCTTATGTTTTTATAACATTTTAAACAATCAGTCTTTTCAATACGTTCAAAACAATAATCAACCATTTTCAATACAATAAAAAAAAAACAATCATAATATACCTATACCAACTAGAAATGTGGTCATCAATTTCAATTGTTTCACGAATTTTTGTATGTCTATGATAATTCTCTCCCTTTCTTTGCACTTGCATACCTATTTAAGTTTCAAAATAATTAGCTTCTTCTTGTAATAAAGTTAAAAATTGTGCCACATTTCGCGGTTTTTATCGACAGTTCCATTCAACCATGTTTGTGGTTCGATTCTGTTGACTATAACAAGACCATCTATTGCAAAAAAAATGATGTTTCTACAAGCCACGTATTTACAAAATAATCGTTGAATGTCGTCACATTGCCATCATTAGGACACTTCGACATTACGTACAACCAAGCATCATCAATAACTTTTCGAGGTAACTTTTTGGGATAAAGCTACACATCGTTTTATATGCTTTCGAGTAAGCTTGGATGTTGTTATACATCGACTTTTCGCCACAAGCATCTTGAAAAATAGAAGTAACAACCATTAATAGCTACATTAGGTAAAACTTTACTATTGCTGCCATTTCATAATCAAGAATTGATTGATTGAATTGAGTGATTTTAATTTCCACGGTCACAAAGTAAAATGGCCCGCTCCCTCTCACAGGGAGGAGGCCTGTGGCCCAGCAGTGGGAACTTTATAGGCTGATTATTATGCTATACAACGCTGGCTGTCGCTGAAAACCAGCGCTGGGGCTACTTATATTTTCCCCCAAATTGTTCTTTGTTGTTTTAGTTGTTTGTGTTCTTCATCTGCGTCATGTTTACTACAAATAAACGTTTTTCTTTTATAACTAAGTTCTAAGTTATATAGTCAACCAGTGACCGCTGATAAGGTCCCTTAAGCCGAGCAGAGACAACTAGGCACTTCTAAACGTTAGTAAAACTTTAAATAACGCAGTTTCCTAACATTTTTGTTAATCGAAGTTTTCTCAACACCATTTACGTTTACTCTGTATTTCTTAAAAAGTATTTTCACTCAACAACTTTAGCAACATGTTTGAGCGTGTATTGTGACGTAGGAGCGACGTCACAGCCGCTGCCTGTATTTACAGGACGAATACAAAATTATGGGACAGAAGTGCCACAGTGGAGAAACCTTCCTTTATAACAAGTTCTCCGAGATTCTGTAAAGTAAAAATATAACTGGAGTTCTAGTACTAGGTAGTTAAATGAGGGAACATATCTTATGCTGTGGTAAAAGTATTAGTACATTAGCAAAGTGGTGGCCGGAGCTAGCTGCCCAGGGTATCGCCTCTCGTGAAGGCTATATTAAGGCACCGCTCTGCAATCTACGATAGCAGCGGCTCTGAAGCCAAGACTCGTTAATATTTACTGTTGAACATGGGCCTTCGAAGATCGTAACAACCTACGTCGTGATCGCCAGGAAAATAAATGTTTTATAACCAGCAGACTTGGCAGTTGTTTCTTCTCCATTGAAAAGGATATATTGGAACCGTGCAAATAATGTCGTAAAACCTTTTGAAATGCAATAACTGCTGACTCCTGCACTCAAAATGCGTAACACACTATCGATCACAATCTGAACCATTTGGAAGGATATTCGTAATTAATTGAAAGAAGAAAGAAAGAAAGAAAATACATTTACTTAGCACAGACTAAAATACACCAGATACATACATCAGATAAAACAAAAAAATAAAGGTCAAAGAAAAAGTGTAAAGCCCGATGTAAAAAAAAAAATAAGCAGGAAAGTGTGCCTCACGGCTGCGCTAAAAAGGCCCAGTTCTGCAAAAATGCCAGACAACTAGTGCCTGACGCTGGTTTTCAACTGGACTTCGTGTGTGGCTTTATATGTTCGAAAAATGTATATGCTCAACAACATAGATAACGCAATGAATGTTGTTGAACTGTCAAAATGAAAGCCATTTCTACAGTTTATGTCACATTCTCACGACGTTACTAAAAGCCTCAGTTCTATAGAGCATATTGATAGAATTGGGACTTCTGTCCCTTTTTATGGGCGGTACTACGTGGCACTAAGTATATGTGTGGTACTTGTGTGTACCGAAGATCGGCAATAACTCAATACAGCATGAATAGCGCGGGAAAGATTTTTGTGGATATTCCTTACTATTTAGACACTATTATATTTTTATTTATTTTATTAGGTTCACCAACAATTGATTACACTAATACAACCACATAATACATTTTAAAAAGTAATATAAAGTGCATCAATTACTTATAGGTAAACACAACATGCATAAAACTCATTGTTTTCATTCAAAACTCATTGTCATCAGAGAAATAAGCTAACTTAATTAGTAATAAGCGCTAATATTGATTAATTGGTAACATCGATCGGTAAAATTTAAATGAAATTCAATTTTATGAAATCCTGATTAAAAATTATAAAATTGGTAAATGATTGGTTCTTTGACATTATAAAATTAATGAAAAAAATTCTATTCAAATATTATTTCTAAAACGCGTGCTGTTTTTAATGGATATCCAATTTTCTATAAGTACCTATCCTTAATTTCCCTGTTGCCCCGAAAGGTTATGCAGAGATTTACGGTTTAGGATTTTCGAAAATCGCAATCAGGATTAAAATTTGCAGAACCTTGTAAAAAATTCAAAATATTTTACGAACATTGAAAAACTTCATCGAAATTATTTTTATAGAAGTCAGGAAAATGCTCTAAGAAAAACCTATTTCCTTACACTACCACACAAAACTTGTGAGTAGGTATTATTATTTTCCTAATAATCTTAGCCGTACAACAAAGTTTAGAAATAGTATGCCTTAGTTAAAAGAGCATAACTTTGTAACCTAAGCTAGGTACACAACAGCGAGCTAGGCGGGTCGGTGTTACGAGCGCGCATAATACCTGCTAATCCTTTACCTTGCTTTAACATGGAAATGTTACTAACTTTATACACAGAGTTATTTTTATTTTGTTCAGTACCAATGCTGTCGGGGATAAACAATTTCATATTTTTTTTATATTCTAATTTAAGTCCAGAGGTCTGTTAACCTTTTAACCGCTTACGACGGATTAATCCGACAAATATTTACGTGTCCATTCCGTCCGGGTCGTATATATACGACCAAATACCACAGCTCGTTTAATCTGTATTATTATTACATCATCACAGCTCGTTTAATTGTTATTTATTTTTCGTTTTTTTTTCGGGCGCTGGTGGCACGGCTACTGATATAAAGTCGGGCGATTAAAAGGTTAAAAGTATTTTTATGAATTTCAAAACATTTCACTCCAACTGTTACTTGAAATAAGGTTTGAAGTAAGGTTCAGGAATTTTAAGAGCAGAATCAATCCCACTACATATGAGAACGACACAGAGAAAATTGAAATAGTGTATGTAAGCATACTATTTTTTTAAAGCTTTAGTGTATACCGGTAACCTGCAAACTGGGTTTCTTTTCAATTTATAGGCAAGCTTAGAAATGGAATGAATTAGGGTTTCTTTCACTTCTACATGTACGGAGTCTCCGATTCACGAGAACAACACACAGCCCTAACTGGGTCAAAAACTGAAAACGTCAATTAATCTAGAAGGTAAAGCCCAGCTTCAAGTTTCTAATACCTCACTCTAACATACTATATACGCGTTTAGCATAAACAAAAGAAAACAATGCCGATCTTAGGACCCGTTTACTCACAAATGGATACGCCTGAATCCGGTTATGTAATCCTTTCTCCGGTAGTAAATTCGTAAGCACCCCAACTAAGAAGGGTTCAAAAGGGTTCCCTAGTTGTAGGGTTCCGTAGACAATTTTACGTCAAATTGCACTGCCTGTGACTCAATAGCCAAACAGACATTTGAGTGCTTCACCGATACTCAAAAGTGTTTCTATTAAAAACTTACAAATTACAGGCATACAAAAAACATTAAAATATTTTTTCAGAATTCTATTTGGGTAAGTGGGTTTCATTCTCCAAAATGGTTTCAGTTACTCGGCTCTATGATACTTATTATATTTTTTAATGTAGATTACGGCGTTTTATATAATTTCATATTTTATTGTATGGATGTTTCAGTAACCTACTAAATACGCCCTACGGAATCGTTAACACTTGCGGTACCACGCACTTGACCGGTTTTTATCCCTTTCTGCGCAACAGCGTTAATTAAAATAATATATTATAAGCGCATCCATATTAATCCGACGGTGTCTAAACTCTAACGTGTGTATGGGGCGACACATTCTGTGCGATTCGCAGTAATTTATTATATTTGTTTGCAGTTTCGCTTAAGAGGCTCTTTGCACTGCTTTGTTTACAATTTCTGGTAGATCTCCTCTTTTCACTAGTCTTCGCAATATCTACGCATTTTGGTGAATTCTTATTTATAAAAAGAATTATGCTTTGCTTAGTGCCACTCATTTGCTTCTTAACATGTGAGTGAATACAAGTGTCACGGTAAATTCAGGGCATATGGTAGGGGAGCCCAGAGGGTTTTTGAGGAGTCATTCCCGCTCGTTCACACCCCGTCGTCCACACTGCGGACGACTGGGAATGTTGCGTTCTGTTTGTCTACACTGTGAACGAACAGAACGCATTATTCCCAGTCGTCCACACCCCGTCATCTCACGTCTAGTCTAAGAGTTAATAAAGAAAATATGATGATAGTATTTCCTTATATAATAAACATACTTTTAAAATATTATGTACTTAGCTTTATTACTTTAGTAAGGCAAATACTTTAAAAGTACATACCTAGTAAATCTAAAGCTTTTTTGCGTATTTTATACTAAATGTATAGCATAAGAATGTTTCACATTTTAATTTTACACATTGGGTATTGTATCAATATCAGTTTAAATGCAATTAATATGTAAAAAGTTTTAAAGTTACAATCGCCTGGATATACTCAACTATTATAACTGCACCCTGTCGATCCTCCAACAAAAGATAGTCTTTGCTTATCAGTTTTGACGACGCTTCCGGGAATGAACAATAGATACATGGCCTTGAAATAGCCAATCAGCTCGCTGCATATTGCAAGCCCACGGTATATGGCAATAAAGTGACGATGAGCTTTTGCATTCGGGATCATGTCGGGGTTAAGTGCACCGGCTGGTGGTTCAAGTGACCAAACTGTGCTCGTGTATATAAAAAGAAAGCACGGGACTGTTTTACTTCATGGAGGGCACCAATATTACGTTAGAAGAGCACATAAAAGTGGATTAAACGTTTGGTGTTGTATTAACAGCAAACAATTAAAGTGCGGCGGAGTTATAAGGATAAGAGTAAGTATATTTTATAGTTTACTTAAAATAAAGGAAACTAGATTTCGTTATTCGACGCACACCTCAAACTCAAAGCGTTTATTTCAATTAAACTAGTTACAGGCAATTTTGAATTGTCAAGGGGTCGGTCAGTCAGAAAGATGAAGCTAGTTGCCCATTCCAAAGCGTAGGTACCTATGGAGAAGAACGGGCAAGAAACTTCATGGACACTCTTTTAAATCAAAATAATATGGTTACAAAGTTCGACAAAGCAGCAATGAAAGCCATAACGGAGATTTTCCTTCTACTATGCTTAAAGGTTGCTATTTCTATTATAACAAAGCAGTTTGGAAAAAAGGTCGAGAACTGGGTCTCGTCAAATCAAAAGATATCAGGAAAAAACGCATGGTGTCACTCAGTGCAGTCCTTCCATTGTCACCACAAGCTGAAATAAGGAATGGTTGGGATTATATTATACGTGATGACAACGAAGATTCAGATGTCGCAAATTTTAAAACTTATATGGAGAAGCAATGGCTGGAGGACTCATTTATCAAAGTGTGGTGTGCATTTGGAGAAAAGCATAGAACCACAAATGCCTTAGAAAGCTGGCACCACAAATTAAACAGTGCCGTTGGTGAAAAAGGACCCAATATAATGAATTTACTGCACTTACTAAAAGAAGATGCTTCTTTTTACTAGACACAGAATCGAAAAAGAAGTAATCAAAGACCCATGGCTAAAAGAAGTGAGAAATATATTCGTAAAGACGAATTAATTCAAGATGCTCGAATTGAATTAACCCACGGTGACATATCGGTTGGACATTTTCTTGAAATCATGCGGTGTTAATCTGTGTGCGTGTGTACTAACTTAACGATTATTGAATGTGATTCTAATTACTCGTAAGTTTTTTAAGGTTTGTAAAATTCTACTATTACTGACAAAAATTGTAAATAATTATGTTGTAAAAATGGTTATGTTTAAATTATTGTAAATTAAGTTGATCTGTAATACAAATTACTCTGTTGTTGCCCTTAATTATTGTAAAATAAGATGATCTGTGATGAAAAATACTGTTGAATTTAAACACTACTTAGTACATATTATGTTGTTATTATATACTTTAAAAATGTTTATATAATACCAAAAAAATATTAGTTAAAATATTGCCTTTTAATTATTGTAAATTATGTTGATCTGTGATAAAAACTAGAATTGTTGTTAATTATTTTAACATTTGATGATTTTAAATAAAAAAAACTTAATAGTTATGTTGTTTTTAAATTAACTAAACCGTTAAATCATTTATTTAATTTAAAATTTCTTTACACAGTCTCTTAAACTAGACATGAAACGAGGTGCGGACGACTGGGAATGTTGCGTTCTGTTCGTCTACACTGTGAACGAACAGAACGCATCTTTCCCAGTCGTCCGCAGTGTGGACGACGGGGTGTGACGAACAGGAACAACCCTTTTTGAGCAAGCATAATTATGCAGGGCGAAAAGTGGATAGCTGATTAGGTGCGGCATGAGGAGAGAACACCGAAAATATATTTGAAAAGTTTCAGATAGGAGCCCCGTGGTTAGGAAACCGCTTTCAGATCTCAAAAAAAGGGTATAAAATAAAGTGATCTTCAGAGCCGTTGATTTTTATATAATCGTGTGCGGCCCAACCCGTAATGACTTAAATATGCAAATCTGACGAAGAAATTGTGGGCTTTCTCTAAATCTGATGACTGAAAACTCAGATTTGGACTTTTTTTAAAAGGATATTTAAGGCTATTGAAAGTTATTCTGTGCAATAGTGTTACATGTCCTAATAGTGGTGTATAAATATCTGACGGATTGATGGAGCCCTTTGGCAAACATGACAACATTTATTCAGAAGAGTGAAAAGTGGTTACAATTTTGCATTTATTTCTAAATCCACTAATCGAATAGCTTCGGTTGCTATCTGAATTAGAATTTGACCCTTGTGTGATGACTTTATGGTGCTGAGAAATTTTAAAATATCAAACATTTTAAAACAATGATTACAAGTTAAGTAGCAAAATTAGAAAATCGTTACAGTTAAACAAAGTTCATTATTTCAAAATTTTACTATGAAAGCAAAAAAAATATTTGAAATACATATATCTGCATCTTATGGACTATCCATCGAACTTCAGAGGTGCCAGTCAATTGTTTGATAAACCTGGCAAAGATGGAAAACCACAATTACTAAAATTAACGAAAACATTAATCTAATGCCTTATTTACGTCGTGACACTTTTATATTAAATTTTTTATTGTAACTACGAATCGAAAGCATTCGATATCATTACTGATGTTGCCCTTAATTCTTAGTAATGGTTCGATTTTATGAGTTTTGTTAAATAAGCCTCATCACTTCTGTTTAGGCCACCAGCAGCAAGATAACTAGTAGATATAAATGCAAAATCATGAGATACAAATTTATTTTTAACCGACACCTAAAAGAAGAAGGTTATCAATTCGTCTGTATATATAGAGGGTGAATGTTTCAAAATCAGCATGGATGGCCAAACCCCAAACTATAGGTAATGGCGAAAAATACTTAAAGGAATCTCAGGACCGATTTTGATAAAAATTCTTCATTCTTCATTAGAAAACTGCATCATTAGTTTTTTGAGAAATCAATTTATCTAGCTAAGGGACTAATCACACTTATTCAGCTCCGTTCAGCTTTTGTATGGAGTCCGTTCAGCTCTCCGCGGCTGAACGGATGCGTACGCATCTCATACAAAATCGTTGTTTTCTATGGACAAAAGCTGAACGGAGCTGAATAAGTGTGATTAGTCCCTAAGAATCGAACTTGTCGATTTTGAAAAATAAAAAAACACGCCTTGTATTATTGCACCATCTGATGGTGTCTTTAATAAGGATCAAGTTCTGGGAAGAAATAAAAAACAGCAATTTTAAAGGAAAGTGTTCATTTTAAGATTAACTCAAATCAAATCCACAAATTGATTAGTTAACGTTTACTATTTTATAATTAACAACCAAATTACTATCTTATAATAATTGTTTCTCGATAAAAATGCGCCATTTCCTTTACTTTACCGTGTGTCATTACTTTCGTGAATTTGATTCTTAGTAACGACACCTCGTCATTCTTACTACGAAACATCTTACTAAATATTTGGCGACGATTACGCCTCCATGTCGCTTCTTTAAAATCTTCGATGAACAATATTGTTGATCGAAGATTAAAATATAAATGTTTATTTTGCTCATCAATCTTTCGGCAATCTTTGTAGCGGAATTGCATCAAAGTGGTCAACGATCCATCAAAATGTTGTCCTTGACAATCTACTTACCCTTTCATCTTATGACCCAATGTCTCTATGGTGACCACGAACGTTTTGTGTTTGATGACGCTTTCGTAATGATCTTTAGTAATGGATCTGTAGTAATGGTGACTTCTCTTTTAAATTTGAGGCAGCAAAGAGACTTTGTGAGGAGAAGGCTTATCTCGCCGAGATAATTAGCAATTGTTTCGACTTTGTTATTTAACTTAAATCTTTCTGACGGCTGGCTTTGTGCAGCCTTGGCCTGTAGAGCTGATAACGAAATTTTGAATTCTTAAGACAATGAAAATTCTTACTGTACGTACAATTTTTAATGGTTTTTGTGTATTGGGAGAGGGTAATTAGGAATGGTGACGTTATAATGGTTATTTTTGATGTCATAATGAAAAAAAATCCAGACGGTCTGCAAATGTTATTGATTATCGTGAGCTTGGCTGAGGTAACTATCTAAAAGCCTTTTTTGGAACGAAGTTCTTTAACGGAGCTTGAAGTAGGAGTAAAGTGAAAGACATAATTTTCATGGTTTCCGGGGGTACTGAAGCCAATAGTGAGATTTCGAAATGAAAATTCAAGACGGCAGCTGCGAAAATATCCAAACTTTTCGTCATGGGTGTCGTTTTCATGGTTTTTTTGAGGGTGCTAAAGAAGATAGCGAGGTAAAATTTAAAATCCTATGGCGAAAATTTTATGAAAGCTTCTAAAAACTTAGGCTAGATGGCTCTGTATTAAAATCAAGTATTAAATTCACACTCTCTTTCTCTGTCGAGTGTGTGTGTGCGTGCGAGTATTACGTAAGAAACTTCGTTCCTGACGGAGGTCCCTGATCGCACACGTTTTATCCTCTGAGTTACTTTGTGCCCTGCTTTATTTTACATGGCGATTTGGTAAGATTATTCAGTGCACTTCTACTTGGCTCCTCTGAAAAACCTTATCTTTGGAAATATTCACTGTTTATCTGGTTAGAAATCGATAATATAAATGTTTTGAGGGTAAATTACAAATCATTGTGGACAAAATGTTCGTTTATCTTAACGAAATGTCTATAAAATTCGAACAAGCAGACGTTGACCTAATTTTTTTCTTATAAATAAGAACATTATTTTTTATGACCATTCTTATTGACTTTTGGAACCTGAGACAAACCTAAAATACAATTGTTTCTCGAGGAAAACGGTTCGCAAGGAGACAGTACAAAAGTATTTGTTACCAACTGTATAGGACTGGTATACAGCGAAATGTATTTGTCGTAAGCAGCGCGTAATGTGTCTAATAAATATTTGACGTAAATCGGCCATTCTACCCTCCTTCGGGAGCGGAAGGGGAGACGAGAGGAAAGAGGGGAGAAGACAATGTACCCTAAATGTTTTCTGTCCTTCGGGACTCCGGAATTTTGGGTATCGAAAATATTAGCTCTATAGTAATATGATGTTTGGGTGGGAGCCTTGGTGTGAGCGTACCTACTTACCTGAGATTAATTTTAGTGAGGTATATTGTTATTTCGTTAGTGTTGGGACAGATATTAAAAAAAAAGAATTGTCCTTATAACAAATGCATAGTGAGGAGCTCGTGGCTAAATAATAACAGCCGCACAGGTCGATCGGGGTTTAAGATACGCTTGCCGAGGTCAGTCCGTGGTCAGTCCGTGGATGGGTGACCATTTATTACATACGGAGACCCCTCCGTGGCTCGGAAAGTACGTAGTCGTCGGCCCCGGCTGTGTTCGTAAATCTTTGCCAGTCTTTACGGGTAGTCAGAAAGCTCGAAAGTCTGACAATCAGTCTTATCAAGGATCTTATCGTATTACCCAGTAACTGGGTTGTGGAGGTCAGATAGGCAGTCACTCCATATAAAATACTGTTATACAGTTATAACCGGTTAGACTGGAAGCCGATCCCAACATAATTGGGAGATGATGAGCTAATGAATTGTGAGAAATTGTAGAACTTACTAACCAACAAACATTTACGTAAAGCTAAAAGTGTTAGAACCCTCAAAAGTCGACGTGAAACAATTTTTTGCGTATAAAAAACCACAGGGAAAAGCAACGTAAGGTTTTAGTTCTCCTCATTGCGGATGGTATCCTTTACAATTCTTCAACTCAATAAGGAATAGCCTAGATATACGTCTGCCTACCTTTTATTCTAAATGCCGTAAAGTTTTTAATCAACAACTTTTATGATTACCCAAAATATTTTGATGAATAATATTTGGCCTCTGCCTCCTACTTCAGCCACGGATTTACTGTAGGGTAGTCAGAGCTTCGCAGACCTGTTCAATAAACATGACCCAGGTCTTAGCCGCTGTTCCTGAGCCCGGCTTAATGCCTGTTGCAATTATATTAGTATGCAAACAACGCCGGGTTGCTGCAACGTGCTACACGGTACGTTGCGAGGTGTTTCGGAACACTTTGTACTGACCATATCTAAGTTTACTAGAGGATTCCTTTGATGACTTAGTCTGTCTTAATAAGTAGTGTCATGAATCATCATCATTATTTTTTCATTCAGTGTCACTGGTGTCACCGAGAACCACTTTGGTGTTACTCCGGTGTCACTCCGGTGTCACCATCATAGTGGTGTCACTTTGAGTCACTCTAGTATTTATTTATTTATTTTATTTATTTATTTATCCATTTATTTCAGGCATCAGGGCACATAGAAAACACATAAAATACAATATTAATATAACTTAAAAATACTATAAATAAATACATCATTATAATTACAAACTAACTAAACACGAAGTGACGGCGTCGTGTTTCGCTGACTGGTGTCATGTAGCCGGCCACGAAACCGGCGGTACACAACACCCTTCGGCCAGAACTCTTCTTTGAGGAACTTGTCGAGATGGTGTGTCGGAACACGCACCACGAACGACTTGAAGTTCGTGTTGTGACGCGACTCCAACTTCTCGACCCTCAAAGTCCAGTTGGTCTTCACACGCAAGTACTCACACGTAACAGTAGTACACGTAAGTATACGTAAGTAGTAGTATTACCATTCAAGCGTCACCGTCAGTAGCACGGTGTCGACGGCTCGACTCACCGTGTGTCAGATTTGTGTCCCTCTGCAGACGTCAATAAGTCTCACTGGTGTCACTATGGTGTCTATCTGTTGTCACTATATTATACAGGGTGAAATTGAATTCATGAGGATCCTTTTAAGAGGTCATTGTACTCATCATTATGAATAACTTTTACTATGGGACCATAGCTGAAAGCGCGAAAAAAAAATCAGCTCTTCCTTACATTTTGTCGAGTTATGTGAACATAAATGCAAGGAACAGCTGATTTTTTTTCGCGATTTTAAGTTTAGTCCCATAGTAAAAGTTGTTCATAATGATGAGTACAATGACCCCTTAAAAGGATGCCCATGAATTTAATTTCACCTTGTATTGTGTCTTTCGGGTTCTCTCGAGCTGAACCACGTGTAGCCACTGAGTCACTGAAGACTCAAGGGCTCTCTAGATCATTTTGAAGGAAGGTATTTTTGATGAGCACATTGGTTTTTTATATTTTGCTCTACCTACTAGTTTTTCAATAAAAAAACTTAGGTACTAAACCTACGTGGTATTTTAATATTTGAATGCGAACATTGCGTAGGTTTTTATTGAAGCTTACTGAAGCGATTTTCAAAAAGTTTTGGTATTAGCCGCTTTGTTTTATTTTATATCTGCATTGCGCAGGCTTCAGCCATTTTTCATAAAAATCGGCTTATATTCTAATATAAAACCAATTGCTGGCGGTTTCAGCCATATTATATTATAGCGATAGCAAAAACAGGTCCGTTTGCAAATAAAATTAATCCAGATTTCCAATCCGGAAAGTTATTTTTTCAAAACTGTATTTCTGGTTATATCTGCTTCGTTGTGCGTGGTTCACAATGGGGGACAATATACCTACAAATCTGTGAAAATCAAAAGGTAGACAATCCACTAGATACGAACCCTAAATCATATTACTTGAATGGAATAACATACTTTCAGATTATGCGCAACGTGTGTATGTAATCGAGGAGTTTTATCACTATATTATGACTTGTAACTCCACAATAACCTACTTTTACTAAGCCCTACCTCAGTTACAAGCATTTTTTTACTACAATACAAACACACTAACACAAAGTTCAATGACAATCTAAACGTAAAGCCAACGAGTGTTGAAAGATATCAGTGACAATAGTGAGTTTCTCAAATAAAGTAATTAACTGACTAAATATTGTTCTCACGGTACAGTTATTTAGTAGCGATGTGTGAAGTATGGCGAAACATAGCCAACTTATCATAGTAACATACGTGACATTACGACTGTATGCCCAAATAGGCAGCCAGAGGTATACAGGGTCACAGAATACTTAAAGTACTATGTACAGAAAGGACACTCCCTTCCCCGCACTAACATCAGTTACCGCACCCCCCGCACTTCGGCGTATTCGCAAACACAAGTACCTCACGCACACATTCATACGTATACAAACGTCATTTTTTAATGTAGTAGTAGTAGGTAATTATTTTGCGAGTGTTGTATGGAGTGTCCGGGGTGTGACAGGGTGTAAAAGATCCATCACATACTTAGCCGCTATCTACATCAAACTTGTTGCGGCAGAGCGCAATGTAACGCACGCAAAAATTGTGCTTTTAAGTGCATGCAAATGGTACAGGACTTGTGGGGAATTCAAAGTTAAGTTAGTAGTTAAAAAAAGGAAAAAATCTTCATAACCAGAAGGTTAGAAGATAGTAGATCGTAGATAGTAGGTATGGCCCATTATAAAAAGAATATCACAATGACGAAGTACAAGTGACTCGGATTCGCTCACTCGTTAAAATCTATGGGTTGTAAATCCTGAATAGGACATCGAGACTTTATTTGGACAAAATTGTTAAGCATTCAGGAATAAAATGATTATGCTATTGAGTAAATTCAAATAGTGAGCAACGTTGAACAATAAGTTATTGTTTATTGTAAATCACAGATTAACAATAAACAGTGCAAATAGTTGTCAACCAAGTGTTTACAGTTTATATTAGTAGAATGGTAGAATACCTATTGTGATTAATATCTACATTAGAAATGCAGTAGTCTAGAGAATTGTAAATAAACATGAATGATAACGCAAGTCTTCGAGTTCAGTGAAAAATTAAAATAAAACTCCCATAACGATTTCTCCTGATGTTGTAGTGAACAAAGGTATTACTATTGGGAACAAGAAACTAAGTGCTACCGCGCTAGCCTCCATCAGAAGAAGACAGAAAGTTCTGTCAACATTTATCTAATATAAAAAAATTATTCGGTGGCTTTCAGCAGCACAGCGTCAGCAAACGGTATTCACGTGGATGAATTTTGGGCCAAACAAATTTAATTTATTTTCGTGATATTTTTGCCATCGACAGCTAAAATGAAGAAGCAGCACATGAGGAGAATATAGAACTTTGTGGCATCGGATCAGTGCACCACATCAGTGCAGTGCAGTGCTCCATCCATAGCTATGGTGCTATGTGCTGAGGAAAGCCAAAGCCTAAAACCTCATGGAGTAGGTACATGAGCTGATGGCGATTTCTCCCGGATAAAACATAAACTCGAAGTCTTTATTTCAATTAAACCATTAAGAGGCACTTTTGAATTGTAACACGAGTCGGTCAGTCACTTTCTGACTGACCGACTCGTGTATCAATTCAAAAGTGCCTATTGAACCTAGTTGCCCGTTCTAAAGCGTAGTAGGGTCTATGCAGAAAAACGAGCAAACTCCATGGACACTCGTTTATATTGCTTCAAAATATTGGTTACATCATTAATGTTGAATTTACAATTATAATATGTGAGAACGATTAAAAAATATGTAAAAAAACCCGTGGCCTTTCAGAATGACCCACTTCACATAGTGCCTGTAAACATAATTGTGCACTTGCAGGCAAAAGCTGGCCATTCATTATTATGAATTAACCACATGTTTGAGGTAGCCGGGGGTCAGGGTTTGTTTCCCGGGTGTGAACGTGAGATGAAATAAAGATCACGACTTAAATAATTACTTACGCGGATTATGCCGGCGCCGGTTTGATTAACGTGACTGATATAAGTAATCCGTGTTAGTGATGGATAAGCCACGATATATTAACTTATATAGTGTTGGAAAATTTTAGTACAGCCAGGAAAATAATTGTTAAGCAAGTTGACACCCTACGTCAATTTGCCGTGTTATAGCCATTTCATACAAATTGTCAAAGAATGACAGTTGTGATTTGAATATAGAAACGGACAATTTAAGTTAGTAGGGTTAGTATAAAATCGTACTCGACCGATCAATTCAAGTGCAAACTATACGGTAGGTACTTATCTCTTCTAAGGAGCGATCATCTATTCGTCGGTCAGCGTAATAATTAGGTAAACAGCAAAGTTTGTGCAAATGTGCACTCATAGAAAGAGTCATATTGAGGTTGGTGAAGCATGCATAGCAAATCCGAGGCCATGCAGACTTAATATTAGGTCCTTACATATGAAATTGGCGTTTTTTGTACTGGCCACTTTAATCACGAATTTCTCCTCTTTGGTAAGGAATTCCAAATTCAAATTTGTACAGCTATTTACTCATGTATTTGTGCTTCGATGACCGTCATTCATTTGTTTTTTTTCTTCTGTTTTTTCTGTTTGCGTCACTCATTTTACAAAATGGAAAATTTAAAATATCGCATTATTTACGAGTACGAGTTCCGCCGTGGCACTAGTGCTGCGGAAACGACTCGAAGGGTGAATGATGTGTATGGCGGTCATGTTGCAAAAGAAAACACAGTTCGTTTTTGGTTCCAACGTTTTCGTTCTGGAAATTTCGACCTGCAGAACAAGCCCCGTGGACGGCCTGAGACCCAAGTTGATAATGGAGAATTGAAGGCTATTGTGGAAGCGGACCCATCGCAAACCACGTCCGAGTTAGCTGCAGGCTTCGATGTTAGTGATAAAACTGTTTTAATTCACTTGAAGCAAATTGGGAAGATTAAAAAGCTTGAAAGGTGGGTACCTCACGAATTGACTGAAGCAAACCGGCAAACGCGCGTCGACTGCTGCGTTACATTACTGAAATTGGAATGTCTTAGACATCCTCCGTACTCCCCGGACCTTGCTCCAACAGATTACCATTTTTTTCGCAATTTGGATAACTTTTTGCAAGGGAAAAAATTCAACTCCGATGGGGCAGTCCAAATCGCCTTCAAAGATTTTATTGATTCCCGTCCGACTGGTTTTTTTAGTAAAGGGATCAATGAACTACCTATAAGATGGCAAAAGTGCATTGAAAACAATGGTTCATACTTTGATTAATTAAATATATTATATTAAAAAATATTCGACTTTTTGTTCCTTCCATACAAAACGCCAATTTCATATGTAAGGACCTAATATAAAGCGAATTTTAGTACTTTTTACCTCCTTACGTACGTACGTCCTACCTCCTCCTTAGAGGCGTGGTGAAAAGAAACGTTATGTTTATCTCAAACGAACATTTACATCAATCCACTTCTTTTCAATTTATATAAGTACGCAAAAAGTCTCTCCTTGCTCGTAGCAAAATATATTACTCGAAAATGTATCACTTTTTATGTTACTTCACAAATTGTTGAACGTCGACGTTGAAAGGTCTTCTTACCCGGTAATTATGGAAAATAGCACATGATTCTTTCCAGCTAGGGGTTTGAATACGAGAGCAGATAGGTAGGTGCCCTGTTGTGCTTATGAAGATTGATTTATTTATTTAGATTTAACGTTCTACACAACTTACAGGAAGCAACAGAAAATAAATATCTAAGGGCTTATTTAACAATCGACAGATAATTTTTATTCGTGTTATAAAATTGACGTCTGGCAGATTTTGTATGGAAAAATTATCCAAAATTCAAAATTATTCCTCGGGTGAAATTTTCTGGCGTTGGAAAAATCAGCCCTAAATGAAACAACAGGGTTAATACAGCATTTTCTTATTACCATTATAGTTTCAAACTCAAATGGGTCCCGCCTGCTTCCAACTTTTATTTAATTTAAAATGGGCTTGTTTTTAGCTTTTCAGTTAGTTTTAGTATAAGGTTGCAGTCGGGTTTTTAAATTTTTTTAATTGCTTTTTTTAAGAAAATTTCTCGCCGGCTGATCGACACTTCACGTGATCAGAGGGCTGTGTCGTTCTTTGGCCAAACAATAAGCATTCCCATTCAACGTGGCAATGCTGCCAGTCTTCTGGGCACGTTTCCGGATGACAGCCATGCGGACGAGTACTTCGACGCCTAAATATCCTTTTGTTTTTGTATTTATTTATATAGATAGTTAGTCTTTTAATTTAGTATCTAGATAAATAAATAGTTAAGAGATAGTTAATACCAAAACCATGTAAAAATTATTAATTCTACAATAAAGGAGAAATTATCTCATCGATTTTAATTATAAACCGTGGCAAGACGCCAGGCATAAATTAAGACAGTCGACCCCGAGTTGTCGTCCTATCTTAGCCACGGCCCCCCTGTCCTTTCTTTCCTTTAATTAAGGACAGGTAAATACCCTATTAAGGCTGGCCTCAATTACCTTTATAGTGACCTACCTACTTTACCCAAAACGTGTCAGTTACGTTTTAGCCGGTCATTTTATTAATTAGCGAAAAGAAGGGCGAGAAAGTGGGGGTAGTTGATCAATCTTAATTATCTGGGACTTATTCAATCTGTGGCGCCAAGATGCCATTTGAGTGATTTCATAGAGAAGATAAATAAACTTTCTATCATGATTGTTTTACCCCATTCTTTTATCTCGTAAACCACAAAGGACAATACATAAATGTACAATACACAATAATAATAAATATTTATCTGCTTATTCGAGTATGCCATAGGCGTACAACAATCGTGGATACATCATCTCTGTTTAAATCTCCTCTCACGAAAGAAGCTTAAAAGTGATGAATTATAAAAATCATACAAATCCAAATGTAGCGTCACAACACAACACGTCGTAACACCCCCTGACACCCCCAGACACCCCCTGACACCTCCAACTCCCCCACACTTCCTGTTTACTCGAGAGTGCGAATGTCAAGCGATGTATCTGTTTCTGTTATATTATTCAATGCGAATCGCAAGTGAAATCAGGATTTATTATTAAAATAAACTGTCGGAACATCCTTTATCATTGTGTAAGAAATCACTCCGGAAATATAAAATAAGGGTCCAAATATAATAATAAAAGATTCCGTTCTTATCAGGAAATTTAAGAAAAATTGTAAGAAAATACAAAAAGATTGGGCTCGTCCGGGATTTGAACCCGGGACCTCTCGCACCCTAAGCGAAAATCATACCCCTAGACCAACGAGCCAGCTGACTAATTTGCCGAAATAACCGTTCTAATACATTGTCTGTTAAGATCCGTGTCACCTTTCACTGCTAATAATCTAGGTCACACACACTTATCAAGTTTTATTACCATGTTGATACAGAACAAGAACTGCGATTACAACGATATTGAATTAGTGTTCATTCACACCATGATTGACAACATTGCAAAATATTCAATAGGTAGATGCTTATATAATAATTAGGTATTATTGTAATTTGTTATTTCGTTTATTTTTGTGTAACAATGTGGTTAAAGAATCTTTATTTTACTCAAAAGAAATTTACTACAAATTGCACTATTTTAACTAACAATAAGTAGGTATATAATAATGAAGACATTCACGTGCGTACGGACACGCACAAATATTAAAGAAAACAACAATAATTAACGTACATAACAAGACATTTGAAGGTAGCAGCAAAGGATTCATGCGAAACAAAAGTCAACATTTTGTGGGTAAATTAAAGACACAAACCAGGGCCGGATTTAAATTTTGTCAATAACAAAAGATTTTAACTTAGTTTTAAATTTTTGCAAACTCTTAGAGGTTCTTTTTTTAATTATAGATTTATTATATTTTTGGTTACAATAAAATGTGAATAGTTTTACCGTAACTGTAGGTCATTCCGATAACTTAGGCAAAGAAAATGGCTGTTGTAACAAAATGGTATACATGGTGGTAGTTAGTAGGGACGTCGATGCGCAAACTTTAACCATGAATGCAGCACATGATTCTAGACCCTCTAGCGTAGGAATTATTGGTAGGTTATCAAAAAAAATTGATGTTTCATAGAAAAGTGGTAAGTACCTACGCGGTCAAAATGTACTGCAACTTTTTCTAGAGCTACGAGAACAATCTAGAATATTCACCACACATTTGGATATGACCTGCTTCTTCTATTTTCCATTTTCTTCCATCTTTCCTTATTAATAATTAGCTGCGCCCCGCGGTTTCACACGCATAAGTCTCGATCCCGTAGGAATATCGGGATAAAAAGTATCCTATGTCCTTTCCCGGGACTCAAACTATCTCTACACCAAATTTCATCTAAATCGGTTCAGCTGTTTAGGCGTAAAAAGGTAACATACAGACAGACAGACAGAGTTACTTTCGAATTTATAATATTAATATGGATTGTGTCGTTAACACCTCTGAGGGCTGATCTTCTAATGGATTTTATGACCATCGAGGATTCCAACTTTCCTTCCCTCAGCACCCACCACCAACCATTAATCCCAGCAATCCTTTTATCACTGATAATCTCAGGAGCAATAACTTGCGAAGGTAATCGTTATCGCTGTTATTGAGCAGCAGATAAGATGATACGTAATTCAGACGCTCCCTATTACCGGCAGGCCCATTTCCTCTAAGACCCAATCCACATTACCGTGCGACAATAGGTTTGATACCGAGATGTGCCGCGATTAGGCGCGGCTATAACATGTGTCAAGGAGACCGGTATCCAGTGACGGTGGTGAGAAATACCTGGTTTAATTAAACTGTAACAGTTTACAGATGTGTTGGTAATCCTGCTGAGTTGGCATTGGAACATGCTGCATCTGGCTACCTATCCTTATTCGGATTTAGTGAAGCACCAAGAAAATATTGGAGTAGGTAAGTAAGCACCCTTTTCCTGTTTGAATCTTTTGCGGCTTTCACTATCTATAGTATAAAAAGTCGTGTTAAAAAGTCCTGACTGCCTGATATTATACATCAGCACACAGCCTAAACCGCTGGTCCTAGTCTATACTAGGACCAGCAGTAACTTTACACCCTGTTCCTCATACCTCTATAGGTATGAGGAACAGGGTGTAAAGTTCACTCATACTCTATAGAAAAGTATGGATCCTCCGACCAGACGGGTGTTGTGTCTGGCGGGCAACTGCCTAATGATTCGGGCAACTGCCCAATGGCTGTTATATCAATGCTAGTTGCGCGGTAAACTCTGCTTGCGAGATGCAGAATTTGCGTGACGTCAGTATGACACGTTGTTCGCATGTGGCGTTGTAGATACCGCTACACTAGAGACATGAAATTTGGAGGGTGTGTTCTTTGTGAAGAGTAGGTATCCACTAAGAAAGGGTTTTTCGAAATTCCACCCCTAAGAGGGTGAATGGGGGAGGGTGAAATTTTACGCGGACGAAGTCGCGGGCAGAAGCTACTGTTACTATATGTAACTCGACCACATTGTTATTATATCCCAGCCACAGTAATTTATTATGAATAGCACTAATTTTTGGTAGTCTAGGCACTAATTAATTTTTGTCACCTGGTTATTATCGTAAGGCGCATCCATTCATACGATCTTGAGTTTTATTCATCAGTTTTTTCCTGAAGAGCTACGATTACTTAACACAATTTAAATGAATTCCATTTTATAAAATATTACGGAGTAAGACGGAGCGTTCCAGAGTATTTTTTATCAGAGCCGGCCCAGTAATCATCATCATCTGCATCACCCAAAGGTTGACTGGTAGAAAATGCCTATGGCATTAAGTCCGCCTCTGTACATTTATGTGCTTGAAGTATTAAATAAATAAATAAATAAATAATTATGTGATGAATATTATCATAATGTGATTACGACGCCAATGGACCGGGGTGACGTCATCAAGGCAATGTATCAGGTCTAAAACCTGCTTAACTCCACAGAACTACGGGATGATTGCGTACCAAACTTACAATGGCAATGCCTTTCACTTTGACAATCCACCAAAATCCATTGCGTTATTTACGTTGTCGAGCAGACGAAGCAATCGATTAGCAATTTCCTTCAAAATCCTTCGGATTGGGATCGAGCGAGCGTTACGCAATGGTTCGGTACTTTTGGAACCATGTGTCATTATTACTTTACTTCCGGCTTTTCAAGTAGATCGATCTAGTGTTACCTAAGTAATTTAATGTAATTTTTAATTTTAATTTAATTTAATTTTATATTTTTATTGTATGTGTAATTATTGCTATTAACATTGTATGCCTAATAATTGTATGAGTCCATATTACTTGATTAATGAGTAAATAATAATAATAAGTAAATAGTCCTAAAGGTGGTATTATATAGCCACTGCTACTGTGCATTACTTCAAAATTATGCTATTTCTTTGATCATTATGTTTAAAACCGAAGTTAACTGTTGGTAATTACTTTTCCAATCAAAACAACCAACCAAGTTTAACAAGTGTCGTAATTACTAATTAATTCATTATTATACAAAGCGGGCGGATTCGTTATAGAAGTTTGTTGTTATTAGCAGTATAACACTGCTTATTCATTGGTTCTTATAACTCTCATCATGCCTAACTATAATATTACCTAATAGCTATTTCTTAGCTGCAATTTCAGGAAGCTATGTTTATAACTGAAAAGTGCAATATGCTGAAAGTATCGTAGCACCACCTGTGTACCTGCTAATAAAATCATATTGCGACTGCATGTAAGTGTGATCGTATTAGTCCAACTCCTAGATTTAAATAGTGTAGAGTTTGTGGGTACTATTGAAGACACCCATAAATACATAAAAAATAAAGATATATAAAAGCCATAAATTTTGAGGATAAATGATACATTGTTACTGTCAAAATTTATCAAGCCCTAAGATGAAAACCATATTTTTATATAACTAATGGTTTTATCTTCTCTTTTCTTCTTCAGCCTTTCGCTACACAATGCTGAGTGTAGGCTGCAAATACTGCAATGCACGCCACTCTTCTCTTTCTCTAGCCTTCCTAAGTCAGAGTCGTCCTGCAATCTTGACCAGGTCGTCAGTCCCCTTCATCGGCTGTCTGCCCACACTTCTACTACCAGGTCTCGGTCTCCAGTCCAGCACTGTTCTACCCCATCTGCCATCTGTTCTACGCCCCATATGGCCCACCCATTTCCACTTTCTCCGCGCAATCACGCTATCTGTTCTACGCCCCATATGGCCCACCCATTTCCACTTTCTCCGCGCAATCACGCTATCTGTTCTACGCCCCATATGGCCCACCCATTTCCACTTTCTCCGCGCAATCACCGCGGCTATGTCATTAAGTTTCGTTTTTCGGATTTCCGTGTTCCTAATTCGGTCTCGAAGTGATACACCTAACATAGCACGCTCTATTACTCTCTGAGTGACTTGCAGCTTGTGAATGATCTGCTGTGTGAGTGTGTATGGTTTTATAGGTGTCTTCAGTAGTATCTACGTATATGTTACAAGTTAAAATGTCAACATTATTTAAATCTTGGAATTTAATAATACGAGTGACACTAGCAATAAGAATTTTGAAATAAAAAAGAACAACTTGACGGATTTTGTGTGTATTTTACTTAGCCATCTTTTGTACGTTGTTGGTTTATACAAATCATCAATTAAAGAATTCACTTCTATACCCAACACTAGTAACAATACAGCTGAACAGACTCGATCAAATGTATCATAGTAGCCAATCGCATCACAGACAAAGGACAGTTTCTCACAGTTTGACCCACTAACTGTGCTCTGATTGTAATGGCGATGGTGTTTAATGAACAATGTTCTTTGATCAATGAATAGCATACACGGGTACCTATTAGCTACTCATTTGTTTCCATGTGTACCTATTATAAAGGCATACGAGGATCCATTTAGTTGTAACTGCAAACTTAGGGGTACCGTCTTTAATAAGACCTGCCTCGTTCGTCTAGTGGTCGCAAGCGCTACTGCTGTGCATGAGGTCCTGGTCTCGATTTCCACGTTGGGTAAAGCGTTACTGGGTTTTTCTATCTGGAATTTCTCAGTACAGTTCGACACAACTTAGATGTAGCATCGGCAAAATTCGTAAAACGTTCGTAATTCGTAATTCGTATTCGTAGATTGGTGATTTTGAAGGAACACTTAGTTCGGATGTGATCGGTTTTACGAATTTTGCCGATGCTACATCTAAGTTGTGTCGAACTGTAACAGTCTGGAGTCTGGATTTGTGGTCTATTGCAATATGCTCGCCCCCATTACATGGAACTTAAACATGCCTGGCGAAACCCCCAACTGTTCGGGAAATCAAGGCGAGGTCTTGATATAACTGCAAAATTAGGTGCACCGTATCAAATAAGACTCCATACTGATAACAAAATTAAGTTGATGGTAACATCCAGAAGACGTGTACCATTGTATATGTATACAGTAGGAACGCCCACATTTTGCCAGTTATATATAAATCCCAAGTAGGTATGCAATGCCCCGATTGCATACTTGAGACTTATATGTAACTGGTGAAGTGACAGATCTCTAAAAACTATATCCTTTTAACTATCTATAACTTAGTTAGGGCGGTCTCGCACTACGTCCGATCCGAATCCGAGAAAAGCCGGTCTGAAGTGAGTGAGTGGTGTGAGTGTGTGTATTTGTATGAGGGGTTGCGCACTGGATCCGAACTCTATCCGTCCGAATTTAGAACATTCCCAATTCGAATTGAAGTCTGATCTTTTAATTCTTACGTACCTAACTGAGATACAGAAATAAGTAATTAAAAAAAAAACTAAGGAGTGGAATTTTTTTCTTAAAAAAAAATTACAGGCAAGAAGAGGTCACTACTTCTTATTGAAGCAATTCCTGTCACGTCTTACAAAACCTTCGCAGAAGAAGATTAGCTGGACGTGGGTGTAAATAGCGAAGCATTCAACTAAATCTACTAAAGTGCACACAAGTTTGAGAGACCTAATTATCCGCTTACTTCAGCTGCGTTCTTGGCTGAACTTCGGAAGTTTTGCAACACTAACCGCGACATAACTCAGACTGGTCAGTGAACTGTGGGGTACCTGTACGAGATAGTTTTACTAAATACTGTGGCATGTGACGGAAGTTAGATAACTACTTTGTGGCCGAGAAATAAACTTAGGTAATAAGTAATAGTGTGTGTCATTTTAGCTTGATGTCTACCTGTCATACGTGATGATTACATTCGACAGCTAAAATAATGCGATATTATAATAATGACAGCTCAATAGACAGAATAGTGATTGCAGTATGTTAACATTAATTAAATGAAGATGTTCAAATCAAATCTAATCAAACGTCGTACCTTGCAAAGCTAGCAATCAGAAGTGGTATGGTGTTAGCTATGGTTTCTATTGGACTGACTGTCAATGAAGCAGATGAATTCGTTGAGTGCAGACTGTGAATGTACAACGTAAAAAATGTCACTCCACTACTAGACCAACTGTTGGGAATCGAACCCAACATAATAAATTGCGCGCGGCCTGCACGCGCAGGCAGCGTGATCAACGTGTCTTTAGCTGGATCCACACCAGACGATCCAGTGCGCTCCGATCGGGCGCGGCAAGAACAATGCGCGGTCGACGTGGAGGTGCCGCACGCGATCGGAGTGCACTGGATCGTCTTTTGTGGATCCAGCTATTGGCGAGTTGAGATGCGGCGCGGCGGCGACACGGCTCGGCCTGACGACCACTCACTTCCACGGACTCCAGCGCCGCGCACGATACTCCTCTGTTTGTCCTGGAAAGTTTTATATTGCGGCATTAAACCATTGCCCCTAAATACAGTCCACTCTTTCATTGCACCCCGAGCTAACACCAACCAAAACATGATACTTACTTGCGGAAGTCTGGCCCTTTTCTGTTACAGTCAGGCTGAGACCAGAGGGGCAATTCTCGTAAGAACGTTCACAGTCTCAATCTGCCAAAAATACCTCTAATTTCCCTATATTTTGATAAGTTTTTGACACTTGTTTCTCGCAGAGATGAGACTGCAACTAGATTTTTGAACGTTTTAAATTACGAGAATTGGCCTTCTGGTGTTGTGGCGCTATTCAGATGATGCTGAAATTGATGGAATAATGCTGCTGGCCTTCAAAGTCGTGCAAGACGGTTCCCTATACTGGCTATACTTCCCAGACTGCGGTAAGTATGTACACAAATTATCTTGTAGAAGCGACTAAATTAAATTGCCAGAGTGGGTAGGCGACTGCAGTCTAATCTGCTCGACGACCGCAGTCCTTATGGTGCCTCTGGGAGCAGCCGCTGCAGTGGTTCACGTTAAAGTCAAGAGCTCACTATTAGGCTTATATTTACGAGCTACGAAATGAAAAGCTGGGGAATGATGCATGTGCGCAGCTTGTGAAATAAAGCTTAGATTTGTTTTGGAAGCATACACTAAAGTTTCCTGCAGTTTAGCATGAAATTACCCAAAAATTCAAAGCTATGAAGGAATAAAAGTTTGCAATTTATTTTCACTAAACAATCTTTTACGCTTGACAAACATGTAGCATTTCTGGCCATCATTGTATCATGAAGACGTGGCCCGTTCCTTGCCAAAAACAGTTTTACATTTAGGTGTAGTGAGTTCTTGGCTCTTTGTAGGTAGTAGATCTGTGAGGTAGGTTATCTTTCTCATTGATAAAACTAAGGAAAAATAAAATGAAAAATGAATGATATCATTTATAATTATCTGTAGTTCTTGTGTAGTTTGTGCAAAAACAATTGCACTTGTACCTATACTACGCTCAGGTTGTAGATCCATTCGCATTCAAGGCAGGCATGCAAGCAGAACAAGTAGTTCCAATGAAATTCACGAAAGACTAATAAGAAAACTTGAACTAATTGCAGGCCCCTGCTTAGAATGCTATACTTAGTTTTGTTCCATTAGAAGGTAGAAAAGCTCCGTATTTCCTCAGTAATTTCGCATTTGTCTCACGATTCCAATTCTGCATGGCAATGTATCCAAAGTTGTTGAAGTATGTTAATTAGTATCGGGCTTTTTCATTAACTGGGGCTGATTCCGATGCCGCCCGGGCAATTTAAAAAAAGAAAATAATAAATCACCTGGTTGGATCCTTATCTTTTACCTTGCCTTTTTAAATACAGGGTATTGTTTAAAGCATTCCCTTTTGTAAAGATTTTAATTTGGTGATAGTGCGCTTTTTTATTTTTCAGAATTCCTTAAAAATCTCTAGTAGGTGAACCTTTTTTGTGGATTCACGATAGGTATTACAAAGCACTAATATTTCCACCCTCTTTTAGTCTTAAGATGACGCCTTGTGATAAATGGACAGACACGCGAAATATAAAATCGTTCTCTTTTTTCTTCCAACGCTACCAAACCGTATGCACAGCACGCGGCGTTTCTTGTAGGCTCACTCTCACTATGTCATACAGTGTCGTGGCGTAACAGATGATAAATGACGGCCGTGATTGATGTTCAAGTACATATCACTGATAATGTCGTACTGTGATATCGGATGAAAATGTTGTGAGAGAATTAATAGATCCACTAGGGAGCTACCCAGGCTAATAGTTTTAGGAAGTAAATAGACTGATCTGTTGACAGAAACTTCTCGTTTTGAGTTTTATCTATACATATAAAATTCAAAGTCCTGACTGACTGACTGATATATAAACGCACAGCCTAAACCGCTGGTCCTAGTGACATGAAATACGGAGAGTGTGTTCTTAGTGAAGAGTAGGTATCCACTAAGAAAGGGTTTTTCGACATTCCACCCCTAGGAGGGTCAATGGGGGGAGGGTAAAATTTCACGCGGACGAAGTCGCGGGCAGAAGCTAATCTTTCCTATATAACAATTTTCTTATTGGTCTACACGATATTTACTGAACCTACATACAGAATGTAACCAAAACCTAGATCAACCGTACCTTTACAAAATAAATTGTACGTCCCAGTAAAAATACCCAAATGCAATTACCTTTCCGCAAACAAAATAAACGAATGGAACCCTTCTACAAACGTCTAGTCCGGTCCTTATAAGCTAAGTTCAGAAAGAAAGAAGAAATAAACAAGAAAGCATCGCCGGCTACAATTAATTCGGTCCCAAAGCAATTAAAGCTAAGCTAAATTGCCATATTTTTAAACTCACACATTTTTTGCGTCGACACTGAAATTTCCTCTCGCTTAATTTATGCTAATGTAGAGGCAAGAGGGCAGTGAGGGTCCGGAGGGGCCGGGTTCCCGATAGACGCTAAAAATAGGAAAGGTTCAGATATTAAAATATTTTAAGTGTGATAGCGTAATGCTTTTAGGAGAGGTGTAAGTTAGGGCGGTCTGTGTGGACCCTAGAAAATTGACCACCTGCTCTTTAACTTTTCACAAAAACCGGCTAAGAGCCTAATGCGCTTAAATAATTTATTATTTTCTAAACAGCTTTCTAATAATAACAAATTGTTTTCACTAAACAATGGTGATAATGGCAGAACCAAGACCGTTAATATTATTCTAGCAGCTATCGAATGAGCCGATCTCATTGTGCAGGATCGTTCTTTTGTCTTCGGATAACAACAGTGACCAAGTCATAAGTCAAAATGCTAGAAAAAAAAAAAAACATTTATTTTGGACCAAACGCCACATTTCATAAACCTGCCAAACTGCGTGACAGTATGTCGGCAGGATTAGAGCTCGTCTCAAACATTTGGATCAACAATCTGATTAAACATACTATGTAGATACTAGCTGACGTACCGCCTTAGAATCAATAAATTGTAAAAAGCATAAGATTTTTTTTTTGTTAGTTTTCCCCATGTTTTAATAGTTGGTCTGCTATTCGGAGTGGAGACAAATACAAAAAATCTAAGATCATAAAAAATGGTTCAGCCATTCTTGAGTTATAAATGGTGTAACTAACCCAACTTCGTTTTATTTATATAGATATACAGATACTTTAAATTGACAGTAAGAATATTATAATAGGGTAGTTTCCTGGGTAAAAAAATAATAATTCTAATTAGTCCGTCAGTTAGATTATCGAAAAATAATGGACCCTTATTTTTTCTTTTGTCAATCAAACAAAAAATGACAAAGATAAAGCGCGTCAAAATTTGGGAGTGGGGGGTCGTGACGTCACGCCGTGCGACACTTTTTAGCACGGCGTGACGTCACGACCCCCCACTCTCAAATTTTGACGCGCTTTATCTTTGTCATTTTTTGTTTGATTGACAAAAGAAAAAATAAGGGTCCAATTATTTTTCGATAATCTAACTGACGGACTAATTAGATTTTTTTAGGAAACTAGCCTATTACAACAGCGCAATTAATTACTGTCGCATGTTGCAACAATTTCGTGATCAAGATTTCAAGTTCTAGCGCTCTTCTCCAACTTTTTACTTTGTTCTTGGTCTACGGAACCCAAGCCTGTTTGTTGTATTAAGCTTAAGACGACGTCGAAAAAACGATAACTAAGTTGAACTCGGTTTAACTACATTTAAAACTGTCTTGTCGACGAAACATCGTTGAGGATATCGCTTCCTTCGAATATATTTCACGTTGTTTTAGTTTTTCGAAGATATAATTACCTAGTTTTTTGGGTTATTGTTGAAGAAAATTTACAATGCTAAACAATACCACATGGGGTTTACTCATAAACGTTGCTTAAAGTTAAGAGACGTTTAAACGTCAAAAATGTATGGTTAAACAGTCGTTACTCATTATTTAACTTTATGCAACGTTTATAAATGAAGGGTAATATTGCTTCACTGGGCATCAAGGTTCACTTAAAATGCTTTTATAATCGAAGGGAAAACTGAAATTTCATATTCTTTCAGTTAAGTTCAGTACCTATGGGGTTTGTATAGTGCCTGTTTTTGGATAATATCCATTGCTAATTACCCCACCGAACGGATATTGGTAAAAGCGCCTACCATTGAAATTGCCGCAACGAGCGTTACCAAGAATATTGATGTAATAATTAAGCAAGGCTGTAATAAGAGCGTGTAGTTTAAAGATTAAATAGTTCTTTAAAATAATATTATTATCTAAATTAACTTTAAAAAAAACTATTTGAACCTTAAACTTTGGAAAATGTGTTGCTAATAGCTAAATCGATATTTTTGTATTTATCTATGGAGACTTTGAATAAAGAATCAATTTGTGTGTTATTGTTACTTAATCTTATTTAGCCTATAACCCTTTTCAAAATGTACAAAATAATTAATTTAAAATATTTCGTATTTATGTAAATTTTATGGGCCATCCAAACACTGCTCCATGTTGGCCCAGATTTGAATCAGTTTCATGTAAATAATTAGATTGTAATATTTTCATTTTTATTTTCTCACAATTTATAGTTTTAGTACAATCAACAAAATAAACTGACGAAGTGAAAATTATAACAGACGAAAATATAAATACAGGAGTACATTGCGCTTTTACACAAAACCTATTGTACAAAATTCTTTTAAAAAAATTCGATGTGCTTCGCGAAAATTAAATCATGTTACAATATCACCCAGGGCAAAGGGGACAACTCTTGAGGTATTAATAAAATACTGCCAATTATCTAAATTGGACCATTTGGCGTTATGATAAGGTGCATATTGCAATATTTATGAAAACACGGTGCTCATGTTGGAAGTTATGAATGGGTCATGTTGTGAAAGGGAAGCGATTTTGATTGAGCCGAGCTAGATTTCAAATCGTCTCTTTTAGCTGAATATTTAGGGGATATCCCAGGAGCAACAATTTTGTCCTAATATATAAATGCATCATCATCATTTCAGCCAAAAAACGTACAAGCGGGAGATAAATGCATTAATAGCATATTGTTATATTCGTCCACTTTAGAACAAACTAGCTAGACACGCAGTTCGGTTTAAATGAATATATCGGCTGAATTGTTTAATCGACTACTGGCGGACTCATTCAGTACGGTATGTTTTCCTGCAGCTTCTTGCTAAAACGATAAGGTTCTTTCTTCAATCCATAAAATTCTTCAACTTTTTCCCCGACTGACAAAGAAAGTCAGCAATTTTCTTCGTTTGCAGCACCACCATTTTTCTCCCCATATCGCTCCATTTTATCATTCACGCCACACTGGCAGCCCGCAATAGTGGACGTAATAAATAACGAGAGATGCAGTGGCCTCTAAATTAGCTTTATGCGAGATCTTGTTGTCAGCACTGGTTTGTTTTAAGGCTAGAATGGAATGACGCTGGGCTGGGTAGGAGCACTCTGGAATCAAGAAAAGCGTCATAGTTTTCTAGTTGAAGATCGTCGTAACGTGGCTATTAATCGGTTTCTTTGTTGCTCCCTTGTGGTGCAGCGTTTGTTTCATTTGAGATGGAATGCAATTTTCTTGAAGTTGTCTTGTATTCTTTCATTTTTGATCTGAGATGAGATTTATACTTTGTTTAAGCATTTCAGGAAATATGAAACTTAAAGCATTGAATGATTTTCAGTGGTTTGGTGTTAAGCCACGTATATTAAATTGCTTTTAATTTTTTTTTAAATTAAAAGCAAGTATAGAAAAGAAATAACACTAAGTAAATCGGAAAATTTTGTGACGTTAGCATCGACTTTCCTATTGATATAAATTGAAAAAAGCAGCATCGGACTCCTTCAATGGACGTCTGCAAAATCCAAGTCTGACTGCAAGACGTGTGGTGCTTGTTATTTTTCAGACGAACTTTTCAAGTGGCTTCGAATTGCTTTTACGTGTTCACCGAGCAATTTATCAAAGCCAGCATTACGCTTTCAGCCTTACCTGAATAGCCCCAAGAAGTGGTCCAAACGACGGACTAGCTTTAGACGGCAGCTCAAAGGTCTTGGGCAATACTTGGCAATGGAGCCAAGATCAATTTCTAGTCGATTGAACGTTCCCATGAGAATCCAGACTGCGATCGGGATCACTTTAATTCTTTGCTGAACGTCGTCGCGTCGTTAGGAGCTGATCTTTATAGTCAATTGTGGAGCCGACGTTATTGTCGCAAGGTTTATCCTCTGCAGTTGAGGATTGGTTTGATTGTGTGATTCTAAAGTTGAAAGGCATTTTCTGTTTTTTCCACGGACACAGAATTGGAATGGCTTTTATTTGCACATACGATGTACATCGTATATAAAAGTTGGGTGCCTATATATGTTATGTTTCTTTTAAATCCGGGGTTTTCACGACTTGATCAACATCAGTCATCAAAATGCTACCATTACGCAATTCGACAGCAAGTGATTCTTTAGATTTAGACCTTTAAGATTTGTCTTCTTCCGTCGCGTCCCTTATCTCATCTCATTACCCTCACATTTCTTAAGAAACCCTATACAGTATGACTAGCCATCTTACAGCAGCAATTAATAAAGGTGTAGCCTTCAGTTGAGTTAACCCGGCCTTGTGGGTAACCTGTCACATATAAACTACGAGACGGCTAGCTGTCAGAAAGTGAGGATGGATAGGTGACTCGTACAATATTCTCGGGGACTTTATGATTTAATGGCGTGTCCTGGCTGATGCCTTTTCCTGCGTGAAAATAGAGGTGTAAAATTGTTAGGGAAAACTAAGGGTCGTCCTTAGTAATTTTAAGGTAGCACCTGCTAGGGGCACCTATGTTAGCAATTAATTTTGAGTAAACGAAGCTGTATTAATGTTACTCAAATACTAAAGGTTGTTTTTACGTTTAAAGTGAATGACTGACTGACGAATAATTTATATTTTAGAACCTATCAATATTTTTATTCATTGGCCAATTCGATTCTAACGACTACATGTAGATATCAAGGTTTGTCCTTTATCTCAACCGAAAACCCAATGAATACGTGTTTAAGTACATGACGTACACCCACATAGACATAAACGCTTATGTATACAGGCATAAAACCCACAAACAGTGTAACTCAATCTAAAACTGCTCAATCGCCGCGATCCGTTCCAAATGTGTACAAATACAAACAGTTGGGAACAAATTCTTGGCGACAATCTGTTTGTAGACAGGCGTAGGTACCAGTAGCTACCAGGATGTAGCTACTGCCGCGTTCGGCTACTTTCACACCCCGCGTTCTATGTGGGGCTGTGGGAAAAGCGATTATGAACAGGGATTATGTTTTAATGTCATGATCATTACGTCATCCTGCCGGTCTGATTCGTAATGGAAGCGGCAATGGTCTAACAGGTCGACAAAGCGGAATGCGCGCTAAAGCGCCTAGTGAGCGCCTTTAACCATTCACCTTGTAACGTGGATCCACGCGAGACACAATGGCTTTTCAATTGTTTCTGTTATTACGGCATCTAACCGGTTAATATTGCGAACTACATTCCATTTCGTTGTCCCTATTGTGAACTTTATCATCTTTTATATGGGTAACATTCCTCATAGGAACTATTTCTTGTTTCATAATAATATAGCCACAAAATTACGGTCTCGACGTCTTTTACGCAAATTCACTAAAACTATTGCCTACGTGCCCACCCAGGCAATCTATAACTCGTCATATTCACACCTTCCAAATTTTCACGCGCAAATGTACGCTTATGCACGTTGTGTGGAAACGGGCGTAGACCTTTCATTAGGCCTACATTTTTTGAGATATAAGAAAGTATAACCTCTCCTCTCCTCAGCTCGCTATCTTCAAAGCCACCAATACTACCACCACAACACGTATTAACATCTGTGAACTGTACGCCGCTCTAATGTTTTGCGTTCAATACACAACGTAGCGCAGAATATAACAGTAAGTTTCGGAGCCTCGTCGAATATTGCAGCATTTTAGTTCGTGTCAATAAAATCTACACCAATTTTGTTTGAAACTAGACTCGCAACCGTATTGGGTTTAAAGTGCATAGCATTTTTATAGCGACGTGTTTTTGTGTTGTTGTTCACAAGTATGGTTTTCCTGTGAACGATTTAGTTGGTGCTAGGAATATATTAGCGACAGAAATCGGACGGGTATAAACTTGTAATCTCTTGGGAGATGACGGGGCAGGGACACATTAAAATGTAAATAGATACGTTGATTTGTTCGTTTCAAGAGAATATTAATAAAATGATAGTATCTACATGCACTTTACATAAAATAAAGTTTTTAAACTATAAAACTATACTTACTGAAAAATTCTTGAAACTGAACTATATTTATTTTCGGAACAGTGCAAGCCTACACATACATAGAAAAGCCAAATAAAAGGACGACAATCAAAACACAAAGATCACATTTTTTATGACAGAAATTCCGTCCTAATTGAAACTTTCCATAGGACCCTATTACACGACACCCATTAGTCCGACATACTTCACATGCCGTTCATAATATAACATATTACGTCCATATACGTCCACGCATCTTACATGCGCTTTCTGCCAGATATTTTTTAATTAAAATTTCATATTCTGTCATGCGGGGACTAAAAGGGTTGGGTCGCTAGGTTGGGACACGGAGTGGTTAGTAAATGAAGTGCTTATTTATCACGACTTGCTGCTATGAAAGTAGGTACCGCGCCACGCTTAGATAAAAATATTGTTGATTGTACAGACGCCAGCACATCAAGCTACTACAATCTGTCAAATTTCTTTAATAGATTTTCAACTTTATCGCTAAAGCATTAGGTTCAAAGTTGATTGGGAAAATTTGACAGTTTCGGGTAGCTTGATGTGCTGGCGTCTGTACCGAATTTTGACAAGTGAAAAAATTCGGTGGCTAAAAATCAATAATGACCATGTTTTTTTAGGAAAATTTTTTTATCTTCAGCTATCATCGGCAACCCCGTGACAAACAAAATACATCGAATCGTAAACTATTTTAACAATAATTTACTCAGTATTTTTGCAATTTGCTCGCAGGTTATCCTTTCATTTTCTCACACCTCCGTGGTTAGCAAGTAAGGTCCCCTTGATGAATTGCCTCGGTCACTTTATTTAGTGGAATATAGGGCGGGTGAGCCCCTGTCTTACCTGGCTTACGTTCATGTTATAATGTGGGTACCTACTGTATGGTATACGGGGTGAAGTGTATGGAAATGGGGGCTTTTAAGATACGGTCATTTAGGAATATAGTGTAGCAATTTCGTAGCGGACAGGTAGTGATACTATTAATACGTTTTTTTTTAATGAACGGGATCTTAATTTGTACGCCATGGTCATCATTATAAGAATAACAAACAGAGGTGGTAGTCGGCGATAATAGACGTCCAGCAGACATACTTGTTTACGCAACAAATTCTCACGCAATGTATTAAACACATTAGGTAGGTACTAGGAATCAGCATGTCTTTACGTTTTGTGCGTAAAATGAAAGGAAAAATTATAGATAACTAACTACTTTTACCGACAGCTTCGTGGTGGTCGGGAATTATCTCACGGAAGAGCGTATTACTGGGATAAAAAGTGTCCTACCTAACCCGGTCACGGTCTACCTGAGTGCCAAATTTTATCGAAATCCGTCCAACCGTGAAAGCGTAAAGGCGTGAAAAGATAACAGACAGACAGAGTTACTTCCGCATTTATGTATGTACCTATATGGATATGGATTCATAACACGAAATTAAAACAGCAAAGGATCTTTCAATGTATATGTCGCATATGGACCGAACTCCGTTGTTTTACATAACGGAGTTGTTTTGTAAAACAAATAGTGTTTTTTTTTAAACAGCGGATTCTACAATCCATCTGCAACATATAAATGTACATAAATTAGTGAGTTATTTGTGTAAAACCTGTACATGTTACAATGATAGCAACCAAGTTACAGGTACATGCTCTCACGTTACGGATATATAAATAAAAAACTTTATCGCAGTCATGCCTTCAACGACTCTTAAAACAAATAATTAATGAAGTCAGTTAAAAATAGCAAATGTTTTTATTAGCAGGCAAAATATATTGCAGTAGAAATGTGTTTTCTATATTGTTAAAATGTGATGTTTTCATTTCGGTCCTCGTCCATGTTTCGAGTGAATTCTATGGATGTTTCCTGTCGACACGCATTTTAGTCTGGCGTCATCATTACCATCATATTCTTATCCCAATTTATTTGGGGCTAGTGCAGCATGTGTTTTAGCATTGGTAGTTTGTTTTTTAACCTGGCAGATGGTAATATTAAAAAAAAAACTGTGTGGGTTCTGGGGACTGCAGTGAGGAACGTAGTTCAAAATGAAAATTCCAGATGGCGGCAGCGAAAATTAGTAAATTTTTCATCTTGGGTGTCGTAGTTATGGTTTTGGAGGGTGCTGAAGCCGATAGTAAAGTCAAAATGAAAATTAAAGATGACGGGGTCGGGCGTTATGGATGTCATAGTTTATACGAAAACCATAAAAACTATCTGTCTTCTCAATTTTTTTTCTATTGTTTATAAAAAAATAAATAATAGAAATTTGAAGACGTGTGACATCTACCAACCCGCACTGGGCCCACGTGGTGGATTACAGCCCGCTCCCTTTCGAAGAGAGGAGGCCTGTGTCCCAGCAGTGGAACATGGCTGATTATATTATGTTATACTAGCTGCTGCCCGCGACGTCGTCTGCCTGAAGGCTCTACAGCACCAAAAATACCTAAGATGCCAGTGTCGCTATAGCATTATAAGTAAACAACTTTTAAAATAGCATTAAAATATAAGTTTTTTTTGCAAGCGAAGCAAGTGAAGAGAGTTATATGGGAGTCCTGCTGAGTTCAGTGTGGTGTGGGGGATGTGACTGAAGGAAATAGAGAAAACAATGCAGGAATACATTCCAGGACACAAAAGAGTAAAAATACGTACAAAGGCATCATACCTTAAAACACTTCCCTATAAGCAACGTTGGTAGTTATGCTGCCAGGAGCCAAAATGTAAAGAGAGTCAGGACTGGTGACGCGGGAGCAAGCGACGTACAGTTGTCCGTGTGAGAAGCAACTCGTCCTGAGGTCGACACCCGCTGCCCTCAGTGTCTGCCTCTATTGATGGTTATCGCGAAGCAAACACTCACGGGGAACTGTACGCGCTTGAACTGGAACGGGAAGATATGAGGTTGAGGGGAATGCGTGGTATAAATACTGCCTCGCCAACGCCACAACCCGTAAGAATTTCCGCCTCAATGGTGTGTCTGTAGAGCGAAATGACTTTAGGGTGGGTCCCGTTACACAATTTCAGAGGAGATAGGTTCCGAAGAAGCATAATCGGGACACCGACCTTCAGCTTGATGGTATGCGCTGGAAGTCCACTTGCTGACAGGGAGTTCAGAAATTCCACGGGATAATGTGTGGCGTCATCTTGCTCGACAACAGTGTTTATCGAGTTGTAGACCACTTCATTCCCCTCAATTTCCGAGAGAATGCATTCGTTAATTGCTGCAGCCTGATCATTTTTGGACGTCAAAATGGCCCGCTCACACACCCAAGAATTCTGCAGGTGCAGTATACGACTGATGTCCCCGTACACACAGCAAATGAGTTCTTCTAAGCTGGATACCACTCTACCGAGAGACTCTGGAAGCACCACCTGTCCACCTCTCTCTTCTGGTAGAGTGCCTTCGCCAAGACTTAGAAGGATATTGGAGAATTCTTGAGCACGTGCATTGCCGCCGAGCCGAGCTCTCATATTAATGGTCAAACGCAGCGTACGAACTCGTGACCACAACGAAGATAGTTTCAACGAAGCATTCACCTCGTCAGCCCTCGATCCCCGTGTCACCACGGGAAGCGTTTGCCGGAAATCGCCACTGAACAGAACAGCTGTGATACGACGCATCAAATGTTCGTTCCTGCGGATGTCCTGCAGGGTTCCGTCCACGGCCTCAACTGCCTTCCTATTGGCCATCGTACACTCATCCCATACGATCAAAGAGCAATCCTTGAGCACGTGTCCCTTATCGCTGTTACGTGACACACCACAAACAGGCGTTTCGGCGCTCTCTAAATCGATAGGAATTTTAAACATGGCATGTGCTGTCTTGCCACTCGGAAGCAGTGTGGCAGCGATTCCCGACGACGCTACAGCAATAGCAATTTTGCCTTGCCTGCTGACCTCTGCAAGTATGCAAGTGGTAACAAATGTTTTTCCTGTTCCACCAGACGCATTCCAAGAAAAACATTTGACCCTGGTTTTTTCCCAACGCTTTAAAGGACGGTGTCATAAATTTGTTTTTGCTCTGAAGAGAACAAAGCGACATGGTCATTTCGCCCGGATCGTAATTTGTCTTAGCGTTATACTCCCGATTTACACGGTCTTGATGCGGTGATGATTGGGGAGCTGGTAACCCATATTCGATCAGTGGATTGCCGCCGATAGAAATGACCACATCTTGAAGTGAACTGAGACAGGTGTTCAGCACGCGTTCATCAGTTACTCCGACTTCGTCTCCAGTAGAAACATAACTTTTTTGTAATACTTAACACCGCATTTTTTTTTAATTGTCGTCCTCAACTCTGCTCAAGATTTTAAGGGTTTTGTTGGAACTTGAATTTGTCAAAACGAACTATACGATACAACTTTTATGAAGAAAATGCACATTGCCATCTATGAATTTTAAGAATAACTAACTACTAACCTCGCCAACATAATCAAATTTAAATTATTAATTTCCAAAAAGTGTCAACATGTAACTTGATTTGATTTTTATGAAATCTCATAGATGGCGCTGCTTCAAAATTTTCTTTATACTACTAAAATTCATTAAACTATGTTTTTTCTGCCCAAGTTACTTAAATGGCGTAGTTTTTATAGTGTAAAGCTAGATAATAGCATGACTCACTGAAAAACAACATTTAAATATGCGTCGTTAGATTACACTCTGTCACAGAATGCGTAAGAAAAATAAAGATTCACAGCTCCTCCCCCATAGGTGATAGCGTGATAATATGTAGCCTATATGTTGACCCGACCTCTTAGTAATATTCATGCAAAATTTGAAGTAAATCCATGCAGTACTTTTTGAATTTATCCCGGACATACAGACAAACAGACAAAAATTCTAAAAACTATATTTTTGGCTTCGATATCGATTGTAGATCACGCCCCAAGTATTCTTTTAAAAAAATGTTCAATGTACCGTTTTGACTTTCCTACGATTTTATTATATGTATAGATAGATTATAATGAAAGGTCGCATAACTCGTTACGTATCGATTTCTACTAGTGTATTCCAAAAACATTAACGTGGTTCAGAATCCTCAGTGTTCAGATGTCAGTTACAATCATTGGCAGATTCTATTTAAATAGTTTGTAATCTAAGATCACGCTCTACTGCATTTGAATGATTTCGGCGATTATAAAACTGAAATACATTCTTGAAATCTGCGATCAAAAGACTGAGAAATATCATCGCGCTACGTGGCTTGCGGGATAAGCAGATGCAATCGAGTGTGCCGTCGCGAACGCAGACGTCCATTATTCATCGTATAACGTCTACGTGATAGATATTATCATAATCTTTTTAATGTTCTTTTATTTGTTTTTCAGGTGTTTGAAAGTTTTATTAATATGTGATTAGAAAGTATGTGGTCTACCTACGTATTGCACTACAGAGCATGTTGATTCTGTTTCTTGCCAATTCACTGTGAGGTTCACGTTTCACAGAGAACATTTAAATAAAACACATCAACGTATATGGGCCTTATTAGAAGGTGAAGTCACCAGTCAGCTATGCTTGGAGTTTCCTGACGTGATCGAATCAGAAATGAAGAGATCCGCAGGAGAACTAAGGTAACCGACATAGCTCGAAAAATTGCCAAACTTAAATGGCAGTGGGCAGGGCACATTGCTCGGAGAACAGATGGCCGATGGGGTCGAAAGACTCTGGAGTGGCGACCACGTATTGATACCTTGTGAAGGCCGCAGGAATCCGCTGGATGCGGGAAGCACAGAACCGCTCGAAATGGAGGTGCTTAGAGCCTATGTCCAGCAGTGGACGCCTTCCAGCTGAAATGATGATGATGACATCAGCGTAAAGGAGTAATTGATCAAGTCTCTGATAAGTGAACCTCAAAGTGGTTGCCTTGAGAATAAGAGCAAGCAAACAGACTAGGTACTTATGTTACCGGTACGTAGATACTTGTGCCTAGAGATTAATCTGAATAACATTACTGAAATGCGATAAAAACATAAAAAAACAGCGCAAGACACGACTTAAAAGTATGCACAAATTGTCACCATAATTGACAAATATTTAAATTGCAACAAAAATGTGACGCAAATCCTTTAATAACACAGATGACTTGACAAAAATGGATGACGTAAATCGGTATGTGTCATTGGGAATAAGTGTTGGCCAAACCTACTTCAAATTCAAATTCATTAATTATTCATTTTGTGAACATAATGGTAAAATAATAATTACACAGATGTTAAACAAAAAAGAAATTGGTCCATGCTATGTCCCGCCAAAAGCATACAAAATATCTTAGGTAATCGAACGTCAATTAACAAAATAAAAATTAAATCAAATAAAAAAAACATTCAATTAAATCAATAGGTAAGTAGATGTCACAATTTCATGCAATCCATACTTAATATTATAAATGCGAAAGTGTGTCTGTCTGTTACCTCTTCACGCTTAAACTACTGATGCAGCTGAACCGATTTAGATGAAAGGTAGGTATATAGTTCGAGTTCTGGGATAGGACATAGGATACTTTTTATCCCGATATTCACTTATGCGGGTAAAACCGCGGGGCGCTGCTAGTAAAGAATAATATCATCATGCTGCTTGCATCAATGCTGGGATTCCAATCCAAATTTCTTTTAGCGTTTTTGCCCTCATTTCAAGCTGATTGCCAAGGTTTTACAGAATAAGCAAGCAGAAGTGGCAATGGGCCGGCCATATTAGCCGTAGAGCCGATTAACGTTGGGGTAGACGTGTTTTTAAGTGAGACTGCGAATCGGCAAACGTAAGGTAGGACGCCCTCCGGCTAGGTGGAGCGACGATCTTCGCAGGATGGCTGGTAGCAGCTGGATAAGAGTTGCCGAGAATCGAGCTGAATCACGAGCAATTGGAGAGGCCCATGTCCAACAGTGGACTACTGTAGGCTGATGATGATGATGACGTTTCATAATATTGAATTCTGAAGTCAATAATATGGACGTAACTTATACTTGTTTCTTTATTTTTATTTATAAAGACTTCTATGTAGTTTCTAGTGATTACAAATAGCACATGTTTTGCAACTTTCTCAAAATTATCACACCACCCAATTGGAACCAGTACAAAAACTATACATTTACATTTGCAACATTGTCATCTATCTTTTGTACAAAGTATTTTATTTTTAAACATTTTTACTGCGTCAATTAATAGTCGGTTTTGTAAACAGATCAGCTTGATATGGCCTGGACTGCATTGAACGAGCTGAACCTCAATGCTTCGAATAGAAACGTAAGTCATGACCTTGGGTTTTGAGAAGTCATATCATCACCCGACTTTACTGACCTCAAAAGTCATTTGATTATGACATGAGCTGTTTTTCTTAGGACAATTGTGATAAAAGATTAGCCCAATGGTCAAATGATTACCATGGTAGGTGTTTCATGCTATGGTTTTCTTACGAGATGTCCAGAAGTAATGTCGTTTGAGAATAATTGATGATATTGCTAAACCTTGATGGGAAAACTTTTTAATGGGGCGCACAAGGCAACTTTAACTTTGAAGCCCTGCGGTCACTAAACATTTTTTTCAAGGCTATATGAATAAAATTGTGATTATGAAGCAAATTACATACTATACTTTACTACATTATAATAACAAGCTGTTTTTTATTACACAAAGCAACTAAAAACCAATAATATTTTCTTTGGATTGAACGTATTTTTAAACAAAGAAAAATGGTTCGAGTTTTTATCAATTATATTTATCATACCATTGTAATTTTAATAATAAATAATTACATTACTAAATAAAACATTTTCAGTTTCTTTACTGATATTAATTTGGCTGTTTGTACATTACATACTGTGTTATTATACTTTTGTAGGAGTCGGCTAAGTAAGTGAACACACTGTCACGGGACAGATAAAGATCAAAGTCAATATCGTGGAATATTCTGGTAAACAGGTTTGGAACATTCGGGTTGGGCAACAGGCAGCGTGGTCACCACGCTGCCAGACAAAAATGGCTCCCAGTGTGGATACTGTTCACCTTCCTGGGTTATTGCGATGGTAAAACCGCACATACCATATTAGCTAAAGAATAAGTGATTATTTTGTGGAAACTCGTACAAATTTTACATAAAATGGCCTAATAAACAAATAATGAGAATTGAATTTAATTTTTAAGTTTTAATTTTTAATTATTTTGTTTGTCACTGATAATGTTTTGTAAAGTGGGGTCGTACGAAAACTGTATATAAGCAGAATTTTAAATATTTGCCTCCAGACTACTAAATATAAAAATTTTGAAACTGGCAATGATCCGATCTCCGGCAATGGATGTTGTTGTTGCAGTCTGACACATATTTTAGATTTGTTTTTCATAGGCTTTCACCTTCATATGACATGACAGAAATATATTATGATAAAGTATATTTTTGCAGGAGTATGACCAATAGACGACTACCCTCGTCCTCATAGATATAAGTGGAGTCTAAGAACTGAAAAGACACACACGTGACCAGAACCAGTGAATGCTGAGACGACACTCATGGAGGTTCTGGAGATATTATAAATTGTGTCTAACGAAGAATACTTCGGAAGTTCGGATATTTGCGGAAGTTTTACGATCATGTACCTACAAAAAGTTGCACATATTATAAAGGTCGTGGGTAGAGATTTGTCAGTGTGTCTAAGGCTAAGGATTTATTATTTATAAGGCTCACTTAATTATCCAAACAATGTACACATACGATTTTATCAAATAGAATCATCATCACCCTTCCATGTTTAGAGGCAAAATCTAACTCTAAAAGATCTTAAAATATTTGTTCTAACAAAAAGTTACAGCATGGAAATCTCTTAACAGAAGTTTGCCTTGCATTTGGCCTGTTTTGTAATTTAGATGTGAGGTTATTTGAATAGCGAGGAGCCTGAGAGGTTTGCAGCTCTGACATGTTTAATGTATTTGTAGGTGGCGTCGATTGCTGGGAACCTTATGATCAAGAGCCAAAACATATGGTTATTTTAGAAATGATTGGGGTATAGTGACAATACGTAAGTAAACTTTGAATAGTTAAGAAAAATAGTACCTACCTGTCTTCATAGATATAGGTAAATATTTTGTTGTGAAACTAAATCGTTCAGTGAAGTGCAGAGTGGATATGAAAGGAGCCGTCATTTGGAATGTGATATTACCGCCACTAAGTGGTGGCAGTAATCACTAAAGTGGCGGTAACATCATATTCCAAATGACGGCTCCTTGATCACCTAATAGGTGAGCATTGTTTTATATAATCATAAATGAAAATGTAGTATGGGTTTTATATGAATTGAGTACTTACAATAAAAGTGAAGCTAAAAAATATGCAAACTTTCTATTAACGTAATCGTCTACATAATAATTATGCAATAAAAGTTTTTAGATTTTAATTAAGTTTCAGAAGCAACAGAAACTAATTAAATACAATGATAAAACTTCACTAAAGTACGCAAAACATCGGAGCATAAAGCATACAATTATAAACATCAGACTACAGGACGATTATGGTATCGCCAGACGTAACGATGTTCATGCAAATTCGCTGTATTTGTATAAACAAAACAATACAATGTGAAATGTATGATAAAAGTAAATATTTTGCAAGAAGTTTTTGCTACAGTATAAAATTAAGTTTAATTTATATATAGATAAAACCAATTTGTAAGTAACAGATCAGAAAAAGTAGTCACAAATTATTAAAATTAAAAATAAGATTGATTTCAAATTAGACAACAAAAGATAACATGAAATACTTGATACATGATCAAGACTTGAGGTTCAGATATGAGACGCAGTACAAATAAACATTCTAGAACAATGTAAATAAGACAGGTAATGCCATGTTCGGAAAACGCCTATGCCTTAGTAAACGTAGGATTTTTATGTAAATTTAAAATTGAACGTGGTGGAAAGTGCAAAGATAGTCTTCGGAGCTCTTTCCCCATAATTCATTAGCGTTGGTGCCACGGAACAGGTCCTGGTTGGGAACAAGCTCTTCACCAATGAGACTCTGACGTCAGCACATAAAATCGTTGAAGAAGAGCTGGTGGTCGAGGACAACCCACCGGATCCTTCAGTGGAGTATAGAAAAGAAGTAGCTCTGGGATTGTTTTACAAAGTAAGATTTTTCTTGTTCTTGAAGAGCGCTTTCTTTATGGCGTTAAAAATGCTAGTTAATAAAGCCTGTTAAGAAAACGTTATCTTTTCACACATCACAGTCAAACAACTGTTCTACAAAGCAACCTAAAAAGTCAGGTCAAAAAGACTGACTTGGCCTAAAAAGTCTGAACAATTGGAAATTTCAATTTTCGCGGCATGTTGAGCAAGTTAATCGACGTAGCTTCCGTGAATTGCTTCTATCGCTTTTTGGTTGCTCGTACTAAGCTGTTGCAGATGAAATTGTTGATTAGAATTTTAATAAAGAAGATGAAAACAATGCTAGGGTTTTTAGACGGCACTAAAATGTTTAAAGATTAAGATTAAATACTCTTTAAAAAAACACCTAAACTGAAACTATGTTTTATTACGAATACAACTGAAGAATCTATATTTTTCTTAATTCCGGAGGTTCAGCTATCATTATCACCGGAGACGAATCTTCACTTTCATTACAAATTGAGTCACTAACTTGGCCGATACCCGTCCTGTGTCCACAGCTACTCACGAAAAACGATTCATAGCAGGTGATTGTAGCGTCAGCTACCAAGAATATAAAAACAAAAGCTAGAGTAAAAAGAAATCTTTCGAGATTTTATCAAACTGTTGCTAATTAACGTAAATTAACAGAAAAGAAGATGGCCTGCTACCTAATTTACAAGTAAACTCGTAATAATTGCAATTTTTGCCCATTTATTTGGAGCATTAGCATCGCGATTGTATATAAATGGTAATTGGTTGGCCATTGTCTACGATAGCTGTAGTAATTTATTTCCTTGGGTGCCTAACTCTTATCATTGGTCTCCATTATGAGCCTATTATTCGCCTTAATGTATGGTGTTCCATTTGAATTTTATTTTAATCTCCTGTTTATTTTTATGTTCTGCCATGGCAGTTTCTTTTTCCTATTCTATCTCTTTATAAACTAGATTTTTGACGGTTACACATTTTGCTTCGGAAATTCTATAATTTCCGAAGCAAAATGTGTAACCGTCAAAAATCTAGTTTTAGTTCGTATCGTCAATGATTTTGAATGTCTGGATGCTATCATCCAGACATTCAAAATCATTGTCATCAATTATGGTTTTGAAGTCTATAATTTCTACTGATGATCTTTTTCTTCGTCATCTGTCATCATCATATCTACGCCATCGGCTTTGTCATTAGAATTAAAGTTTTTATGAGCAGGTATTGGTGAGCCTCCGTTTTTCGTAGCAGTAGTCGTAGCCTTTTTCATGAGGGAAGCCATCAGTACATCTTGATTGCGACTTGATTCGGGCATTTCTACAACGCATTGGTTTACAGAAGGTAAGAAGCGTTTATATTTGAATGAAATAGCAGTAAAACCAGTTCATAAGTTGAAATCTACAGAGTTCTCCAAGTTAAAGTTCTCTAATTAGAAACAACAACATTTTGATTTTGACAGATTTTTTTTTATGCCTAGTCGTGCTATTTAAAAGCGATGGTCGCGCGAATATACGGTCGTCACGTTCAAATGTCACTTTTCGTTTGGTAAACACGTGTGTGCTTTCCAACAAAAAGTGACAACTGTTAGGTTTCACTTTATTAATGCATAATTGTTGGGATATAATATTTTACTGGCAATATGAAAGCAGTTTTTACTATTTAGTATTTTTTATAACTTAGTGTGTCGCTTAAAATAAAGGTTACATGCTCTGTGGTTAAAATATACTCAGGCATAAAATTGTTGTAAGTTAAGGGAACCTATTGGTTTTTTTAGTAATGATTAAAATACTCCTTAAACAGTGATAATGATATGGAGAATAGGAGATGTGATGGTATGGTGTAGAATATTAAACTTGATTTTGACAAAGAAAATATAATCATTCAATCAACTCAGCCTATCGCAGTCCACTGCTGGACATAGGCCTCAGCCATGCTGTACCACAACATCCTGTCCTCCGCCTTCCGTATCCAGTCTATCCCATCCACCTTTTTGAGGTCGTCTGTCCATCTAGCTACGGGGCTTCTCACACTAAGCTTGCCGATCCACGGTCTCCACTCCAAGACTCGTCTGCTTCAGCGGCCATCGATCCTTCGACAAACTTGGCCAGCCCACTGCCATTTCAGCTTGCTTACTCTGTAAGCTTATTCTTTAAAAAAGGGAGGAGGTATGTGGAAATACAGGTAGCAGTAATGTTTACAATGCTAAATGGAATGTTCCCCGCGCATACAGCGTAGCCGGCAGTCGTCTTCCCCGCGCCGCGCCGCGCCGTAGCAACAACTTGTGTTCTGAATAGATTATGTAAGAAACGTCACGAGTCATGGATGATTAAATATGTTGGTGTTTCATGTTATTTTCGTTATCCCTGAAATATCGTAAATATAGTTCTAATGGATAATAATCTGCGTGTCCTGTCATCTGCACGTTACAGGAACTGATGGACGCTAGTGATGGCGCCAAACAAGTGGCCGAATTCTGGGCCGAGTAGGATTTAGATTGCTATCGACACGCTAAGAAGAAGAAGTTTTAATGGACAGTAATTTATAGTTTGTGATACCAATAACAATGGATGGATTGGATTGAATGTATTTTAATGTCGTTATTTCAAGTTATTCGACATTATAATCCATTTTGTGGAATATATTCGAAATTAAATTAGTTGTTTTAGAGCAAGGGTATGTAAATAACACAAGGATCGATTTTAAATAGGACGCAGGGTAAATCATTTGAGTTTTTTTTCGTGTTGCTGATGATATTTTGCTTTCTCTTATAACAAAAATGGGAGCCAAATAAGATGCACGGATTTTTTTTTACGACAACGTTTTCTTTTCTATTACAGACGGTGTCATATACGGTTGAAAGAAACGTTTTACTGCCGTCACCTACTGCAGATTTTATTTTTATTACTATTCTTAAAATTTTTAGAGGGTTCGTTGTGGTGGTGGTGGGCTTGGAAAGAGCACGATATAAAATATTTAAGTATTTTTACTAGCCTGCCTAGATGTTTTGGGCACTGAAAATATTTTTAAATACAAGTATTGCGGCGTCTTCTAACACAGGCATTATCTGCTTAAAAGGAGGCCCCATTCACCAACAAAATGTAAACAACTTTATATTGAAATAAACAATTTTGTATTTGTATTTTGTATTGTTATTGTTTTTTGTCAGTATACGTGTCTTTTTAATAATTATTACAATAAAATGTTTTGTCCCTTGAGTGAGTGTTCTTTTTTAACCGACTTAAAAAAAAGAGAAAGTTCTGAATTCGGTTGGTTATGTTGTGTGATATCGCGTAATATACACAAACAATTTCATTTACTTGAATTTTTACCAGTAATTTTGGATTAATAAAAACCAAACTACTGAACCGATTATGATATAATTTCTATAGGACCAATCTGAAAGTATATACTTTCAAATAAAAAAATAATTTTGCAAATCGGGTTATAAATAATGGAGTTTTGAGGTAACAAACATTAAAAAAAAAAATTCAGCCCAGTTGATAACCTCTTCCTTTTTTGAAGTCGGTTAAAAAGTGAAAAATAAAAACTTTTTTCAAAAACAAACAACCGATTTCCAAAAAAGACACTACACAGTGAAAAATAACTTTTATTTCGGATGTCAGTGGCAAACAAAGAAAATGCGAACCCAACGACACCGACCTCCGAAATTAAATTACCATAGTTGTATGTACGAGTATGTGTTGTGTTGTTGTTGTATGTTGTTGTGTTGCTGTGTGTGTTGTGTTGTTTTTGTATGCTGTGTGTAGTTGTTGTGTTCCTGTGTGTGTTGTGTTGTTGTATGTTGTGTTGAGTGTGTGTTGTAGCGAATTAAATTAGCATTGGAACTCTCTATTAATTGAATGAAAAAAACGAGTTCAATGTTTGCGTCAAGATAATACTCTACTATTTTCACTCCTTTAATTAAGCTTATCGGGTGTTTGTGTAGGTGCGGCAATTGTACATACTGATGGTAATTTATCCTTTATAACCGCTATAAATTAAATATTGCTGTGTTATTACTGTAAAACAAATCGGTGAAGTAAGACGTCGGTCATGGAAACTATTAAATTTAAAGTTAACGGCGAGGAACATTGTGGTAAATATTACTATTCTTATCTATTTCAATAAAATAGTAATAAAACTGATACTTTAGAGTACAGAAATTAAATATGTCGTGAGCTATGTCTAGTTGTCTCGATTAGGACGTCGCTCAATAGACAGATTATCTAACATCACTGCAATGGACAGACGTATATCTAGTTCTTAGTCGAATTATGCCGTGCTTACAATTATGTTGTACTAGCTGCGCCCAGCGGTTTCACCCGCATAAGTTTCGATTCCGAGGGAATATCGGGATAAAAAGTATTATATGTCCTTTGCCGGGACTCAAGCTATCTCTATACAAAATTTCATCTAAATCGGATCAGCGGTTTAGGCGTGAAAAGGTGACATACAGACAGACAGACAGAGTTACTTTCGAATTTATAATATTAGTATGGATTGTCTTCTTGTCATAATTATCATTCGTCTTGACCACACAATGGAGAGACTAAGGTATTCTCATATTGCAGTGTTGTTTAATCTATATTATTACCTACCTATACTAATAATAGAGCTGAAGAGTTTGTTTGTTGGAACGAGCATTGGGATTTGAAAAAATATGTTTGCATTTGATAGACTGATTCTTGAGGACGTATAATTTAACATCACGCTAAGAGACTCTCGGGAGTCGAGCTAAAGAAAAAAGTAAGAATTAACGCGAAAATGAACTAATAGCGCGAACAGACGATGCGATACGTCGCGTCAGGGTGGGTCGGGAGAGCAAGAAATTTTAAGCGGACGAAGTCGCGGGCAGAAGCTAGTAGTTTTGATGTATAAAACAAACAAACAAAAGAATGTCATAAAGTATTGAAAATCAATAATTATAGATACCAGATATTAAAGCTTTTAAATGTCAGAAAAAGAAAAGAAATCACTAGCTTAGAATCCTAATATAGGGTGAAATTTAATTCATTGGCATCCTTTTAAGAGGTCATTGTAATCATCATTATGAACAACTTTTACTATGGGACCAAACCTGAAATCGCGAAAAAAAAAATCAGCTCTTCCATACATTTTGACGAGTTATGTGAACATAAATGCAAGGAACAGCTGATTTTTTTTTCGCGATTTTAGGTTTAATCCCATAGTAAAAATTGTTCATAATGATGAGTACAATGACCCCTTAAAAGGATGCCCATGAATTTAATTTCACCCTGTATATCGTCTAAATATATTTTCACCAGTGGGATGCGATGTGAGCTCAGACGTGATGCTGGTGGACTACTTGCGACTGTACCTGGGGCTGCATGGCACCAAGTACATGTGTCGTGAGGGCGGCTGCGGAGCCTGCATCGTCAGCGCACATCAAGCCAAAGGGAAGCCGTATGCTATCAACTCGGTTAGTAATTCAATTATCATTAGTTTTGACTGCCCCGTTGGTGTTGTGGTCGCAAGCGCGATTGCTGTGCATGGGGTCCTGGGTTCGATTCCCAGGTCAAGTAAAGTGTTATTGGGTGTAACAGCCCGGAGTTAGGAAGTTCGTGGTATGACCCCGTGCCTCGGAAAGCACGTCAAGCCGTTGGTCCTGCGACTGATCTCTGCCTGGTCGTGTCGGATTGCCGGCCCATCGTTCTGCGAGAGTAAAGGAACAGAGAGTGCACCTGTGTTTGCGCACACACTTGTGCACTATAATATCTCCTGCGAACCTGGCTAATCTCCGTTGAGATTGGCCACCTTGACAGAAATCAGTCGGGGATTATCATTATTAGTCATTAGAAATTCTCCTACAAATTATGGAAACGTAGGTAGTGCATTGCAGCTTCCCTGCTGGCCCGTATACGAGGTAGCAACAACGGCATTCTGAACGCAATAGCAGTACGTTTTGACTGTCCCTTTCAGAATCAGTGGATCATGTCGTGTGTAGGTGTGGCGAGACATGGCAAATTATACATTTTTAAGTAATGTGTACTAGGTTAAGATTTCTATGAGTCTATGCCACCCGAAATAAAGTTATTATTATCTCCTTTATTCAATTAAAATACCATATAAATTATATTTTTAAATAAGACCCCGTGCTTCACCCAGGTGGAGAAAATAGGTGAAGCACGGGTCCGTCCCCGAATATAAAAAAAAAATAAAGAAAAATATTATTATTATAGATCAAAATTAATCCATTTATTTCAATTAACCATTTACTTTTATTTTGTCGGTCAAAGTCAAAAAGTTGACGCTAGTTGCCCAGTCTAAAACGTGGAAAACAGTCTATAGAGAAGAGCGGACAAGAAGTTCCATAGACACTCTTTTAAATCAAGATAATATTACAATCCCGGGTACATTATTCTTTTATCTTCCTTATTTGGCCGACCGATGGTACCTTAATCGTGTAGCCAAAACTTCTTATGTATGTACTTAAACAGATGTTTAGCTATACTATCTATAGCCGCTAATGACCAGGAATATGGTAGCCATGTTTTCACTCATTGATTGCTAATCAGCTCGTCAGTTTGACAAACTATTAAGAATTTACGAATAATCTCCTTTTAATTCTGTTCCAAAAATATTCTTCTCCCTTTGATTATTTCTATTCACGATCACAGCATCGACACTTGGTACTAAAAAACATTGTTTCACCTGGTAGTGTATGAAACCAGTAACGGCATGCCATGGATTGGAGATCACCACAATCGAGGGGCTGGGCAACAGGAAGATAGGCTACCATAAGCTGCAGACCACACTGGCCAATGAAAATGGTACTCAGTGTGGTTATTGTTCACCATCTTGGGTAATGTCGATGTACAGGTAAGAAAATCAAATCTTTTGTCTCAAAATTAGTTCATTTGTTTTTGAAAAAAATGTCTCGACGAATCAAAAAAATAAAATGAAATGAATACACTTATCCATTTTGAAAAGAGTACTTAAAGTAGATTTTACATATACAGGGTGGCAGGGATACCGACGCACAACTTGTTACCATGGGTTCAGTACATGATTTTATAACACCTGAGTTGATCATGTTGAAAATTAACAAAAAAAAAAACTTTTGAAAAGTTTCGTAGCTGGAATTAGCTACTCTCTTCTTCAATTTTGCAACATTTTTGAACAGTGAAAATACTGTTATCCTGTTTCATTTTCTCGCAATCGAAGTGAAAAGCAGAGTGTATGACACGTATTACGATAGTGTATAACTTAACAATATAAAGGTCTCGGGGTAAAATGGTTTCTTTTATGCACTAGTTGTACAATCTACTATTACAAGCTAGCTGAAATCGATGAGTTTTTGCATCTTCCAGTAATCTTTTTATTTTATATTTCTTTTTTGGGGTCGAAACTCTCGGTCGGTTCGTGGGGCCCGAGTGCGCGTTTTCTTTTTACGGAAATTTCTTGCCGACTGGTCGACACTTCACGTGACCAAAGGGCTGGGTGGTTCTTTGGCCAAAGGATTAGCATTGCCGTTCTACGTGGCAATGCTGCCAGTCTTCTGGGCTCGTTTCCGGATGACAGCGACGCGGACGAGTACTTTGACACCTAAGTGTCCTTTTAATTTTGTATTTATTTGTATAGTTAGTCATTTAGTTTAGTACCTAGTGCAAATACACACATCAAAAGTGTCTAGGGATCAACATATATTTTTGCAATAACTTTTCTCCTGATTGATATTAATTAAAATTTTCTTTAAGGATTCATCAAATAAAGTGTTTTCGTTTGTCACAGTAACGATAAACCAAGTCACCTTTGCATTAATAAAGAAATTTGCCATTTTCCTAATAAAGGGATTTTTGACATTTGAACCACTAACACAAAAGTTCGAAAAAAAGACTGAAATAACAGTTTTCTTTAAAATTTTATTGGGTAACTTAAACAATTAATAATCCGTGTTTCTACCGCGAACACTAACAACACAAGAACATCGGTTTGGCATACTCAAAATGAGTTCATCCAAATCACGCTGTGGAATGGCCGCCCATGTTCGTTGCAACAACAAAAAAAGGTCTTCTTGCGACTGGATACCCTCCATATTCGGCAGAGCTCTTCTCTGTAGCATATCACATGCATGCTCAATCGGGTTCAAGTCTGGCGACTGAGCAGGCCAGGGCAGGACATTGATGTTAGCTGCGGCGAGAGTCTGTCTTACAACTCTTGCGGTGTGCGGTCGTGCATTATCATGCATTAACTGAAATAAGGGACCGATTTGCACTTGTAGAGGAACGATGACGTCTGATACAATCATCTCAGCATAAATTTGAGCGTTGAGGTTGCCTCTGATCCAAATCAACTCAGTTCTTCCGCCGATCCAAATACCCGCCCATACCATGATGGTTCCACCACTATAAGGATGGACTTCCTGGCAGGATTTTAATCGCTGTTGGCGTCCAGGGGTTCTCCAGTGTCGTATACGTCTTGTATCGGGTCTCATACCAAAACGAGACTCATCAGAAAAGCACACGAAACGCCATTGTTCTTCTGCCCAATTTCTGTGTTCAAGAGCCCATTGATATCGAATCCTACGATTGTGCATTGCTATAGGTGGTACCCGTAGCGGTCTTCGGGAATGAAGGTTCACTTCATGCAAGCGGTTTCTGACTGTTTGGTCGCTAATTAAGTTCCCTGAAGAGTGATGAAGCCTCACGGCTAACATCATGGCGGTTATTGTTGGAGCTCTTCGAGTTAAGATTTGAATGTATCGGTCTTGTCTCCGTGTGGTGCAGCGATACCGTCCTCCATGGCGCTCAGCCACGGTACCAGTGCTTCGGTAACGTGTCCAAAGTCGACTGATAACACTCTGACTTGTATTCAGAGCTAAAGCCACAGTACGTTGCCGGGAACCAGCTTCTATCATTCCCACGGCGCTGAGCATTTCTTCCCTGCTTAAATGACGTCGCCGCTCCATAATAACGTTGGTTTTAATCAGTAGTAGGGAAACAGTAGCACTAATAATGTCTTCAATGCGTTGTATGTTTTTATAGGGAAAATATTGACAGCTGATTTTCATCTTTTACTCGAATTTGATTCACAGTTCCTGATTCAAATTATGAAATGCACCAAAAAGGATCCATATAAATTTATAAAATCATAAATTTATTACAAAGCCACATCTCAATCTCAAGAAATCCGCATAAAAATGCTTGATCCCTAGACACTTTTGATGTGTGTAGTTACTTGTGTTAAATATTGTTAAATGTATGTAAGTAAAACAATAAACTCTTCAATTTCATTTATAGGACCAAACTTAACCTACAGATTCTGTTCTTTTATTCGCAGTCTGCTTCAAACTAATCCCGACATCACAATGCTAGAAATAGAAAAGTCATTAGCTAGCAATGTTTGTCGCTGTACCGGCTACAGGCCAATCCTTGAGGCATTCAAAAAGTTTGCCAAAGACGCTCCAAGACAGATCAAGCTTCAAGATATTGAAGATCTTCAAATCTGTAAGAAAACTGGAGAAGCTTGTGATAAAAGTAAATGCGAGGAAAGGGAGTGGTGCTTCATAGATCAAGAAAACGGAACAGATTCTATAATTGAGATCAAACTGAAAGATAAAAGGCTTTGGTATCGTGTGCAAGAAGTAAAAGATATATTTACGATTTTGGGTAAAGAGGGCGATGATTCTTATATACTTATTGCTGGAAATACTGCAAGAGGTTAGTAGAATTTGTCTTTATTAACTATCGTCGCTATTCAAACAGAAGACGAATAGATGGAGATTGACAAAAAACTTTGTTTGCAGGAGTATATCCTATAGATGAGTATCCTCGTGTCCTTATAGACATAAGTGGTGTCAAAGAACTCAAAGGATACACAATTGACCAGAATTTAATAGTAAACGCTGGGACGACACTCACGGAGTTTTTGGAGATACTACAAACTGTATCTAAAAAAATTTATTTTGGATATTTGCAGAAGATTTACGATCACGTGCTAAATATTGCGCACATTCCGATAAGAAATGTGAGTAGATATTTCAAAAATAGCCCTTCGTATAGTCATATCGGTGAAAATGTTTAGCATGTTGTTGATCAGGTTATATTTAAAATATTCATTTTTGTAGGTGGCATCCATTGCCGGAAACCTCATGATCAAGAATAAACATCATTGGTTCGCATCTGATATTTTCATGCTTTTAGAAACAGTTGGGGCACAAGTCACTATACGTAAATATACTTTGATTTATTATTTATTCAATTAAATGAAATGTTTATTACTGTACGTAGATATTTTAAGACACTTTTACAAGTCAGGTCAAGTGTGTATGGTATACGGTTATGTTGTTGTCTGGATTTCAAATATTCAGAATTGAAAGATTTATTATTTAAGGAAGTTATGTTTTTATATACAACCACCAATAAAAAATCTGTAAGTACATAATCTATTAATTTTAGAAAACAGACGTGGTGCAAAGGAAACACTGACAATGCAACAGTTTCTCAAGTTGAACATGAGAGGAAGTGTAATTTGGAACATTATGCTACCTCCTCTATGGAACGACCATCGTTTGGTTACCTATAAGGTAAACAAGAAAATTCCTAGTTTTATTAGATCTTGTAACAGAATAAAAATGGTATAGTTTTACGAAATTTAAGCATTTTATCTGAATATAAATTAAAGTAATTGTATGTGTAATAATTGTACCAATGATAAAAGTTAAAGCTATTAAAATGATAACATTGTCAAAAAGGCGTGACGAAATGGCATGTGTTACGAATTGTGATGATAAAATTACGGCCATTTTTAGTTATTTAGAGATAGCTTCCAAAACAGAAAATAATATAGCAAATGGGACTCCTTTGATTGTATAAAAAGGAAGCTTAATAGAATATATAATATACTTATTACAGGTGATGCCACGCTCTCAAAATGCCCACGCTTTAGTACATGCAGGGTTTTTGTACCAATTAAAAACTAAAAACATAGTAAAATCTACTAGAATAGTCATCGGAGCTCTCTCCCCAAAATTCATCAGGGCTACTGCGACAGAGAAGTTCCTGATTGGGAAGGAGCTCTTTACCAATGAGACCCTGACGTCAGCACTAAAGATCATGGAAGCTGAGTTGGTGGTTGAAGACAATCCACCGGAACCTTCAGTAGAGTATAGGAAGAAAGTGGCTCTGGGATTGTTTTATAAAGTGAGTATGCCCGACATTATTATTTACAGTAAAATGGAAGTTTATTTTTGTGAGGAATTACAAGATCTTATGTTTTTAGCTTTAGTTTAAACGCTGTCTGTCAGTCAGAGAAAATATAATTCCTCTCCAATTTCCAATGGCATCAGTTTGCTTCTAGTTACGATAAGAGTTTCAAAATATTAAAAAGTTCAGCTAAAGTTCCAAATATTTCTATTAACATTAAATTTTTTTGGTTGATTTTTTTAATGAGTTAATCGGGGTTGTAAATTATTTTTATTTGTTATTGTTAGTAATGAGCAGTAACAACATTTAATTAACTTTTCTTGAAACACGTCACGACAAATTGAAATAAACTATTTTCTAAAATCCCAGGGTTTACTATCGCTATCTCCTGAAACAAATGTTCAAGCTCGCTACAAATCCGGAGCGACAGTCTTATCGGATATCCGTCCAGTGTCCAGAGGTGTTCAGGTGTTTGAAACTAACCGATCAGTGTGGCCCGTGACACAACCTATTATGAAAGTGGAAGCTTTGGTGAGAATAACTTGAATAATATGAATACTATAATATTTCAAATATATTTTATTTACCCCAAAATTTTTCTGTTTTATCCTTCATACGTTGGTTGTAGATACAATGTGCGGGAGAGGCTTCCTATACTGAAGATTTACCTAATTTTCCCAACGAGGTATTTTGTGCCTTCGCACTAAGTACAGTTGCGTTGGGTGACATTGTGTCCATTGATGCCAGCAAGGCTTTGGTAAGAACTTACATATTATATTCAATGTAATAGTCAGATGGTCTAGACCTAACTGAAATTTTAACATAATTTGCTAACTTTTTTCAGGCTTTTCCAGGCGTAATAGCGGTCTATAAAGCAGAAGACATCCCAGGAATAAATTCCTTTACCCCACCCGACTCGTTTTTATATTCTGCCAATGAAGAAGTTTTAGCCAGTGGTACCGTCAAATATTACAACCAACCAATCGCCATAGTTGTGGCTGAGACTCGTTATATTGCAGACAGGGCTGCAAAACTAGTAGAAGCTACATACAAAAATGTTAAAGAACCACTTTTAGATGTAAAGCAAACTGTAGATAACTTAAGCAGAAGCAGCATATTCTCTGAAGAAAAAGCTACCGACAAAGGTACAGAAGCAGTAGCTAAAGAAATAAAAGGACTTAACACAATATATGGCCAGTACCATTTTACTATGGAAACTCTGACTACTGTCGTCAAACCCTCTGATGAGGGACTGGACGTGTACTGCTCAACGCAATGGACAGAAGGCGCACAGTTGATGATATCAAGGGCTTTGGCTATGGATCAAAACAGGTTTGTTGATTTTGGTTCATAACGATCAAAGTCTTGGATAGATCTAGCGATTATTAACCTATGGAATGTTTTTTATTCTTAGGATTGACGTGCACACCCGTCGTGTTGGAGGCTCGTATGGTCTTAAATTGTCCCGCAACATTCAAGGGGCAATTGCTGCCGCACTTACAGTCAAGAAACTTAACAGACCTTGTCGGTTCATCCAGTCTATGACTACCAATACGAGAGCCGTGGGCAAGAGACTTCCCTGCTGTTCTGAATTTGATGTATAAAATACTTTCATTTAGTAAATTACCTAAGTTTAATCGCATTCCTTAATACTTTTCTGCCAGATTAAAACACCTTTTTTATTACGTCCTGCTCCTAGGCTGGCGTGAACAAATCCGGAGTTATTCAGTACATAAACTACAAGGTATTTGAAGACAATGGATATAAAACAAACGAACAATTCGCTTTGCTTGGCGTCGGCCAATTCAATAACGCTTACACCAGAGCTCGATGGAACTACACCGTTTATAATTCTATAACTGATACAGCTAAGAATACTTGGGCTAGATCGCCAGGTAAGGCTTTGTGATCAACTTTGTTCTCCTCAACAGGCACTCCTCAGGTTTCGTTTATTTATGTATTCTAAATTCCAACAGGAACACTGGAACATGTAGCAATGGCTGAACTTGTGATGGAACAGATCGCATACGAGATGAACCTGGATCCTTTAGATGTAAGGCTAGCCAATCTAGATGCACAATATAGTAGCAACCTGAAAGAAATGGTTGACAACATTATCATAAAATCTGATTATATGAAACGACGAGAAATTGTCGACAAATTCAACCGTGAAAACAGATGGAAGAAAAGAGGACTGAGATTCGCTTTCCTAAGATGGACTCCCGTTGGAGGACTCAATTTTTACATAAATCTATCAGTATATCGTGGAGATGGTTCTGTAGTAATAACACATGGCGCCGTAGAAATGGGCCAAGGAATTAATACTAAAGCAGTCCAAGTAGCAGCTTATTTGCTTAACATTCCTATGGACAAAATCATTATAAAAGAAAATAATACTGTAATTGCACCAAACTGTTCGCTAGGTGGAGGCAGTATAATAAATCAAAATGTAATAGTGGGGGTGAGAAGAGCTTGCCAACAACTCTTGGACAGATTGAAACCAATCAGAGAGCAGATGGATAATCCTACTTGGGAAGAGTTGATAACAAAAGCTTATAATGACAATGTGGACTTGCAAGCTCATGGGTTCACGAGGACTGATGAGGAATATCCCTTTGATATTCTTGGAGTTACTTTAGCTGAAGTAGAATTAGATGTACTAACCGGAAAATTTGAGTGTGTGAGGGTAGATATTTGTGAAGATGCTGGACAGAGTGTTAGTCCTGAAATTGATATTGGTCAAGTAAGTATTTAGAAATAATTTAATTAAGGTTAAAAAACTAAATTCAAAGAATAAAGTAAGAGTGATGTTATAAACTCAGTTTCTTTATCTTTCATTATTAGACTTCATATTCCATCTAACAACTCTATAATAAATCGCCGAGTCTGCATTTTTCATAAATATTATACTAACTTAGGTGGAAGGAGCCTTCATAATGGGTTTGGGCTACTGGACTTGTGAGCATCTTGTCTACGCTCCGACTGGTGAACTTCTAACTGATCGTACCTGGGACTACCACGTGCCGTTAGCCAGGGACATTCCTCAGGACTGGCGGGTTTACTTTAAGAAGAATTCTTTCTCTAAAGATATTATTTTCGGATCTAAATGTAAGTGAGATTTTAGGATTTGATGAAAGCTATAGGCTGACCGCTTAACTGAGACATTGCCTGTGGTAGCAGCGGGGTGCGGAAGGGGTGTGGTGACGTGATGCGAGAGCTCAGTGATTCGTCAATTTGTGACAACTATCACCCCTCCCGCACCGCACAGCTACCTCAAGCAATGTCTCAGTTAAGCGGCCGGCCTATAACTTCTTCACTGTATTCTTCAAACAAGAAAATTAATTTTATTATTTCGTCCCTGCTCAGGTATCGGTGAGCCTCCAATTTGCATGGCTGTGGCTGTAGCTTTTGCCATGAGGGAAGCTATTGTTGCTGCTCGTCTTGAGTCGGGCATTCCTACAACAAAGTGGTACCCAGAAGGTAAACAGATAACGATTTTCAAAATTATAATATGACTTGGATGTTTTAATGGGTTGCACCGTGTAGTACAGCACAATATATATTAATTTATATGCCATGCCATAGAAATGTTTTCAACTGATATTTTAAAAATTTTTAATGAGGCACCAAATAAAATTGATTAATATTTATTTATTGTTCCAGATGGGCCCTATACCGTTGAAAGAAACTTTCTACTGTCATCGACGAATCCAGCAGATTTCAAGTTCAATTAGTCACATTACGATTGTGTAGGTTTCGAATACCTAACTTGAAATTATTCCATGTAAATGCTACTCTGCTGCTCTACAGATCCTAGAAATTAATTAAAATTCAGAATATTTTATTTTGATTTAGTAATTATTCAGGGTATCCCTGGAAGTATGGATCAAATGGAATAGGGGCGTGGGCAAGGTCACCAAACTTTTTAACCCTAAGAATTTCGGTGAATTTTTTTACGGTTCAGAAGTTATGACCAATTTTTTTTTTCAACCACTTCGCATAGTGCTCAAAGACAAGTAATCATAAAAAAATTGTATCAGGGCTATCTAAAAAAATTAAATTTATAGCCCTGATAGTTTCTCTTAAAGATTTTTTTAAAACGATTCGATTTCTCTTCTCTGTTTTTTAGTTTTTTTTTTGTTAAAACGTTTGGAAATGAACTTGCCCACGCCCCTATTCGATTTCATCCATACTTCCAGGGACATCCTGTATATAAAAAAGTATCAGCTTTCATTTGCAAATTTTACTGTTTACCTATATAAGAATTAATGTAACGGGGATGGTTACAACTGTGTACTTTAATATTATATGATATAAATTGTGTTAATTTGTTTTATGAATACCCATTAATTAGTATTTTTGATATTTAGAACAAAAATTTCAAGAATTTTTTCTAAACAAGAGATGCAGCATGTTTCTTCATTTCATGGTTCATGTTTGCTCTATGCCTCGTAATCTTTTTTATTTATTTTTCAACAAGAACAACATTATTGGACAAACATCGTGAACTTGCGATTGTGCTTTCTCCTGTATGTATGTATGTCTGATGTCAGAGCCAAAAACAAGTGAACGACAATACTTAGATTAGCCAAGCCTTGGTTTGCATCACAGCCTCATAGTGGCTGTGGTGCAATGTCGGACTAAAAGTACTGGGCTCGCTGTAGGTTTACTTTCTTCTGAGAATAGACCTCTCCTAAGTGTTTTACTCATTTAGTGACAGTGAAAAACTAACATTTCTATAATTTTGCACTGTAAAGTGTCATTGACAAATCAGCTTGAAAAACTGACAACCAGTCTTACCAAGGGGTATCGTATTACCCAGTAACTGGGTTGTGGAAGTCTGATAGGCAGTCGCTCCATGTAAAATACTGGTATTCAGCTGCATCCGGTTAGACTGGAAACCGACCCCAACATAGTTGGGAAAAGGCTAGGCAGATGATGATGAAAGTGTCATTGAGACAAAAAAATAGTTTGCAGTGAAAAAAGAAGCATAGAGATAACCAAAGTTTCTGCAACTAAATAATAATCAAAAAGTATCGTGACCGTCGATAAACCAATACACCCACGTTTAAAACGGCCTTATTATTTTGATGAATTTGACTTGCGAAGGATCACCCCAAGGCTGGCCTGGATTGGAATTTATTTGATTTTCATTCTCATTGAAAGAAAAGCGAAATGAGTCTGTGGTTAGTCTCGGCACGTACTGTCGTTCTATCGGCATTGAACTGAATACAACCAAGTAATACGACACTGTTCTATACTTCTGAGTTGTTTCAAATTAGTTTCGTTGGGTTTTAGAGGACGAAACCGGCTCGCATGGATTTTGAATCCGATTTTGTGGTTGTTATTCGCATTTAGAATTACTGAGGTTTTTATTTTGAATTTTCTAGTTTTTTTTTTAGCTGATTTTCAGTAAAAACTTTTCAATGTGAAGTCATTTTGACCTCTACGGTTTCACATAGCAATAGATGGTTTAGTTTGTCAGTCTTATTTTCTTCTCATTCCTATTTGTATGTAGTATAGTATTTATTGCAATTTATTTATTTATCCTCACACTGGAACGCCATACAGCAATTACACCAACAGAGCAAAAATGTATTTCTTGTGGTGCTTTCCATCCATTCTGTGCGCGGTGGACATACCGGCGCACGCTCACGCAGCGTCAAGACATTTCTCCATAGCCCCAACACTCCTTCCATATTGCGCACATTCTTTTTTAAACAAAAACATTAACTTCAAGAAAAAAACGGAAAATTCTGAGGTATCATCCTGCCTGATAGATGACAGAAAAAACCGTATGCAGGATAATGTACAAAACCAGCGGCAAATCAGATACGTCGCAGCCTAAGCGACAAACCAGAGAAGGGGAAAAACTGATAAAGGGTGCTCAACCTGCCCTGACTGCGGTCCGTAGCTCTTTCTCAAGAGCCAGCCAAGTTGATGAGGAGGGTTTCACGAAAGTAGAAAGGAAGGAGAAGAAGCCCTAATCTCGTAACCTGTGTGGCACCGCACCGAGTGGACCCAATATGCTGCTGCACCCTGCTGTGCCTACGACGCAGCAGCTCGCAGCCTTTCGCGTCTGCATCACTCCATGACAACTGAGGAAGTCGTCCAGTATTTGAAGGTGAAGACCAACTGGACTCTGGGGGTCGAAAGGTTGGAATCGCGCCACAAACATCAACTTTAAGTCATTCGTGGTACGAGTTCCAACCCAACATCTACAGATCTGCCTGAAAGAGGAGTTTTGGCCGAAAGGTGTCGTATTTCGACGTTTCCGAGGACGGTTACGCGACACCACGTATAATCATACTTTTAAGGGTTTTAATATGTATTAGTTTATTATTTTATAAGATTATTTTGTGCATTTATCTATGGGCCTTAGTTGCCTGATAATAAAATGAATATTATTATTAAAATATAATAATTAATATTATTTATTATTAAAATGCAGGCATCATTAACACTTTTCTAAAATGAAAGGTTTACACAAAGTTTATAAATAAAGCTATAGTATTTAGGGTCTGATTTTTCTATCTTATAGCCTCAAATAAGTTTGCAGGAGTAATTTGTGCAAATTTTACACATTTGTTGTCAATCTATTTTCATATTTCATAACAACTTTTGTTCAAACGGAGTTGTGTTTTCCTTCTCATAATAATAATATCAATTATTATAGTTTCCTCAATAGGGGATGCAGTTTGTTGGTAGGTTTGTTTACAAACAGTCGAGAGGGTCACGCAACGATGACGTAAACAAAAGCTTGATAGTTTCATGTAAATTATAAGTGGGCTCGTGTCAAAATGTCAGTATTATTGCCGGGGTCAGTGGGACAACGACACTTTTAGACCGAGGGATCTTTTGTGTTTCACGGATTTAGGGTGGCTGTTGTTTTACGCATGACATAATATAAATAATAGGCGTAACACTACCGCGACATGACTCGTCGAATTTTACGCGAGTAGACCCGTTTACAAACTATGTATGTGATATAATTGGTAAAGTGTGAGATTATCGTTTGGTTTTGTTTTTGTTTTTCAACATTCAGAAGAGTGGGAAAACTATTGTACCTAAACATTTTAAAAGAGTAACGGTGGAGTTTCTTGCCCTAATCTCCATACGAAAACTACCTTTTGGAATGGGCGACTAGAATCAATTCTATTTTAAGATAATTTTTGACGTTCAAAAGTGCCTTTTATGTGCCTATTTGAAATAAATGCTTTGACTTTGACTTTGACTTTATTATAACTCTGAATTTCGCTTCTTACCAATTTTAGGGTAAGTTTTCTTGAGGGAGAAATCAGTACAATGCACAACACTAACTAAAACTGTTCCAAAGAATCGTTACAGTCTGTAATCATTATTATTTGAATCCAGCAATTAATATTTCACAGTGTTATAGCAGGATTGGGGCTAACCCTGAGCATTATAATGACGATAAATATTAATTTAAGGATCGTGGCAAGATATTGCTAAAACAACCGACTTCAAAAAAAAAACACTACGACGTGATAAATAACTTTAATTTCGGAAGTCGGTGTCGTTGGTTCCGCATTTTAGTTTTTTGACACCGATTTTCGAAATTAAAGTTATTGAAGTCGGTGGTTTTTTTTTTGTAAAAAGGTTTTTATTTATCACTTTTTAGTTGTACAGTCCGCTTCAAAGTAAGGGAACCCCTTTTGGGAATGACATTAAACCCATTTAAGTTTTTTGTAACGTATTGTATATGGCGTGTTGGTCTAGTGGTTAAGACAGCGGCTTAACAATTCGATGGTCTCGAGTTGAAATCCTCGGACGAGAAGTTCTTTTTTTGTTTTTTTTTGTTTCTTTTATAGGTTATTATGTGATTTTTGTTAATTATTATTTAAGAAATCAAATGTTGAAGTAGGTATGAGGTTTGTAAGAAAATCTAGGCATGTTGCATAAACAATATTCATTTATTTCTCTAATTACATTTCTAGGACTTCATGGAATCCACTTCACGGTTGAATATACAGTTTTCTATGTGTGTTAAATTGGGGTTATTTACTTAGAATATTAACTAAACACAAAATAGATACCCTGGGTGAGGTTTAGAATGTTTAACATTAGATAACGGTTCATTTATAGATTTTTCTAGAAACAACTACAATAATATTTATTCATTTAAAGTTGTGAAAACATTAATTTTTTATACTTTGTATGATCTTATCGGAAAAAAAGATTAAAAAATTAAATGTTGTCATTTGTGCCTGTGAATTACAGAGGAAGAACCAACATGCTAAACTATAAAAGTATAGCAATATACATCTTTCTCTTTTATCACATTTTCTGATAACCCTTATTTAACACAACATTAGAAATTATAAAAATATGTGAGGTCAGATGGTGCATCACACATTACAAGACTACTTGTAAACAAAAGCATCTGGATTGATAATAATAAAGGTTGTTTATTTTTGATTAACTACGAATTAATGATTCCACAAATATTGGGAATTATTAACACTTGCTCATACGTTCCAATGTAATTTTATCAGATCAGTTACACAATAAATCTGCCGAGTAAATTGCTTATTAATAACGGAGAGGATGGCCGTCACTGTCTATCACTTCTTGAAGTCACACTTGAACGCGTAGTTTTGAAGGGTGTCACTGAGTGAACTTCCACAATATTACGGTGTCGCCCCGATTCATTAGTGTAAACAATTATTGAGCGAGGGCCTTGGCGATCACATTTCACATCACCAGTTGCATGATACCTTTGTATCCATCTACGAACTGTTTTTCTCTGGAACGAAAATAATAATATTAAGAATACATAAAAAAATCCAACTTGTCAGTAATAATGCAACATGATTGCAACAATAAATACATATATGTGTATAACGTAAATCTTACCGTTATGGCCATATCTCGTTCTTTATGCTTTGTTCCTGTTCCCAGAGAACAACAATTTTAGAGTCCGCGTATCACTGGTCAGTTTCCCTCAGTCGTCAGTTTATTTAATTCTAGCCTTCAAAAAGTTATTAATCGAACAATACTATCGGTTAATATAATCAACTGTTCAAACACTTAATAAATTGGATAATATTTCGACGAAGATAATTACGCACAAGCGGATCGACACGAAAACGAAACGATTTGAAAAGTAATTATACCCTCAATCACAGTTTAGTAAATAAGGCGAAGAAGTATTCTAAATTCAACCTTAACTCGCAGTTCATACAGCTAGTTAAGTTTCTGAAGTAAAATTACGGTAGGTAGTGCAACAATCGGAATCAGGCACATTCTATTCAACCAAACAAGAAATCTATGCAAAATTCAACCTTATCTTTTAGTAAATTGAGGAGTTACGAATTGCATTTTGTAAAACAAGACGGTAAGGTGTTAGTATTTATAATACGTGGTGGAAGTTGAAATTTAAACCTTAATATCTAGAAGATTAGACCGTTATCAACCTTGTTCGATAAAAGGAGTAAAGCTATTCAAATTTTCGTTAAGATGGCTAACTGATTCAATAGTCTAGTGGTATAAGGCGCGGTCTATGTGATCGGCTGGCGCCTGGTGATGCGGGTTCGTATCCTCAATCGCACGGAAAGTGTCTTTTTGTAAGTTAAGTTATTCTTGGGATACGGTTCGGGCAACAAGCCGAAAAAATACCATATTATAATTATTTAAAAACTTGCAAATAATATTTGAGTGGGATCGGTGGATGCTCGGGCAGAGATGGATGCGCCGCGCCGCGCGGCAGCGGGGGAGGGCTTGAGGCCAGAGCCACGTGACGCGCCCGAGCGCGCGCGCTCGAGCCCGCCATCGCTCGAGCGACGAGCGACGGCGGGCTCGAGCGCGCTCGGGCGATAATCTTTAAAGTCTTGGGGGGTTCCTTTTCTCTGAAGCTGTTCGTACCTACCCCACACAAATTCAATTGAATTATTGCATTGAAGAATTGAAGAAATCAACTAGAAGAATCGTCAAAATTCGCATAGAAATGCCGGAGATGCAGTACATTTATGCATATAACTTCGTACATAAGAATAATTACCTGATGTATTGTATACTTAAACCTTTCTGAAAGTATGTAGATCACATTTGTGAAAGAATTATCAAAATTGGTACATTAGTTTTTGAGGAAATCGCGGACATACAAACATACATACCTACATACACAAAGGTCGAAAACAGAACCTCCTTTTTTGAAGTCGGTTAAATATTTTATAAAACTAAGGCTTACTGTATAGTTTGCCGCTCCCATAACATTAACTATGAACAAATAACCCTTACTTTAGCCATGAATATAATATTAAAATGATCGCATAAAGCAAACATAGGTAGTCCCATGAAAGTTTATTAAATACCTCACGTATTTAGCGGTGTTCTCCAGTACCTTTTTGTGGATAAAAGTAAAACTTTACTCACGTTTACACTCGACTTGCACGCGACTGTAGCATTTATATTAGTGTAATAAAAGCTCTTTTACTTTAAAAGCCACTTAGCTTTCACGCACAATATGAATCAGACTTTATAGTATAGACCGAGAGTCGAAATTTCAATGTAAAATGCGTGGTAAGTAACGTTTAGAGCATCATAATACGTCGTGTTAGCCGAGTCTTCGTTTTAATTCAGTTGGTTAATCTGCTAAGAGATTTGAAGATCACAATTTTATTTCTTTTTCTATATCATCGCTTAATTATATTGATCGCTTCGTCCCTTCAAGTGGAGACCGTTTTAATGTTCCGATAATAAAATTGAACACTGTTTCTGTGTTAATACGAAGATCATCGTGGTAGATAAGAGCAGGCCTTGATACTTAGGTTTTCGTTTTGGTTAGAAGACATTTACGACCATTCTACGGTTCGAATTGCTCTGTCAGATACATCACGTAAAACCCGAAGGAATTTCAAAACCAACTTCTAACTTTTTCTATTTATTTTTTATTTCATGAACAATTTTTGCATTATGTCGAAACTTTTAAGCATGAGTAACTTTGCGGCTACATTTGGATAAAGTAATTTTCAGAATATGGAGATACTCCTTCATGATGTATAAATATGTTTGTAGATTATATTATGGTGACCTGGGGCCGTCATCATTTCAGCCGAAAGACGTCCACTGCTGGACATAGGCCTCCCCCAAGCACCTCCACTTCGACCGGTTTTGTGCTTCTCGCATCCAACGAGTTCCTGCGGCCTTCACAAGGTCGTCGGTCCACCTTGTGGGAGGCCTTCCAACGCTACGCCTTCCGGTACGCGGTCGCCACTCCAGAACCTTTCGGCCCCATCGGCCATCTGTTCTGCGAGCAACCTGGGGCCGTATTACAAAGTATTAACGTCTTCTGTGAGAGCTATCTACCAACCTGCACTGGGCCCGCGTGGTGGATTACGGTCCACTCCCTCTCACAGAGAGGAGGCCTGTGCCCCAGCAGTGGGAACATTATAGGCTGATTATGGCCTTCTGTCTCCAGTTCGAAAATGGGATGTTGCTATACCTATTTTACACTGGAATCATGACGGCATTAAACGGTCATAATACGGTAGGTACCTGACCTTCATAGCCCTAAACTGTCACACTGTGCCCCTATAACATCCCCATGTAGATTCAACTACTGATTAAAACAAATTATTCTCGTCACAAGCTACCTAAACTAACCAACACGACCTCCCCAGGTATAATATTATAATCAGATAGTTTGCAGCCAATCCCGGCACACGTGGCGCTTCCTCGCCTAGCCACGACGAAATAGTTGCGGTGACTGGTCTATGGCAGATATTTCAGTAATTCTGCCGGTTATTTCGCCTAATACCGCCTTGGTAGCTTCGTTATTAGGAATAGAGGTTGCCTGCTAGTTTACCTACATATATGACATTGAATATTTCGCACACCTTCGATATCGAGATAGACTCTGATAGCACAAGTTTAAACCTTAGTGGTTTTTGGTTGCTATTTATTATGAATAATCCTGTATTCTTTTGTATAAATGATTAAAAAAAAAAAAAAAACCTAGATCTAAAGAAAGCTTACTCTAAAATCTAAATATATCAATAGGTACAGCATACTCCTGTAGTGCACAGGGAGATGGTAATCAATTTTTCAACTTAAAAAAAAAGTGTTTTATTGAGTTAATCGCTGTTTAGATCTAGGTGTGCGATTTGATGAGTAAAAATGAAACTGAAACTTATAAGATGTGTAGTAGCAGCGGTGAGGTTTGGTGAAAACTGATTTGCAATAAAAATCAATGCGTTAGTTTAACGAGTAAATTATATATTCGCTATTTTGATCGTACAATATTCAAGCAGAGGGGTGTCAGAACAATATTTTAACCAATCACGGTCGAGAGATAGGTATGACGTAGCGTATGGTATCGTACCCTTTCTTGCCTCGAGATGTCGCTATCAGTCCTTGATGTGCATTTATGGAGTGGGAGTTCACAAGAAGATGAAAAATAAAATATACATGCTAGAGTCAAATATGTTATGAATATAATATTATCTGGAAACTAAGCAGAAATATATCACAAATTCAGGGTAGATACTGACATTCCTTCGAAAAGTAGAAACCAACATATTCTCATAACAAATGTAACCTGAGAAATATTTTATAAAAAATCGAATTACGAAGCTGCGCCACTTGCGAACATGATATGTTTTTTATTCTTACATACAAGCTACACATGTTCTGTAAAAAACTACGTAGCGGGAGGTGGTGACGTGATGCGAGAGCTCAGTGATTCGTCAACATGTGACAACTATCACCCCTCCCGCACCGCGCAGCTACCTCAGGCAACGCCTCAGTTAAGCGGTCGGCCTATAACTGAAACTTTACTTCTAGGCTACATTTAATTATCTGAAGTATCGACTCACAAATAATACAACCAACTCATACTTAAAACCCAAGCCACTCCGTAGAGTTTAAACAGCTTGAAAACAAACAAGTATTTTAGAATCTTATTAAGTTGGAGCCAGCTAAATAAATAGCAGCAAGCTCACTTAGCTCTCTGCTCACTGACTCGGAGATACGTTTCATGAGTCGAGTCTTAATTGTAGGAGAATGAACAGAACATGTTATTAAGACAGGGTGATGCGTTATTGGAGTAGTTGTGAGTTGACTTTTGGTTGTAAGTGATTTTATCCATGGCGGGAAAGTGAAAATGGGAATGCTGCTGGGTTAATTATTAGGTTCGTTCCTATTTTATTTGAGATAGATTAAATACTGAATTTCAACTTGGATAAAAATTACACTCCTTTTGTTGCACTATTAAAACAAAATTCGAAAAAGAATTTTCAGATTTAGTACGGAATTGTCATCACCTCTCGATTTGGAATGATTTGCATAATCATCATCTTCCTGCCTTGTCCCGTGTTGCTTGGGGTCGGCGCAGCACGTTTTCTCCTTCTATTTTTCCTGTCAACCTTCACGCTATCGCTTCGCTTTTCTTTCATATTATTATCTATACATATAATAAAACTGTAGAAAAGAAGTTTTTGTACATTAAAAAAAATAAAAAAATATAGTCAGGGTGTTAAAGGACAACCAATAGAACCCATTTCCAGCATTTTTAGAATTTTTTGTCTGTTTGTCTGTTTGTATGTTTAGTTATCCGAGCATCACGTAAAATGTACGAAATCAATGTAGATAACTTTTATACACAACGATTAAGCGTAACTTGAAGTAACATTTAATTTTTGTTTCATTGCAATCGGTTCAGTCTATCAAAAGATTTTTGAATTTAAAGTGTCCCAGAAGAAAAATTAGTTAACGTGTGTTAATGTGCACTTGGTCTCACAACTTCACGTTTATATATATTTGCGTTAATAATTATATAAATTGAAGTAACATTGAGTTTTTTGTTTCATCGTAATCAGTTCACACCTAAAAAATGTAAATTAGAAAATTATAAGTGTTTCAGAAATAAATAGTAAAACAGCGCCATCTATGGACAAAATGACTAACTAACTTACAATACAAATATATAAAAATAAAAAACAAAGGACACTTAGGCGTCGAAGTATTCATCCGCATCGCTATCATCCGGAAACGTGCCCAGAAGACTGGCAGCATTGCCACGTTGAATGGCAATGCTAATTCTTTGGCCAAAGAACGACCCAGCCCTCTGGTCACGTGAAGTATCGACCAGCCGGCGAGAAATTTCCTTAAAAAGGAGACGCGCGCTCGGACCCCATGACCCGAGCGTTTCGACCCCAAACGGCTCAAAGCTGTAGTTGCCCATAAGGTTACAGTATTTGCGCCGCTTGAGGGTCTCAGCAGCTGCAGCAGCGGCGCCAGCACAGCCCGCAGTGCTAGGAACATGAGATGGCGCTAGGGTATCGACACATGTTGCGTCCCATACCAGAGGCCTACCCACCTTCCAAGGCAACAACGTCATGCCGTCTGGTCTCTTCCTATCATCACGTACCAAGCCGTTTGGTTCTAACACCGCTGGTACGCCGGCGGTGACAAGAGCTCGACGAATAATATCTTTGATTCTGGCGTGCCGTGCTATGCGACCTGCGCTCCTGCAGCAGGACAGGCCATGGTGTCCGAGACTGTCGACAGCTTCACCGCAGTGACATCGATGCGTAGCAACACAAGGTGCGCCCAAGCGGAGACACGTAGCGAGCCGAAACGATGAGTCATCCATCATTGTGCCTATGGTGGATGACGGGAGCGCTTGAAGCCACAAACCTGACTCCCATTCTCCCACAGCCAGCAGACGGGCACGCTCAACAGTATTACGTGACGTGTTTACAAGGGTATTCCGTATAATACTGTAGAGCGGCACGTCCCACCGTCTCTGGGAAGACGAGTTATCAGGCAAAACCGTATTGGGACAAGCCATTTTCCAAGCGTTCAACGCATCGGTCAAAAACGGCACTTCAAAATCGACCAGTGAGGAAGATAAAATGTTCCTGGTTAATTTATCGGTACTGTGGACCGAGGAGAGGAAAGCTGGTAAACTAATACTTGAAATTTTGTGGACGCCGAGACCGCCCAAGCGAATGGGTAGTGTGGCTTGCTGCCACGCACGGTCGTCCAGGGCCACATTTAGGATGGAAGTTAATGTGTTTCTAATAATTTGGTCTAATTTTTCTAAAAGTTGTGGATGCTTCCATAGATGAGAGGAGCGAAGGCTATAAGTAAATTTTGGTCCAAAACAACAGTACCGAATGAGTGTGAAGGCCGAATGAATATTAATTTTGAAAAGACTTTCCGAGACGTCATTAAAATTTTGTATCTTCTCCTCAATGAACGTTGGAAAGGATTCGTCAAAAATTGGGGACCCTAGAAGGTGAAGAGTTTCTTTCCATAATTTTGATATTTGGAGCTATTGTATTAAATTTTGCAATGGTTGTCTGTCTGTCAGTCGTTTGGGGAAGATAGGAAAGAATGTCTTAATATTTTAATAAATATTCCCCAAAACTGAAAGCTCAAAAACGTTCTTGAAAGACGACCCAGTCTGTCAAAGGCGACTTTCATTAAATGTACTAGAGACGCTCTCTTTGATATCATCCCCTTTTAAACCCCGAAACTTACATCCTGCCAACTACACAGGCTGCGCACAGGTATGACCTCAGCCCTGTTCCTGAATATTCATATTATGAAGGCTAAATAAATTCGGAATATTAATGCAATGGCCACTCTCGGACACGGCTTCATTAGCATTGCTGTCAAATACTTTGCATTCGCTTTGGCAATACTGTTGACTACCAATGTTATATTTATATTCTAAGTTAGCAAAGCGAGGTGTACAGAATAATGTTTGGGAACTGAAATACCGCACTTAGTTGGAGCTGAAAGGTTTCTGCCCGTTGATCTTAAAATACCTGAGGATCGGTGCTGAAAGGGTGAGTAGCTGGATCTTTCTCTGTTTTATATGCTAAGAACATAATTAAATTAGGGCGAACAGAATACCTTTTATTATTTTAATATATGAGTTAACAGAAGGCCAATTCCCGTGATTAAAACCACTCAAAATCTAGCCGCCATCTCAGCTCAGCTGCAAAAAATGTCAAAAGAAAGACACAAATATATAAAATTTTTGACAGGCTGAGATTAAAATGCAAACGTTTGAAAAATACGGAAATAGAAGGTTATGAAATCACCAATATTTTCTCCAATCACGAATTTTATAGTAATAAATAGGCTAAAGTACAGCGAATAGACATTAGACGGTTAGTTTTCATTTGCAGTTGTTCATTTGTCGTATCTGTAGCGATTTTACTGTGTGTGCATAAAAATTAAATAAAAGTTATGACATTTTATATTCATTCGATTCATAAATAAAATGACCAGTTGAGTTTTATCTACACGAATGAGCTCGACTGCTTGCAAAGAGCACAAGTATTTGAATAAATGTTGCCATCAAACTTTATATTTACTTTAAGGCGAATGGTTACGCCAAACTTCAAAGTAGACCTCTCTTTGAAGGCCTACTTCTCCCAAATGGATAGCCCAAATATATTAAAAAAAATATATGATATGTGACATATGTTTACAAATATAATTTAAGTTTGATTTTTTTAATATTACTGTTAGTTTTAACAATAAAAAATCATATCCATCCTCTTATTTTACGCAAGAATTTTCTTTCTACTTTCAAACGCCTGAAGCGATTTTGATGATTCTTTCACCAAATTATAGCAAATTTAATGGTTAATAAAAATTAAGTTTGTTTTTTTTAATAATTATTATTTAAGTGGAAAAAAATCAGTAACACCATGGTTTTACCTATACGGGCGCGGGCAGCTGCCGCCCGGTCAGTCTCGCTGTATCGTTCGCACGGGGAGGTTGTGTCGCATGTCGGCTCGCTCCGATCTGCATTTTTGTGGCAAAGACTAAATAGCGCAGATAGTACACTCGGACTGTTCGTTTACGCTTGGACGTTGATAGTATTAGTAGTAGTGATAGTTTGTTTGCGAGTGGACGCTATTTTATTGTCTATTGAATAATTTGAATACTAATATAATAATAATATCAATAAAACACGTTTATTCAGTATACAGATCGTTTATTCACGTATACAGTTTATAAAAAAATACAATTACAAAAAAAATATTTAAACTAACTTATGACTAATACCACTCTTAACAGTGGTAGTTTTTAGGGTTCCGTACCCAAAGGGTAAAAACGGGACCTTATTACTAAGACTCCTCTCTCCGTCTGTCTGTCTGTCACCAGGCTGTATCTCACGAACCGTGATAGCCAGAAGAAGGGTTATGTTTTTCGAGAGTATATAATATATACTCTCGAAAAACAATTATACATACATAAACACATATTATGTATGTATGTATGTATAATTGTTTGGCACGCTCTGCGGCCTGAACGGCTCGATGGATTTTAGCTTGAGAGGTGTCGTTAGATTCGTATGTACTGTGAGAGTGACACTGGGTATATCAAAATAAAAAATACAAAATGGCGGATTTTTGGCGCAATATTATTTCTTCAAAAAAATTTATTTTCTCATAACCTATCGAGTGGGGTATCAAAATAAAAGGTTTTAAAAGGTCATTACAAAAACATATACAACTTATAATATGGTAAAAACTAATTCAAAGTGACAAATCGTAAAAAACACCTACCAAGAACTAAATCGTCTGCGAAATCTTTCACATTTGTAAACTAAAAAGCAGGAAATAAAAAAATTAAAAACCCGACTGCAACCTTATACTAAAACTAACTGAAAAGCTAAAAACAAGCCCATTTTAAATTAAATAAAAGTTGGAAGCAGGCGGGACCCATTTGAGTTTGAAACTATAATAATGGTATTCTTCTGGCAATCACGGTTCGTGAGATACAGCCCGGTGACAGACAGACAGACGGACAGAGGAGTCTTAGTAATAAGGTCCCGTTTTTACCCTTTGGGTACGGAACCCTAAAAACTAACACTGTTAAAAGCGGTATTAGTCATAAGTTTTTTTTTTTTTGTAATTGTATTTTTTTATAATCGGTATACGTGAAAAAACGAACTGTATACTGAATAAACGTTTTTTATTGATATTATTCTTATTTTAAAATTTGTCTCTAAGAAAGCAGTATTTTTACTGTACAATAGCATTCATACTCACAACATAAATATTATACGTATTCTCGATCCATCTCAGAAATCGGTATCAGCAGGTAAAAATAGAAACGTACATTAGCAAAGAGGAAACCATTACTTACGGTGTGCCCCAAGGAAGCATTTTAGGCCCCACATTGTTCCAAATCTATATTAATGACCTCTGTAAGATGATCCTTCCGAATTGCAAGATTGTTACATATGCCGACGACACCGCGATTCTCGTTCACGGACAAACCTGGGACGTGGTCAAAGATAGGGCGGAAGCTGCTTTGAAGAGTATTATGGACTGGTTCAACAAGAATTTACTTACCCTGAACCTTGATAAATCCAGTTACATTCCCTTTGCTATTAAGCGCAGTACAGGGCCGTCGTCGAATTTTACAATATCTGCACACTCCTGTTGGAACCCAACCTCATGCTCCTGTCCCTCGTTGGTAAGAGCTGACTGTGTGAAATACCTTGGTATTCAAATTGATAGTGGATTAAGGTGGGACAGGCAACTCGAAGCGGTAACAAGTCGAACAATGCGTCTTGTCTACATATTTAAATCTCTAAGGGATTCTGCTGACGTCAGTACATTAAAAATGGTCTACTATGCGCTTTGCCAGTCGATCATTGGTTATTGTATTGCGTCTTGGGGTGGTGCAATGAAAACAAATTTCATTAGGGTAGAAAGAGCCCAAAGAGCTGTCCTCAAAACAATGACTCGTAAACCGTATAGATTTCCTACAGTGCATTTATACGAGGAATGCAAAGTGTTAACGGTTAGGCAGCTCTTTATCCTGCAAGCGGTCCTCAGAACCCATAAAACCATGCCCAGGTCCAACCCGGAAAAACGCACAAACATCCCCTCCGGGGTAGGACATAAAACAGCTTTTGCAAGGCACCAATACTACGTCATAGGTACACATTTATACAAGCAGCTACACCGAAAACTTAACTTACTTGATTCTAACAGTTACGAGCTAAAACACAAGATCTCTCAGTGGCTACTTCAGCAGGATTACATTACAACAGAAAATCTGCTGACATACATCTCTTAAACTCAAACACACATAACATCTCTCCTACCAACACATCATACTATATACATTCACCACACTCAACACCACACACACACACACCCATCCAAAAATATGCAACCGATTCATTCAAACCTTCGTACTTTTAGTTTTTAATTTCTATTTGTTACTTTTTATTTTTATTTTCGTTTTTGGTACCACAACGTCGCTGGTTTAACTTGTTGTTGTCATTTAGTAAATTTAACATTTTAGTATAACATAATGGCTGAACCCTATCCCTTAAGATACAGGCCAGACCTAGTTTAAGGGATAGAGGTTAAAATTATTGTACTCCTATGCTAAAGTTGTATTGAATTATGTCAACTCAATGTATGCAGTGCAATGTGTTTTCGTTTATGAAATAAAATTATTATTATTATTATTATTATTATCTACACTCAGTAGGTAGCGTCATAAAACTGCCTAAGATAAAATGCGTCCCACGCCGCATCTGCATGCACTACGTACGAGTACGACACTCTTTGACATTGGGGAGGTAAGCGGGCGCGCGGGGTGAGGCACTGAGTTCGCCTATGCTCCGCCCAAACGCTCAAGGACATTCGAGGCTATAATCGCCTTAAGTGTTGCAAGCTCAAAGTTATTTCATAAATGAAATAAATACAGATCGGATCTCCAAGTTGGGCCGTAATAAAAATGGAGGATAAAGTTCCTATAAAAGCTTATCTTTTATTTTATTACGTTTTGTACAATATGGTTTTATTGATTGATAGATAGATTCTATAAAAGTTTTTTCCGATTTATTTAGGTTTGCAATGATGAATGATGATGACTGAAAATATTTTTTCCAGATATACTCGTAAGTAAGTTTTGGTAACTACTTTTGTCTGCCAACAAGAAAGTTTTTTCTATAACTACAAATACATACATAAACTCACACCTTTTGCCCGAGGCAGAAACCCAACTGCCCCACCTGCTGCGAGGTCCACATACTCCTTTTGCTACAAGCAATTATTTATAGGCCCTTAAGACTGAATCTTTGGAAATGTATTCCAACGGGAAGTAATATCTCTCCACTGTGGGCTACTTAGCCAAAAAAATACCCGAGTTTCTAGTCCATGTAAAATCTAAATGAAATTCTTCCTTCCTTTACAAACAGGAGTACTTTAAACTCATTATGAACCATATTTTCTCTTCATTATTTCGTGCGTCGGGCGACATTTTTCCGTCACGCCCCAACGTGAATAAAATTCATATTAATGAAGACAGTTAATTGAGTTCATAGTTTGTTTGCACAGACTAATTAACTTGGCGTGACGGACAATTTTGTATTTATTTTAATAATGTTGTTTTAACACTGAATTTTGACTGAAAGTAATGTTAGTGTGAAGTGGACTCCTTCTCTTCAGCTATCGTTGTTGTCGTCAAGTGTTCTTTGAGACAAGCTCGTATCTGCTGCTGTGGTGACAAGATAAGTCAGTCTGGTCTGCTACATTGGTATTCGAACTGACCGCTCTAAGAAGAGAGAAAAGTATTTTATGCATTCGAAAATGTCAACCTCACCAATAGAATAGAATACTCTTTATTATGTACACCATATAAATTACAGACATAAATATAGAAATTTACAATGGGTGACACAATGGGCGGTCTTAATAGTCTGTGTTCTTGATTTCTAGTTTTCTATTTTAAAGTGACTTCCCTTCTAATATAACTATGTTGAGAAGTTCCGTCAACAACAAACTTTGGATATATATATATTAGCATAAGTACCTATACCTTAAGGTACCACTCCACTGCACACGCTTAAAAAACCAAAAAATATAAGCTCCACACTCATATGCTTTATTCCGCACACAAGAGATCTCCGAAGACCAAAACCGTGATAGAATAATATTGTTTTAAACTAGGTATCTCATTGTTTACACTCCTCCATGAGGGACAGATCCCTCCGGGTGGAAACAGGTTACAAGCACCGTTTTTCAACGCGTTGGCTACGCTAATCTGTCTTTGTGCTCCTACGCGTGGTGATAACGTTTTGAGCCATGCATTATGTCGGTGGTACTGCAGTGGGGGCGAACTGCACTTTTTAATTAGAGACTTAATTAAGAGTTGAAGTTTTATTTATCTATAATATTTAATTTTATTAATAGAAAACATACAGCTCATTTATCAAATTAAATTTCACTCGAAAACATCCGTCCGTTTCTTACTAAACTTCAACTATATCCGACGATCCTGCATACTTATCTCTTTTATTGACTGTAGGTACACACACAGAACACTTAGCTAATAGAAAAATGTGCATAAAGATAGAAGACCATAAAGCAAATTATATTTTGTCGGATGTTATTAGGTGCCGTTGGAGGGTGTATGGTGAAATTCCGCATGACATTATAAATGCTGGTGACTACATTTAATTGGCATTTTAGATTTTCAGCAATATTGAGGATGCCATTAATTTGATTTAAATAGAGCTGTAGAATAGGAACTAAAGGACCTAAAGTCTTGATGAAATTATTATGTTAAGTAGACGAAGTTAGGTCTAAAGAACCGCTGAAAGTTTCAATTTTCGGGTCTTAAACTAAGATATTATAAAGTATTCCGAAGGCTCTTGACATACATTATCATAATGACCCATAAATGTCAACTAGACTTTCTACTAAATGTATCAGACATTAAAATCCCACATTTCTTCTTATTTCCAACATCAAGACATTCAACTACAACTTTAAAAAAATCGTAAAACCTGTGACAATTCTCGCAAACAGTCGCACAGTTTTTCACGAGCGCCGTAAAGCGTCCCCGTCCGCTTCAAAAATGCAGAGCGCAATCTGCATAACAGATCAGATGTGCTTTGTTACCGTCATTTTTGTACGCTAATTGCCCGGTTCAGGCGAGTAATGCTATTTACTGCAGGAATACATGAGCGCGCGGTTTAACGTGGTAAAGTGAATGTGTTGGGTTACTGAATGAGGGTTTTGCTTTGTTTCACTTTTGAGGGAAGGAAGATCTCATGAGTGATTAACTGATTAAACAATAACTTTCCGAGAGTGCTAAAGCTGATATCAGACGCTTCACACGAGTGAATGGTTTACTCCAGTGAATGTTCATTTTTATTTCATTCCACGTTCACTCGACACCATCAAAATAACAGAACCGTCAATTATTGCACGATACACGACATAAACAAAGATGTAAGTTGGCAATATTGGTCAAAATGTTTCTTCATTTGAATGAAGAATTTGAATTTGTGTAGCTTTGAAGCTACACAAATTGTCCTTAGCGTCAGTACCTATAACCATAAGTTTTTTTGATATTTAAACTTATCTCAACTTTAAATCCGGCTCGAAGGACCAACTGTAATGGTCTTAGTAGGCTTGAAGTGAAAGAAAATGATGGATTTATAGCGAAATCGAATGAAAAACCTTTAATAACAAAAATACCAGAAAAATATAATACATTGGGTTTTCAACGACGATGACAGACAGATCAAAAAAGTGCAAATCAAATTGACGGCTAAAAGAAGGAAAGTATTTCAACATTCTATAAAAAGTATATAGTAAAAGTTCTGCAAATTACCTACCTAAGCGACAGTTTTTTATATTCACAATTTGCGCGTAACAAGCGTAAACTTATGAAAATAAGTACGTGCTATAAAAATAATATTTTATCGTATTTTTTTAAGTTTATTATTCAAATCTCGTTTTCCGCGTTACGCCTAATTTCGCACTATTTTGCATATTTATACAAGTATTTCGCAATGCGTAGTACCTATTTATATTTATGCGGGTGACGCGGCCACAATCTTGTTATCATAAAAAGTACAATTTTAAAAGGAATACGAGTAAAGCGTGCTCTGCTTATAGTTACAGAATTACAAAAAAAAAAAAAAACACGACCCTGTAGTAAAGTTGTTGAGTTGTGTGTGCTTTACAATACATTTTATTTAACAAAAAATCTAGATACCACGAAAAATTTTCCGTCATGAAATATTTTGAATATTCCCGACATAACCTACATAGGACCTACGTTCAGGTGAATTCCGATAGTTTTAGTTTTATAGGACACAAATATGTTATTGTCTTTGCACATGGTATGTTTCCTTGTCAAAGTGATGCAATAGAATAAGAAACGGGTAAAGTATTTGGAAGTCGTAAAACACCGTGACATTCTACTTTTATGTACTTACTCGTATACATATACATGGGGTAAACATGTATAGAAACGGTCCTGTTGAAAACATTTTGATCGGATTGATTTGTGTTTCCTTTGATTGACAAGGTATTTTAAAGCTAAGATGTATCTAATTAAAGACTGTATTTAAAATACATCACAGCATCTTTATGTTCGAACAGCAATGAAAATCATACGAGAACCGTCAAGTTATAGGTATTCAACAAACTTGGAAAATGCAATTGGTAATTGTCTTGTTTTCTTCAATTTATCCCTTTATTGGTGAGAAGGGTGATCTTAGAAATATGGTCCATTTACCTATCTATCTACCCTATATAGTTTGCAATCATAGGTACTTACCTTGTCTAAAGGCATCTTGCTTTTAGCGAGACCGCTTATTGTAATTCTTCTACATTTATATACATCGATCACTAATACATAATTGTGTAATTTGCTTTGTGCACATAATAAAGCCAATTCCATTCTATTCTAGCATAATCAGCCGTTTGTGTTCCCACTGCTGGGGCACTGGCCAGGAGGCCAGTGCCCCAGCAGTGGGAACACACGTGGAACACGTGGTGGATTATGGGCCATAATCCACCACGCGAACTCAGTGCGGGTTGGTGTATGTCACATGAATTCGAATTTTTGGTTCTACGACATGCCAGTTACCTCACGATGTTGTCCTTCACCGTTTTGGGAGCAGTGGTGATGAAATAAATAACATAAAGTAAAGCGCCTGCGTCGTTTCGAACTTTGAACCCAAGACCTACGTCTGATCCGTAGGGGCCAATTCCACTGATCTTCTATTCTATTCTTTTTAATTCCTCAAAACCGACAAAAAAGCTTTCTTTTTCTCATCTAAAATGAACAAGTCGTCCTTCAACACAGGACAGTCACCAGACATGTCATAACAGAACCATACCTACCTAATCTACGTCTACATAATTCAGAGAACAAATCGAGCTCTGCCACACCAACTACCGTATAAGCGAAAGACGTACAAACACTTTTAATAGCATATCACGGATTAGTTGCATCAGTTCTGAGGTTTGGTATTATTTTTTGGGGGCAATCTACTGACAGAGAGACTGTTTTTAAAGCGCAAAAACGTTGTATTCGGTCAATGTGTGGCTTAAAAAGTACCGAAACTTGTAAACCTCACTTTAAAGCATTAAAACTACTGACTATGCCAGCAATGTACATTTACGAGACTGCTTTGTTTGTTAAAATCAATTTACACCTGTTTCAAAAACTATCTGATGTAAAAAAGACTCCAATGCGTTCTCAATACATGAATAAACTATGCGACAGAAAATGCAGAACCGCTTTAATGAAAAAGAGTTTTTTTGGCATGGCTCCGAAAATTTATAATAAAATACCTGATAGGAAGAATGGGCGGTTTCGTCCCAAGTGTTGTAACATGTTTCTACCTATATCATATGGAAGATCTCAGTGAGTGTTATTTTTTTTTGTATGGGCATAACTCTGTATCTCGTGCAGGGAAAGTGTTATAGTAGTTTCATTTATTTAATAAAATATTAAATACAACTTAATTAATTAGTCTTTTAATGACAAAAGGACTAAAGCTATTTATAACTAGTTACTCCTACTTTGACACAACACCCCCAGCACCCCCTCTACTACTCTGCGCCGCGCACTGCCATTGTTTTTTTTTATTGTAAACGCAGGAGCAGCGAAAAATATTTTAAGAGACAGGCTATATGTTGAAAAGAGATGGTTGTCGGTTGTCGCATGGTTGTTGCAACCTTTTTGTAAGAAGTATATATATTTTTGAGTTTTATGAGCTTCTTCTCGCGCTATAACTGCGGATGACAATCAATATTGCAGTTTCCAGTGTTAACAGAAGAAGACCTTTTATTAATTTCTCTAGGTAGTTACCAAATAAAGCTTGTCCGGTCTTATTTGAGAGAACACGTAAGAAATAGCATGTACACAATAGAAATATGCATAGGAGGTATTCCTAACCTTGTGCGATATAATATAAATATTTCAGAAGGTATTCTTTTGAGGGGGCGGATAAAATCGCGACATGTATCTGGTAGGATTTATTATTCATATATATTGGTAAAAAGTAGAGCAGACACGGCGAGAGATGCAATTGCACATTATTATTGCTCATCTTTGACTGGAAAAAGAACAGTGGGTACTTGCGCTCACATAATGAGTATCATTTGGTACCTTGGCTGGGCAAGACACCAGCCAAGCATATTGTTACCCGCGACATTTTTGGACGACATTATTATAGATAATAACCATTATTAAAAGTAAATCACCGTCAAATAGTAAGTAAGTAATGCCGCCAGTCTCTTGGGTACATTACCAGTCGACAGCGATGCGGATGAATTTTTCGACGCTATATTTTAGTTTTAGTTATGTTAGGTTTTATTTTTTTTATTTTCGATAAAATATAGATACTATTTAATTAATCTATTATTATATCACAAGTACCAATATGTGTACAATGTGCATTTGTTTGAGGCATACTCCTACATAAGGGAATTATTCAGTGATAATTGTATAATTTTTTTCTGTTTATGTATTTTCAAATGTGCGTTTATTAATAACTGGCTAAAAGTAACTGTTACTGCCTGTGATTAATGTACAATTGTTATAAATGTAATAATTATGTGGATATATAACACAAAATGTAAAAAAGTATTGATTTAAGTATATTATGATTAAAGCATTATTTAGTACGCAAAATACGCGCATTGACGTGGAGTTGCGGACACCAGTCTGTATTATCTATTACCTAAAGCATTATTTAATACAAAAACCTTTTTTTCACTTGAAGCCCTATTACTTTTGACCTGCATGCAATTGTAATAACAACTTGGATTATTATTCATAAAAAAGCCTAAATGAACATGTTTATACTAGTCGCAACTTGTTACAAGGGTTGGGACGCTACTCATATAATAACGCCCATTCTCCTTTACCCCTATTAAAATTTAAGAAAAGTCTCTACTCACTATTAATTGAAAAATGTTACTATAATGTAGAAGATTTTGTAAATGATAATTTTTAATATTTCGTGTGCAATAATTTTTTTTTTTTTGTAAGTAATCTGTTTCTCTATTTAGGCTATCGTTAATAGTAGATTTTATTAAGATATTTAATTACATTTAAAATAGTTTTTTTTTCTTTTTCTATTGTAAGTACCTACCTATTTAATTTTGTTTTTTTTTCTGATAGTTTTATTTTTGTTTTTTGTTTTATTGTTTACTTTTATTTTTTCCAATTTGTACGCCTTCACGGCAAAACATAGCGCCCATGTTATTAACCAAAGACCTTTATGTAAATACCTATGTTTCACAAATAAATATTCTGATTCTGATTCTGATTCTGTACAATATTAAATTTATAGGAGCAAGTAAATTTCCGGCGCCGGGACACGGAGCACGGACCGCTTCCGGGAATTTGTCCCGGGCGGTCCAGGACACAACACTTCGCTAACTTTCTCATCTTTTGAGCATAATCTTTGGATTGTTCATTGCATTTTTATTTCTTGTGGAGAAGTTGGATATTCTGGGGAGTTTGATGCGCTGCAGAAATGCAAAAACTATGAAGTTTGAGTTAATAAGCACTAAAACTGACTTTTATGGAGGAATTTATTGGAGTTTTTTTTTAATTATTCGGAATAAAACTTTTCTTCATGCCTGAAGCAATTCTTGCGGAAAACTGTTGGAATTATAAAAATAGCCATACTTAGTCAAAGTTATCCAACGTAGCACCGATCAACGAGCTAGTTTTCTGATTTTATCAAAGATGAGAAATAAGTTTGGCAAAAAAAAACTTTTGATGGAGCACAATTTTATACTTACCTACAGCAAAATAAATAAAAAACACTCATTTAATGTATTCAAGATACAATTAGCTGAATATTTCCCTTCCTAGAAACTAAATACATTGGTGTATCATAATTAATCCTGTAGCAATTGCGATAAACGTTATATTTATAACTAGCTGCGCCCCGCGGTTTCACTCGCATAAGTATCGATCCCGTGGGAATATTGGGTTAAAAGTATCCTATGTCCATTCCCGGGACTCAAACTATCTCTAAGTTTATCAAATTTCATCTAAAGCGGTTCAGCGGTTTAAGTGTGAAGAAGTCACAGACAGACACACTTTCGCATTTATAATATTAGTATGGGTTAGGTTAGAAGCATTGTTCTCATGAGACTTTGTGTCTTTTTGACCTTTTAACCTAAACCTAAAGGAACAATAAAATTTACATACTTTAATTAGAAATTAATATCTCATAGGATAAGTGAGATTCAAGTGTATGTTTAGCTTTATCCAAATCGAATACAGAAGGATTACAAACAAAATGCAAATTCATCGAAACATTTATTACAAAAACATGACAAGACACACTCCCATACTAGACAAAGCCCCATAAAATCCCATTCGTTAATAAAAAGAAAGTATTCAATCGTACCTCCCTTTGCATGTAATATACTGAAGGGTCACTCCTCAGTAATTTAGCGCACTCTTGGCCAAACTGGTTTGTTTAGCGCTCCCCAAGGAGGCTGTGTAACTTCCCTTAGGCTCAGTAATTGATAATGAAAAGCAAGAAGGTTCGTGCCCGGAGGGGTTCTAGATTTGCTGAGGAAAGCAATTTCTGTGGTGTTTGTTTTCCTGTAATCTTCTGCTTAGGGGGCAATTTTAGGTAAGTCCAAGAAACATATTCTTTTTCATCATTTTAGCTAAAATGGCTTGGTTTGTCTTAAAGTTGAATAGCTCTTACTTAAAATTAGTTTTTTTTTTCAGAGTCTTACCTACTTCAAGTATTTAAACAATATTTTCTTAAAGTTAAAGTGAAGTTTTCTTTTAACAACAATTCTTGAGGTTCTTGTGTCAAGGGTCGACCGACTGGTTGAGGATTGAAATGGATGAAGGAATTTTCACAGATAATTTCCTTTTAGTTCTGTTTATGATCCCAGATTTTATAACAGCTTTCATACATAAACGAGCAATGAACTTTGTTAAATTTTTGCAGTAAAATAAAGCGTTTTCTATTTATCTATCTATAGAACTACCAATTAAAAGGTTCTGCTGAAGTTAACCCCTAGTGCTGCACATAAAAATATGTCAAAATAATCCCTTATCCACACAAAGAATACTGAATTCTACGTTCGAACGATTCTCTAACAGTAGCATTTGTCCAAAACCTCGTCCAAAGTAAAACCGATTATATAATCGTAGATCTCATAGCGAAGGAAATCCTACTTATAGTAGCTGCCCGGGAAGAATAAATTGTGCCCGACTGAACGCAAGATGGCGCCACTCTCGACATGGATGGGCACGGGAGGTACGATGGTCGGATATGGCATTTGTTATCAAACAAGTCAATGATGAATACACGTTTCGAAGCGTAAATTGATTTATATAAAACGTATCAATAGTCACCCACTCACAACTTCATTTTAAGCTGTATTCAAGAAACTACAATAGTTTAACGCCTGTTCAATTTCGAGACCAATCTTAAAACCAGTAATTACATCTGCCGACTAAGTTTCTAATGGTGTACTGTTTCATACTTGCTTGTGGTGAGGAACTGGGTTCGAACTTCAAATACTGAAGGCTCATGCTTTTCTTTCCTTGCTATGTAATTTGAACAAAGCCTATACGCTTGGAAATTTCAGAAAAAGTAAATAACAGGAGAAGGGTCAAAGAAAATATAAAAAAATTGAGATTTTTAGCCGGATTTCATGAAGCTAATTAATCATTTAATTGGATACAATAAAATATAATGCTCTGGTACCTTGTAATTATTGTGTTATTGTAATACGCTCTAGTCTAATAAAACTAAATAATATTTGTCTCGTCCAAAATGAACGCATACGTTTCATTCTCACATCCGTGGTAAACGCGTGCTCACTGGGCAATCTGCGATAGTTCCTGCGAATGCATTTAATCCCAGCTGACAAACGCTCAATTCCATTCTTATAGATTTTACTCGAGATAATAAAATATTTTAGTTATGGCACGAGGACTCTGACAAAAGTTATGCCAGCTTTTCTAAGCTTGCCTTTCATAAATCTTAAATTATGAAAATTTGTAGAGACTTATGCAATAGGTGCTCGCAAGGATCATACCACTCTTTTACGTGACGTGATGTAGAATTTCCTATCAGTGGAAAAATGTAAGCCAATGAACAACAACATCCTCGACGGTATTATGCCTACGGGCACGAAATTGATATCATTATGCGCCTGCTTGCTCTGAAGGCCAATTCTCGTAATCTAAAACGTTCAAAATCGTGTCGCATTTTCATCTCGGCGACAAACAAATGTCCAAAATTTGTCAAAATGTAGGGAAATTAGAGGTATTTTTGACAGGTTGAGACTGTGAACGTTCTTAAAATTATGAGAATTGCCTTTCTGATCAGCACCATTGCCAGTGATGGATTTTCACACACTATTAATTTTATTTGAACTTTTCATTTCAACGGAAAGTCTTAGTAGGTACCTAATTGTTTGAGTGTAAAAAGAACCACCAGTTTCCACACGTTTTATTTGGTTTTCCTCATTCCACAAGGAAAGTTCCGTGTAAAATTCTTCCAAACGCACAGTTAAAAAAATATAAAATCCGTTGAGAATACGAGATAGGCTTTTTGGCACACAAAACCTGGAAAATTGACCTCTCTTCGATAATGGGGGGAGGGTTTCTACAGAAATATTCATAATTTATGTAAGAGCCTAGTTGGGATTCATAATGGATGAAAAGAGTGGGCCTCTGCAAAATATTTATATACCTACATAAAATAATGTGTAGCTTTTAAAATCTCCAGCGTGCTTACTTTCCTGGTAAAATATTGCGCAGATATATTCTGGGATGATCCCGGGTGAATTAAATGCAAGAAGGAGCTGGTATTAAGAGATCAGGACGTACTTATTATGTTAAATGTGACATAACAGCTAAATTGTGCTTTCGTTAGAAGAGGTTTTAGTGAGTTTGAGACTCACCTGTTGGTTGTAGTGAAGAATGTACGTTATTAGGCGTGTTGCAACTGTAAAGAGTTCTATGTTTAGTAAGTAGGTACCAAGTGGATAGTCAACCTTATTGCTTTAAAGGCAAACTCAGGGCAACCCAAAGACAATTAGCACATGGACAAGCGATGCTAATCGTTCTACATCAGGTGTACTGGTCTATAGCAAAAATGATATTCTGCTGAATAACTGAACAAAAACACAAAGAAAATGTTTTCCAAGTGTGGCTAGTTTCACAACACTCACATTATAACATCACGCCTGTATTATTCGAAGGGTTAGGCAGAGGTGTACCTATATTATAATAGGTAAAACACATTTTATCGATGTAGGGGCGAACCTAATTACCATCAAATGGGTACAAATCCAGACTCCGGGCTTCTTCTGTGAAATTCCTGATGAACTTTGACAAGGTATGATAATATTCACAATTTTATTAATATTTTAGATCTTTTTGTTATTCAGATTTTGAGATGTGGTGCTGGAGACGAATGTTGAGAATACAGTGGACTGCCAAACACACCAATGCATCGATCTTAACCCAGCTTCGAATAAAAACCCGTTTGTCGACAATAATATATGTCAACAACGCATTCTCTCCTATTTCGGCCACACGGTACGCGAGGCGATGAAAGTTTGGAAAAACTGATTGTGGTTGGGAACACCGAAGGCAAACGATCGCGAGGTCGTTCACCAACATGATGGACCGATCAGGCGAAGGATACATCGTCCTCTAAATTCTACACGGTGGTAAGGGATGCGCTGGACAGTAACCGGTGGAGGCGGATCATCCGCTCCAGATGCAACTCCGAAGCTGACCACGATCCTCAGACATGAGGGACCGACTACAGAGAGCTAGTCAAATATTAAACATTCACAATTAGTTCGCCATTTAACCCGATTAAAATCAGTCAAAGCATTTATGTCAAATAGGCACATAAAAGGCACTTTGTAATGTCAAAATCCCTCACGAACCTAAAAGTTAGTTTTATAACTTTGCTTGACGAACCATTAACTCCCTTGGGTACAAAATGGGGCCCTAAATAGATATGGAGCTCATTACTCATTCATCATGACATTTATTTGAGTTGTGTGGGCAGAATCATGGGTTTTTGTTAAATAATGGATATTTTAAACGTTATTTTAATTCGATATTTTTTGCCTTTGTTCAGTTAATACGTTTGTTGACTCCACAAGCTATTGAATATAGTTAGTTAGTATTGACAGGATAGGATTCGGAACACTGCGCTGCGTTCCAAAACGGGCATTCTGGATGTCGGAAAGAAGGCTGTCAGGCTCTGAACGGATCACATCATTCAGCCGCATGCACGATGACCGCTGGGCAAAAGTCTCCACACAATGGGTTCTGCAAGTTATGTCGGTAACTCCGGTTCTTTTCTGGATAATTTCATTCCTGTTTTCATTCTTCAAAGAAACTCCGAGCATAGCCCGCTCCATAGCGCGCTGAGCGACCACGTAAGTCTAATGTGAATCTACCCAAGTAGGATTGTCGGTCACAACTTGCTGTTAATAGCAGGCAGGTTACAGCTGGGTTTTAACAACACAAGCGATGTTAGAGTCATACAAAAATTCCCAAAAACGCATATTTAAATCTACATAATACCTTGCATGTCACAACTCAGCCTCAGTAACAGATTTCGTTCAAACACATTTATTTAGCATTTGACACGAACGAAATTGATTCAATCCTCACGAGCAAAGCCTGCCACATTTGATGTGACACGGGATTATTGAATTGAAATTTTATTTTATTGGAAAAGATTGAAAATGTTAAGGGTTGAAACCGGGGATTGTATGCTCGCATATTTGTAATTTTGTGTGTCGCTTCTGAGCGACATACGCGAGCGAGTTATCATTTCTGAATGATAACTTTTAAGCTTATTCAACAAAAACAACGTTATTTCTATCTATAGGTACATATAAAATTCAAAGTTCTGACTGACTGACTGATATATCAACGCACAGCCTAAACCGCTAGTCCTAGAGACATGAAATTATCAGGGTGTGTTCTTAGTGAAGAGTAGGTATCCACTAAGAAAGGGTTTTTCGAAATTCCACCCCTAAGAAGGTGAATGGGGGGAGAGTGAAATTTCACGCGGACGAAGTCGCGGGCAGAAGCTAGTCATACATAAATAAGTACTTGCTTTTTCACTTTATCTATCAGAACAACATTTTCAATTTATAATACTAACAAATGATGATGATTTATGATTACTGACAAATGCGTACGCTGACTGGACAGATCACTCAAATCTATGCTTTCCTCGAATAATCATCTCAGACATTATCCTCATATGGACTGACCAAGATTATGTCTGGACTTTAGAAGAAACTGTGTGACCTCTGAGTATGTTACAGTCTTTTTTCTATCAACTTATCTAGTTTTAAATTTATAATTAACTAGCTGCGCCCCGCGGTTTCACCCGCGTAAATGTCGATCCCGTGGGAATATCGGGATAAAAACTATCCTATGTCCTTTCCCGGGACTCAAACTATCTCTAAACCAAATTTAATCGAAATCGGTCCAGCCGTTTTCATGTTATGTCGTGACAACGGAAAACGGGTTTCATTTTTATATATATAGATTTTTAAAGTGTAAAAGTGTATTTTTTAACCCAATATCATTTTTCATTTTAAAGTACTACTTAAGAAAGTTCTCATTACGTGACAAAAAAATATGTTTTGTAATTTCTATTTTTGATTATAAATAAAAAGCTGGCCAAGTGCGAGTCGGACTCGCCCAGCAAGGGTTCCGTATCACGATGAAACGCCGAAAAAAGACGTTTTTTATATGGAGACTTTAGTTTTTTTAGTTACTTTTTTATTTGTTGTTATAGTGGCAATAGAAATACACACTCTGAGTACCTAATCCTAATACAGATCATGAATACATACAGCCCGCTGACAGACAGACGGATGGATAGCGGACGTTTAGTAATAGGATTCCGTTAGCATCCTTTGGGTACGGAACCCTAAAAATTACGGTCTGCGGGTATAATAAAACTTATCATCATCAACACCGGTACGAACTCAAAATCTCCATCTAAACTGTCACCCCCAACCCTAACGTAATAATACGTCCCAGTATTTCCCACTTCTTCATTCTTCTTTCACGATATGCCTCCGCTCCTCGATTGAGGCGACAGACGGGTGCCCTCCACTTAAGCCTAATGAATTTTTCGCATAATACGGCATTCAGTGCCACCTGGATTATTCTATTCATCACAACTTACAACAAGTAAGGAAATCAAGTAGGTAAAGGTCTAAGTACACAGCAGTGTAATAGTTTCAGCTTTAAAACCTTGATTTACCGTGAAGTCAATTTTATGCAAAAATTCAATAAATTTACTCAGTCTACACAGTTCTCTGCTGGATATAGTGTAGCGGTATCTACAACGCCACATGCGAACAACGCGTCATACTGACGTCACGCAAATCCTGCATCTCGCAAGCAGAGTTTACCGCGCAACTAGGATAGATACAACGGCCCGACATGACTCATTGCAATGGGCAGTTGCCCGCCAGACACAACACCCGTCTGGTCGGAGGATCCTCTCTTTTCTATGGAGGTTGAGTGAACTTTACACCCTTTTCCTCATACCTCTATAATAGGACTTTCCCAAGCTGCGCCAGAATACCCTGTTCACTTGCCTTCCGCATCCAGTCTGTCCCAGACACCATCTCGCGTATTCCAAAAATTGGTAGAGATTTATTAGATAAACCGGACTGGTAGAACAGAGTACTGTTGAGGTTGCCCTGATTCTGCAGCGCTCCTAGTTTTGTAGTAAATGCTACAATAAACCGGCAAATTCTTTTGCAAAATACGAAGTTCCTCAAGTATTTATAGTTATTTACACAATATTAACTGTTGAAAACAACCTGGTTTTAGTGAATTATCCACTACGAGACATTTCTCTTACCCAATCAGCGCACAAACATCCATCACCACACACGGCAGTCCATGTTAATGCACGAAATATAACCCCGAAATGTTCGCGAACAGTGCGCAGTATTTCACGAGGATTGCGGAGCGCGCGACGAATTGACGGCTGTGATATATCGCAGCAGCACCAGTAGGGCGAGACCTTAATGTTGTTATTTTAATTTTTTAACACCCGACATTTTTGTTACGTTTCATGCTAATTGAAGCCCTCTACATCGCCTGTTGATCAAAATGTTATTCGCGGAAGGAAGATAGTGTATTTATGTACTGATTAAAAAATCAAAGAAATCATGAACATTATTTCTCTATAATATCATGTGCTCCTTGTGACGCCGCAACGTCATGTCTTCATGAAAACGTCATTAGGTATTTCAACCAAATAAATATAATAATTACGAAGCTTTACGTATATTCATGGCGGGTGTAAAGTGGCTCAAACTAGTAGAGATGTTCAAACTAAAATTAAGCACCCGTCCACGTATTATGATTCCAAGAAGGTCTTATTTCCAAATAACATTGTACCTATAGGTTAGAACTGTCCATAACTCATGAAACTGCTACCTAAATACAAACAAGCTCCAAGAAGATCAACAATTAAACCAGCCTCCACCAAACGTCGGAAGAACTTTAAAAAGGCAGTTGAAATTCAAAAGCCTTCAATAGGTACTGATTATTATCTGCGCTGCTGAAGAAAGGCTCAATTCTCCGCGCCTCGGTTCAAATCAAGCGGAGATGCGCCCCTTTCATACCTCTTTGTTAAAGGGGCATTGTCGTGGATGGATGGAATACGGAGCGGGATGGATATTTTTGCCTATTGTTGTGGTTCCTCTAGGAGAATTTCTATTGGATGATATGGGATACGTGTGTATCTGTTATGAAGGGTGCTACAGCATAATCAGCCTATAATGTTCCCACTGCAGAGGCCAATTATCGTAATTTATAACGTTCAAAATCTAGTCGCAGTCTCATCTCGGCGAAAAACAAAATATCTCAACTTGTTAAAATGTAGGGAAATTAGAGGTATTTTTGACAGATTGAGAGACTGTGAACGTTCTTAAAATTACGAGAATTGCCCCTCTGGTCTCACTGCTAGGACGCAGGCCTCCTCTCTGTGCGAGGTAAGGGATTAAGGGTGCTTTGATTAAATTACATATAAAATAACGCCTATTTTTCCTTAAGGATTCGGCAGACGTTTACCCACATTTTGCATTATGTAACCCAATTTAATCAGTCGTTCTGTGTTTATACAAGTTTTAGTTGGAAAAGTACGAACGAAGGTTGTAGACATTTCGATTTACGCAAACTTGCATCTCCATTAAGAAGAATACAGTGCACTTAATACTTTGAATCTTTCCTAAGAAAACACTCCAGACTCCAACGTACCGCAATAATAAGAAAAACGTATAAGCCCAGTACTTCTTCAAGTTAATACCGTCCAACTTAAACTAACAATTTTATTCACGACTATAACTTAATTTTATTCTTTGCCCACTTATTCTTAGGGCGATTTAACTCCCGAGTTTATTCTGTGGCTCCTTCGTTTTATACCTACGTTCCGTGAAACTGGCACTTCTGCTCATTTAACTCATAACTCGACTGGAAAGTGTAGAACAGTATCTATTGCGCGTTCATTACGAACAGCGAGGAGAGCTTTAGATGGAGTGGCAGCAATGGATGTGGTTATAGCAGTTACGATTGTTATATCTCGTGATGGGCGTTGAAGAATAGTTGAAAGGAATTGTGCAGTACTTTGAATTGCATCTCCGTTGAATAAGCGCGCTTTATTTCGAATGCTCACTGAAAGTGGATGGAAGTTAAATTTGTGGAAAGTTGAGTCTGTTGTGACAATGCAATGTTTTTTTGCTTAGGTATGTACAGACGGGGGTAGTTATGGTTGAGTATTTTAAGGAGCGCTCTGTGATTTCGTTTCCACTTCAGAGTTCAGAGTTCATTTATTTGTCAGAAACATGAGTGAAATAAACTTGAATTGAATTTAATAATCGTTTGTTTGTTGATGGAAGAAGTGTTTTAATTTTTGAACGCAAATTGTATGGCAGAAAGTTTGGTTTTCAGTTTTTCTAGATATTTTTTAAGCGTGCGATTACGATTTAATAAAGATTTTAGAAGAATATTATCAAACCTATTGGCCTGAAGAAATTTACGTTATACAAAACATAGAAAGTTTCATAATAAGAGCTTTCTTAGTTACCCAGTTTGTTTTAGCTGGTATATAACGTGTTGCTACAATGGCGACATTAATTTAACACACGGGTAAGGGTAGTGGCCAGTAATCATAAAAATTATTACAACATAAATTAATTTGTAATTTGAGAACTACCGCCTATTCTCTCCTTCGCCTACTATTTGCACGTTCATCATCATTTGCCTAGCCTTTTCTCAACCATGTTGGGGTCGGCTTGCAGTCTAACTGGATGCAGCTGAATACCAGCATTTTACATGAAACGACTGCCTAGCTGACCTCCACAACCCACTTATTGGGTAATACGATAACCCTTGGTAAGACTGGTTGTCAGACTTTCAGGCTTCTGACGACCCGTAACAACTGTCGAATGACAGCCGGGACCAATGGCCTAACGTGCTTTCCGAGGCACAGAGGGGTCTTGGTGTGTAAAGATGGTCACCCATCCACGGACCAACCGCGGCAATCGATCGAACCGTGCGGCTGTTATATGATTTATTCCGGTCCTATCTCCAATTTGTTTTAATTTCATAGATGCGATGTTATGATCCGTGACCCCGGCAAATGACCCCTTCGCCAGTTCTTTAAATACAGGGTGCTCCAAGATGCTATTTTAGGAAATTAAAAATAAATAAAATGTTTAATGAAATTATAATACGTTCATAAAACGAAAACGCTAAACTGTTTACTTACGTGTGTTTAATAAATGTCGCCATTAAAGCGCTACACTGTATAACCAAAACAGCTCATCGATAAATGCACAATTAAACTAAAGTAAAAGAAAAGAATAGCTCGTTTATGTGTTGATATTTAAAAACAACTGAGCGGAATTTAATGCAACTTTTACGATTACTGAAATAAAGACTTTAAAAGGGTCTTTAATTGAATCATCAGCCCGTTTATAGGGGGTCATCATAATGATCATTATGAACGAAGTTGTAGCTGTAAATGGTTCTACATTTTTACTTTTAAAAGTATTCTATGTTACTGAAAAATGTTGGGTCATTTGGTAATGCTTTTGCATGGTATGCTAGATTTCCATTTTTGAACCATCTAACCATAATTCGATTTATAAGAGCTGTTATTTTAATTACAGCACTAAATATTTATCTATATAAATAAAAATGTATCGCCGAAATGTATGAACGCGCATAACTTCCGAACGACTGCAACAAATTGGATAATACTTTTTTTGTTGTGTTTAGTAATGCCAGGACAAGGTTTGTAAGAAAGAAAATTAAAAAAAAAATACAAACAAATTACACCCGTGTGAAGCTGGGGCGGGTCGCTAGTAATAAATAAATATATAAAATAAAATATATATAACCTTAACCTCCTTATTTTTGAAGTCGGTAAAAAGAGCTGCTATTTTAATAAAGGTGTACCTACACACTAATAACTAGCTACATACATTAAAAAAAAAACTATTTATATAGGTATAAGCATAATCAGCCTGTAATATTCCTACTGCTGACATACATTCCTCATCTCTGTGAAAGATTTAGGTAGGTATATACATACCTACCTCATTTCCTTAAAACGGACATACCAACGTAAACATATTCGACTCACTCTTTCTTAAAAAAACGCCATCTGAATAAATATTATAGGAGTTCGAAAAGCACGTCTGTTACCCAACTATATCAATCCAAAGTTAAATAGAGCCACTTGAAGACATTTTCTAATAAAATTGTCTAAAAGTACATTTAGCGGCCATCCCGGGGGATCGGATCGGCCCTTTCTGCCGGGACCCGGGACAATATGCCGGGAATTGACTTCGGGATTCGAGACAACTCGACCATTATCCGTGCTGTGGTGTGGCGCAAAACCCTAGCGGAGCGGGTAGGAGTATGAAGAAAATTTAACTGTTGAAAATGGAAACAGCGATTATGAAATTCAACAATAGACTGAATTTTATACACGCTCACTTCATAGAACTACTACTATTAACTAAGCTGTAAAACGGTGAAGGAAAACATCGTGAGGAAACCGGCGTGTTCTAGAACCAAAATTTCGAAGACGACGACGTGACATGTACCAACCCGCACTGGACCCACGTGGTGAATAACAGCCCACTCCCTCTCACCTAAAGAAGGCCTGTGACCCAACAGTGGGAACGTGAATATGGCTGGTAATGAACTAAGCTGCTCTGACTGAAAGAAAATTCCGAGCCTAAATAGTTGTTAAAATGAGATTTACGATGTCTATAAAGATTTTTTAATTTATTAAAAGACAGGATAGCATATGCATTGAAAGAAACATCCAAAGCTAACCGCTATTTAACCGGTCAAGCGGCGCAGTTCGCCGATCGGCGACGAAACAATAGAAAATCAATTGTGTCTCATTAGCGGAGCTTGACAGATCTAACCATAATACTACTCGTATAATGAGTAATTGTTTTAACTATGCTTAATCATAGAAGTTTTATAACGAACATATTAATTGTTTATGAACCCTAGACATAGTAGACTAATCCGTGTTTATATCATCTTAAACACCTCTTATGACACTTTCCAGTAAATTCACACCAGTAACGTTCCCGCTCACTCTCCTAACTCGCACCACCATAAAATATAAAAGTGTATTGGTGGTGCGAGTCGCTTTGTGTCCCGTACAATGCTGCGGTGTATTAGCTGCCGACTCTCTGCCTACCCTCGTATTACACCTGCGCAATCACATACATTCGGCATTACAGTTCTATAGTAGCTGTTTAGGGGATTATTATCGCGACGAAAAGGAAAAAGTTTGTTGAGTTAGGATTTTTATCGCAGTGTTAGCAATAACTTTCACATAGGGTTTTTCTTAGTATACTTGTTCTGGTAAATAATAACATGGAAACTGTGCCATATCTTACGCTGATGGTTATCGTCACTCGTCTTTCTTATCTGTTATAAGATTGCAAATGGCCTGCGAATAACAATAAGTATAGTTTTATTTATTGATGTTGACATTTTGGGATAGTGGGTATCTTAGGACACACTTTGGATATAATATTTTGTAACAATTTTATGATTTAAAAGAGTGTCCGTGGAGTTTCTTGTCCGTTCTTCTCCATAGGTAGTAGAAACTCCGCTGAAGCGCGTAGTAGGTACAACGCTTTGGCATGGGCAACTAGCTTCATCTTTCTGACTGACCGACCCTTTGACAATTCAAAAGGGTTTATTTAAAATAAATGCTTTGAGTTGGAGTTTGAAACTGGCCAGAGACTCAAATATGAATAGCAATCTATTATAATGTTATAAACATGACAAATTCTCGGGTTCATTATTAACCGGACAAGCGGCGCGGTTCGCCGATCGGCAACGAAACAATAGAAAATCAATTGTGTCTCATTAGCGGAGCTTGACAGATTAAACGGATATTTGTATGTGTCCAACCGGCTAAGTTGTCAATAGAGCTCAATTTAAAAAGAATTCCACTACCCATCCTATTAAAATAATCCCTAAAGCTCAATAAATCCGTAATATTAAATTCGGAAGTACCAATAAACCTGATCATGAGCCTACATAAATTGTGTCTATTTACTATCAATAACGTGCGACCTTCACACCGATCCCTAGACGCACATAAAAGTCTAGAAAATTGTGTAATCAATCTGGCACATTAACGAGTGGATGATAGATCTGAGAGTGATTACTTCACAACACTAGAGCTTCTCGACTGCTAAATAAAAGAGAAAGGCTAATAAACGATTACTGTCTGATCAATATTGCCTAAAGTAAGTACCTACTTGTAAATACTTGTTTAAGTTTCTAGACTTTCGTGAAAGTGACTTTCAAAGTAATGTTATTCTTGCCACTAAAATGAGTATCGTCGAAAATGTGAAAATGGATTTTCTTCTGCCTTTCTTTATACGTTTTTAGGGATCCGTAGTCAACAAGTTTCGCCATGTCCGTCTGTCTGTCTGTCTGTCTGTCCGCGGTTTAGCTCAAAAGTAATGGTATGTACTAGAAAAATTTAATTTGGCATGAGTATACACGTTAATGACGCCAAAAAAGTAATAAAATAAAATTTTGAAAAAAAAAAAACAATTATTTAGGGTACTTAATTCTCCTGCACGTAAAGTGGGGATGATAATTTTGTTTTTCGTCCTTCTCATAGTATAGGATATGGTTGGATAGGTCTTTCAAAAATATTAGGGGTTTGGGAAGACCGTTTTTTAGGGTTCCGTAGTCAACTAGGAACCCTTATAGTTTCGCCATGTCTGTCTGTCCCTCCGTCCGTCCGTCCGTCTGTCCGTCCTCGCTTAATCTCTGTGACCGTTAGCACTAGAAAGCTGAAATTTGGTACCAATATGTATATCAATCACGCAGACAAAGTGGTAAAATAAAAATTGGAAAAAAATGTTTTATTAGGGTAGCCCCCCTATATGTTTTTTTTTTTTAATTTCAACCCTAACGTGTGATATATTGTTGGAAAGGTGTTTAAAAATGAATAGGGGTTTACTAAAATCATTTTTTTGATAATGTCAATAATTTCGGAAATAATCGCTCCAAAAGTAAAAAACAATGTGTCCCCCCCCCTCTAACTTTTGAACCATAAGTTTAAAAAATAAAGTTCGTAGTATAATCGTATATACAAGCATTTTTTTTAACTTCGTTTACATATTTTATTATCCTGAACGTATCTTTTTTCAAACAAAAAAGAATTATTAAAATCGGTTCTCGCAATCCAAAATTACCACCGAAAACTTCTGGCACGTCTATGTATTAATTAGTAACCCAATTCCCCGAGAGATGGCGCTGTAGGTACTTATTACATTGGGTCGGGTATTATCGAATTGTACGTGGGAACACTTATTGTGACGGACGGGAAACTACGGAACCCTACACTGAGCGTGGCCCGACACGCTCTTGGCCGGTTTTTGATTAAGTAAACCGTTCGTGACTTATCAAGCTTTAAAGTACCAATTTTTGTTAGAGTCTAGTGTCCCCCCCCCCTCTACCAACTAAAGGATTGTATATATAACGAAGTTTAAAGGAAAACTATCACACTTAAGTGGGCTTTACAAGTTTACGAGTAATAGTCGACCAACTTAAATTTGTAGTTGCAATGTATGGGAAAACATGATTTTCAACTACAATGTTAAGTTTGTTCTTGGGATAAATTCATTCCAACTATGAAACCCTTCATTGTGCGTGGCCACGCACTTGGCCGGGTTTTCTCTACTAAACTACCTATCGATTCGATACTAAAGTCCCAAGCTAAGAGTGGGCGCTTGGGTTAGAACCCCGCGGGGTAATTGCGTAACACACTATCAGTAGCAATGGGTTTCATTTTGACAGTTCAACAACATTCATTGCGTTATTTACGTTCTTGAGCAGATACATTTTTCGAACATATGAAGCAATGGATTAGCAATATCCTTCAAAATTATTCAGATTGAGATTGATAGTGTGTTACGCAGTTAGGGTACGGGTCAGATTTACCAGATAATTTCGTAACGAATTTCTCAGGAGCAGCCTGGTCTTGATATATGCCCGATTAATTCAAGTAGACTCGCCCTCTATTCCATGAGTCATGTTGTGCTCCTCAAGTTCTGAGTTGAGCTGCACGATTTTTGACAAATACGTGCACTGACTGGATAGGTCTGCTCAATCTGAGTGGTTCTTTCCTCAAAATACCATTTCAGACACCAATCTACATGTTCTTCACATGATCTGACCAAGATTTTGTCTAGACTTTAAAAGAGACTGTGACCTCTGAGTTTGTTTCGGCCTTTCTTCTCAGAGTAGTCAGATAGGAAACGCCGACCTCATCTAGTTTAAAAAAGTATGATTGCCGTGTAAAAATGTTTGTATACGTACAAACCTACTTACAGAAAATAAATAATTTATCATTTAGTCCTAAACACAACTGTCAAATGTGGGTTTACTATACATACACCTCTGCCTACTGCTTAGGGGAACAAGGGGGGGGGGGGGGGCAATGATGGAGTAACTTTTCCAGTGTCTTTGAAACGAAGTCTCATTTAGGCATGATTTCTTAACAAAATGAGTCCATTAACTACGACGTCATCACCGCTGATTACTGCATAATTATGAGTAATACGCTTCCTGGGAATTTAATTTAAGACATCGTACTTTAACTTAAGGCACATTTTTGATGATTTTGAAGCACCCCAGACACTCATTTCCTTTAGTTAAAAAAAATAGCTAGGTTGTCAGTTTGTCACGAATTTTACATTATGCTTTCGATTTATGGTAGTCATGGGAGTTCCCTAGATTGTGATTTAGTATAAGAATTTTTGGTGAATTCTTATTTTTTCTTCTTTCTTTTTTATTTTTTAATAATTGCCATGCTTGTTATTCCCAAAGGGGTGAGCAGACGTAGTGTTACCCCCTAATATTCTTATACGGTTTGTCAATGTTTGTGTTGTGTCTAATGTAAGATATTTGTACCAAGAACAAACATGCTTTCTTTATTTTCTTTTCTAGCAAGGATTCATTAGTTCGCCCAAGGGATACTATGTATTACATACAAATTACCCACTATGTAGTATGTGTTCAGTAATTAGCAATCAGATTAGGCTGAAATGAAAGGTTTTCTGTCCCTATAACCGACTTCTGCGATAATGAGAATCATATTTTCATGGATTTGACTAAGAAATCCTAGCGTTACTGGGTTATTCTATTGAGAGAACTATTTTTAGGTTGGCATAAAATGAAACAAATGGATGTAAAAACAGAATATATTTAAATCATCATCACATTTTCGCATAGAAAGATAAAACGCTAGATCACGGGACGTGTCCCATGAAATACATAGACTTCACTCCGGGTACAGTCAATAACAATATCTTTAACTATTCTTATTTTATTAACTTGTATTATTGCTTCATTAAACTATCTGCTACGTATTTTATACTTTTTCTTACGAGTAAAATATTGTATGCTTATTTTATTTACAGTAAGTATTTTTAAGAAATTTTAAGTTGCATTCAAAATAAAAATAGAACTAAAAGCCTAGGGCCGAATTTTTATGCAAATATAATATTTTTATGAGACGCAATTCAAGTCAAGGTAATTTGACAGCTTGAACGTGACAATATTATGGCTTTAAAAAGTTCTCTCTATTCTTATTTTGTTCGCATCGTTTTTAAGCGTGGAATTTACAAACATTTCGTGCAATGCTTTTCAAATAAGGATTATCTCTAAATATTGTTATTGACTCAACCCGCATTGCGAATAAAAATAGATCAACAAAAACGTTAAAATTGTTTAATTCACTAATACTTATTGCAATATTTACAGTTCAACGTAATATAGATTCTTTTAATAAAGGGAACTGTTTAAAGGAAAAAGATATTGGTTTAATAGAATATCGCCTACTTTGCAAGTACTAAAACGTTCTATTAAGCCCGACTTTGGATAACATTTCATTATTTATAAATATCCTTCTATCTATATTACAGATAGACTATAGACAAAACGTCTTATAATATCATTAAATTATTTAAATTTTTAATTAACAATATGATAAAACGATTAAATACATGGATTCTTATAAGGAACCCTGTTGTTTTTATGTACAATTTTACAATTTATATCTAAATACAATAGACAGACATCTAATATTATTGTTTCGTTATTTATGAGTATTGCTTAAAACCATTTACATTGAGCCATCAGACACAAAACTTTACTTGAGCAACTTAAAATTACTTTATACTTTGTTCTAATGTTCACGTGTGAATTTATTTTTACAAAGAAATCAATTTGCAACTTACATACAAGTTTTTCTTTCCGGTACATTTTTATCTAGGTAAAGTTTTTGAAGGAGACAAACTCATCGAGGTAAATTTTCTTGATACTTTCTGTACCAATCAAAATATATTATTATTTTTCTAAAGAATAAGAGCAACATAAGTATGTCTCAAAGAACCAGATCTTATTGGTAAAATATTAGATAAATATATCAAGCTGCCTGGCAGCTTACGTGTACAAGTATGACTTGAAAATTGTTTACTTCCTCTTAATAAACCAATATCTAGGCTGTACTGAAGTATTTATGATTTAGAACTGAACAGGTGAGCGAGAATCTTAAATTTATCTTAGGAATGCAAATTAGTGTAAAATCTTTTAAAGTTAACACTTTTGTACTTGGGAGTACGATACTGCCTACAGTGAGTACCAATTAATAATGAATGGTCTATTGAACGATTTTGAAAGGCACGATTAGCCGTTGGTCTTTACGGGTAGTCAGAAGCCGAAAAGTCTGACAGCCAGTCTTACCAAGGGGTATCGTGTTACCCAGTTAGTTTTTTATAGAGGTCAGATTGGCAGTCGCTCCATATACAATACTGGTATTCAGCTGCGCATTAGACTAGAAGCCGACGCCAACATAGTAGGGAAAAGGCTTGGCAGATTGAATGATTTTGAAATCGTCTGATTCTCATAATCGTGAATTCAGTTTTATTTGCTTTACGGCACTAACATTTTATCTAATACAGAAAATATTGCCAATCGATAACATTGAGCAAATTAAAATGAGATTATAGTAAGGAAATTTCTTACACGGTATATTGAAAACCTTAATCAATATTTGTAGCCTGAAAAAAAATGTTCAGAAGGGCTAACTTTTAACTTCTTGACATTTTACATTATTATTAAATTAAACTATTCATGAGACCTATACTATTGAATTGAAGGATTATTATTCTTTGCTTTGGGGAAAGTAATGTATAAGTCCTTGAAAAATAGTTTCTTGGAAGATCATTGATTGCCACATTTATTTCTATACTGTTAATTACTTATTATACAAAATAATGAGCTAGTTATCACCTACAAAACAACTTTTGATATGATATTAAAATGTGTTATATTTGGAGCAATAAGTAACGATTGAGCTTTTAAATGTATCATCATCATCATTTCAGCCGAAATACGTCCACTGCTGGGCATGCGGCTCCCCCAAGCACCTCTACTTCGACCGGCTCTGTGCTTCCCGCATCCAGCGGATTCCTGCGGCCTTCACAAGGTCATCGGTCTGCCTTAGAACCTTACGTCTTCAGGTACGCGGAAAAATGTATAATTTATTATATTTTATTTTGAATACAAATTCTTCTTACCTACTCCATATTTTTGAGTATTTTTCTGTGACATTATCTCGAATGTTCTTATCTTATAAAATTGTGAATATTTTTTAATTTTTTATGTCAATGTTAGGTATTTTATTATTATATGTTTAGTATTTTACAGAATTTGTTGTGTTTTTATGTTCCACTGTCAAAATTTTTCTTTTATTATGTATTTAATTTGTTAGCTTATTTGTTCATTTTATTGTGCATGTTATGGTCTCCTGTAATTGAAAGAGTACACCTACCAAATACTTTGTCGTCCATTAACTATATAATGTTTAGTGTAGGTATATCTTTTGTTGAAGATCTTAAAATAATTGTATTTCTTCAAGTTTCGTTTAGAACACAATACGAAGGTAATTTTTTGTACATTTTAAAATTTTTGCTCAATCATTACTTTTGCTACAATTTTCCTAATATTTTCATATTAATTATTTGGCAAGTTATTTACATACTACCTTGTCAAATCTCGCAGTGCATTGTCTTCCTTCGACATTGTGATTCGTACAACTAAGATTATCTAATTTTATTAATATATCTATTACAACTAAATAACTAGGAAAGGTGAGAAAATGGGAGAAACGCGTGGACGGAAAAGGCAAGAAAAATATTTTACAAAGAGAAAATATAAAGAGAAATAGTTTTGAGTATTACATTAATTTTTTCAACGTTTTGAGCAGTGTGACACTCGAAAGTAATGAAGTTCAGATTTTGGATTAATATTTTATACACACTTAGGTACTTTCATTAAAGAGTTCGAAATAAAATCTTTGGTTTTCTTAATTATTTCACTACATTGTCTTCTTTGTGCTATAGATACATGTCTTTTTATTATTTTAATACAACTAACACTTCTTTTGTCGATTGTACATTTACACTATGGTACAGTTACAAGAGAAACTATTAACGATAAAATTGAAAATTAAAATAATCACAACCTTAAAAATAACTAAAGCTTAGTAATATCGCTTCTAAAGTTCTTTGGCATATAATACTGATGACTAGAATATTATGAGCTATAAGCAAGCTTAACAATACTAATACATTTTTACAATAAGTTATAGTATTTTTAAATACATTTGATATGCTATGTTTCTACCGCTAACACACGACACGTTTAATTTATTGGTTTATCACATAAGTATAAACATTGTTTTGTATGTGAGTGTACTTTGTACAATTTGGTCGTCCAGTAGATCTCTTGGAAATATCATTGAGAAGAACATAGATTTTGTTGTAGATTTTTTGATACACGTTATTTTGGAAAGTTCGCCTACATTTGGCACAATTATACTGTCAGACATTAGTTTGACTAACTTTAGCTATTCGAATTTGTAGTCGAAATAAATTCGAAGCCTTCTGATCAGGTCACATCGCTGTCATTACCTACAGCTTGCTGACCTAATGCAATCCTTTTCAGTTCATCATGAATAACGAGTCAATAATACAATCTTTTGCTACCACGTCTGGGTCAGCTTCTAGCTTTCCAACAGAGTTTAGACTAGTAGTTAGGCATAGCTATTCCTTTCAACACTCTTCATCAACTTCCAATTTTTTTAATATGTATCTAAAAATCTGCCCAACAAAACGAGATCTACTGAGTGAAGACGACCAAATAATCCGCGGGCTAGGTGCCGCAGTGGAGTATCTTCCTGAACGCCTTCCTGAACTCAGGGTTAAAGATGGTGTATATGACGGGGTTGAGGAACGAGTTGATGTAGCCCAGCCACGTGGTCAGGATGAAGACGGTGACTCCAGGGTCGAAGGAGAGGCCGATCTTGTCGCAGATGGCGCCGAGGACTGAGCACGTGAAGAATGGCGCCCAGCAAAAGAGGAAGACACCTAGAAAGATGGAGCTGTGTTAATGATGTCATGTAAATCAAGAAACTTACGGGACTTAAGATAAATAGAAAGGTCACCGGGTTATAAGTCTTTTGCAAAGCCCAGCTTGCGTTAGGACATCTTGAACAAATACCGAGGTATTTAGCTACCTTTTCTTTATTATTTTTGGCGGGGTATATTTTGATTCTTTCATGTTGATGTCAAAGAAAAAGCTTCGGATCCTCCATTGAATATTCTGGGTCTTTAGCCATCTCTTGCAAGTTTAACGACCTTGGTATTTTTTTAACCCAAACTTTTGTAAAATATTTTCAGCTCATAACCTTACCTAAAACTATCGCCAGCGTCTTAGTGGCTTTCCTTTCCTTCTTCGCAGAAGACTTCTCCCGTTTCTTCTTGCTTGCTTTATTCGCTTTGTATATTGTGAAGCGAGCTGTTGCTGCACTTGCTTTTCTTTCTTTCTTAGAGCTGGACCCGTCTCGAAGGTCAAACTGACTGGCTGTGACCTCGTCGTCGGACCTCAGGGCTAGGGAGACGTTTCTAGAACGAGAAGAACATTATCTTTAGACTTAAACTGCCTTCCTTCATATTGTTAAGGAAGTCCGCGGGAGAGAATGAATCAAAATGTTTAACCTTGTTCGCGTAAAACAAAGGAGTATTATACCCTGAATTGAAGGGAAGGGAGATTATTTTGTCTCCTTGTTTTGATTCCAAAAAATTTAAATAATTATCCTCGACAAAGACTGGAATTTGCATATTTCAATTATTTTGGCAGGTTTTTTTTATCGAAAACTCCGTGAGAAGAGATGCAGTTCAGTTTTAGGGATTTTCTGCCGCTTCCTATTCAAAATTTGCACAGCTCTTTGCCACAAGCAAGAACAACGAAACACGCCAATTGTCCCGAATAAATAGAAAAACTCAGTACAACAACTAGGTACCGGAAAAAATACGTAAAACTTCCGGAGGTGCGCTGAAAACTACAACACAGTTTGTAACTACTGCCGTTCTCAACTGTAGTTTATTTCTTCAAATTGTACCCGTTGTTACGCAGTGTTTACTACCAAAGTGGTACTTCCTCTAATGTAATACTAGTGTAGACTGGATTATGAAGTGGAAATAGTTTTATGTTACTTGAATGAACACTAAATTAAACCTATAAAATACTTAAAATGGCATTCTACAAATGTGTATTGCCAGCATAATACTGTAGGGTGTTGTTTTGATTATACAGGGTGTTACGGAAAGGGTATATCAATACAAATACGGGTTGAAGAGTGTATCTGGTCTAGAATCTCTGTACAAAATTTCAGCTCAACAGCATTAACTTTGAAATCGCTTAATATTTTTTTATTTCGACATCACGGCGCTGCACTGGCACGCGGCGGCGTGATGTGGGTGTACTAGGCGCACAGACACACTACAGATAATGGATAATGACCCTCGTAGTGCGGTGACACGTTTGTTATGATTTCTATTTAATCACCTATCGAAATAAAAAAATATTAAGCATTTTCAAAGTTACTGCTTTTGAGCTGAAATTTTGTACAGAGATTCTAGACCAGATACACTCTTCAACCCGTATTTGTATTGATATACCCTTTCCGTAACACCCTGTATAGTTTCATCAACCCACTTTGTATTATTAGTGAGTTTACGTTTTTTAGTCTCCGTGTAAAATACTGATACTGTTAGAATTAAGTCGATCCTAACATAGTTGGGAAAAAGCTAGACAGGTGATAATGTATACCACGGAGCTAATATAGCAAAGAGCTGTAGCAATATTCTTTGAAAAATTATCTGTAGTTACCTCGAATCTGCCGTCAACTTAGAAGTCTTCCCATTCTTTTTCCACTTGGAGCCATCGCAGGCCATGTTCTTGAGCACGGTGGCGTCCTTCAACCCTGGCGAGCCGGGCGGGGACACGTGCTCTCTGATCGTGTCCTCGAGGTTGGACGGCGCGTACCCTGAATCGTTGTTCCCGTTCGGGTCCGGGATTGGCTGGGCTTTGATGTTCCTTTTTGGTGTGCTGGAGGGAGAAGCGATGGTTAGATTTTTGGATTATGAGCCATACTTAGTTTCTAACGGGTTACAAGGGTTTTATTTTCGATGAAAATTCTTTCGGCAAGACGGTTCATAAACAATTTTCTTGATGGCAAAAGCTTTTGCAAGTTTGATTCAGATTGCCTTAAAATGACTTTCTTTGACATTTTATGATGTCTTCTACTGCAGATAGAACTATCTTCTTATAATATTTTACTTCGGTTTAGGTCTGTTATAAACATCGATAAATTACCTACTGATCCCGTGCTATGCGCATGAGATAGTTTCGACTTAGAATCCTAATTAACGTCTTGATTACAATATACCCACAGAAATTTTAGGTAAACAAATGCCTTTGAAACTTAAGTGCTTGCATTATCAGATTCTACGAATCTCGAGCCTTTGTTTATCTATAATTGTTTCATAACTAAATATCATACTCAAAGCAACTTGAAATTCAACAACAATATTGATTACAATAACCCAATTACACAAAAAGCCACATGCTTTGATACTCGGGACAATCTCTAAGATATCATTTTGACAAGAAAATTAATTTTGCGTAGACACAATACATAATGAAATCAACATGAAACAGGAAGCTCCTTTCATTTGCAATCCTTTTGAAAGTGATGGAAGGTTGGCGTTACTTGGGACAATAATAAACGGACTGCTGGGTGATTAATGGCTGATTATTTCAATAACGAAGGGCGTAATGAAAAATGTCCACAACAGTCGTGATGAAAATGATTCGTAAGTATTCTTAAATTCGTGATTGGTAGTATGCACGGTCAGGATTATGCATTACCTGACCCCTCCTACTAAGAAGAAGAATGGAAGAGGGGTGAGGTTATGCAGGTCACTGACTGTACTAGTATTTGTTTTTTGTATTGTTTTCTGAGTGGCGTCCAAGCACTGGAAGACGTAATGTCGGTCATCCGGCGGCAAGATGGGCGGACGACATTGTTACCATCGCGGGCAGAACCTGGATGAGGCTGGCATAGGGAATTGGCAAATGAAAAGAGAGGCGTATGCGCAGTGGGTGAAGTCGGGGTGATGACTAATATTTGAAACAGGTAAAGTAAAAAAAATCGTCAATTGTCTTAGTGTAAATTAATTGGCTTCTAATGCCGACTTCTAACCGCCTGTAGTTGTGTAGCATAGCATAATCAGCCTATAATTTTCCCACTGCTGGGACACATGCCTCCTCTCTGTGAGAAGGAGTGGGCTATAGTTGTGTAATTATGATTATTTCGATATGTACGAGTAATTCACTTGAAGAATCTACACGGTTTTGCAGCGGACGTGTGCTTAATTATGAGGACAGGTTGGTGTTTCGAAGACATCTTGTTCCTGTAGTTTCCCACTTCTAGCCAAAACCTATCTCCATAGTTTTCCTAATATTTTTTGCTACCTCTCCAGGGCAATCCGCCTTGAACTCGTTCAAGTCATCACGCCAGACTTTCATAGCCCTACAATCTTGGAGACGACAATGTCCGTACTGTCCGTCTTTAGACACCCTCGGCATGACGCCCTTTGGCCCATCTGACCTGATGCATTTGCCAGTAACACTTCAGCCTATAGAACTAAGAAACTGTACCATAAAATAAAAGACAGTTCCAATATAATCTGAGAGCAGTCGGTCCCGATTTACGAGTTCAGTTGGTCATGAGATCGATCCCAGGCAGGCACGTCACCACTTTCTGTCTCTCAAAACGGTGTTGTGATGTTGTGTGAAAAAAAAATCGTAGATATGTGACGTCCACCAACCCGCACTGGGCCCGCGTGGTGGATTATGGCATTTATTCTCAAAGAGAGGAGGCCTGTGTTCCAGCAGTGAGTACATTATCGGCTGATTACAATTAAGAATATAGTCTTACTTGGCTGTCTCTTCAGCAACAGTTGCCAGCATGAACTCTGTGGACTTGTCGTTGGGGATGACGTGGCAGTCATCCGCGTCCGCCTCCAAGTCTGCTGATCTCTTGTCGAAACTGTATCAAGAAAATATAATATAATATAGTTTAACGTTCCATAACATAGTAAAATTACTATTAAGGACGAAATCATCATCACCTACACCGCGTTTTGTGAACACCAAACAATTCTTTATCATACTCACCACAAACAATTTACTTGGTGCTTATGATCTCTGATAAATAAATAATTTATTTTGGACCAAACACTTGCATATCATAAAACTACCAAACTGCATGACATTTGTAATGTATCAACAATCTGATTAAAATCTAACGGTAGATACAGATAGGTACTTTAAATGAACGGTAAGAATATTATCATTACAGCAGCGCAGGCCGCAGCCGCCGCCGTCGGCACACACGCCGGTAACGGCGACAGATCTGCTGTTAAAGAAATACAATATACAGTCGTACCAAAGACAGTTGGACATAATACTTCAGTAAACTGAGATTTTATTTTCATATATAATCACCATACAAACCAATTGGCCTTGGTGACGTTGGTACTAAATTAGCACCTTCCGAGTGTTTCAAATAAGCGTCGAAGTAAATAGAAATGTTTTACCAAATTACAACACAGACGAGCATCCTAAGAAACATTTATAATTTAGGCTGTGATAATTGAAACAGAATCCTCGCGTAAATTGAGATCTGCCATGAATTCGTAGAAAGCCTTCAGTTATTGCCTCATCAAGGTTGCAAATAACAACATTTTTGTGAGCTTGAAATTAATTCTAAGAATTTGACTTCAATTCAGTTAATATTGTCTTGAATTGTGGGTAAAGTCTGACATTTCAATTTAATACAAATTATCCACTATCTTATTATAATAACCGAGGAACACAACTATAATATAAATATTTTCTAAACGAGCATAAGTTTCTGGCTACGAAAGAAGGCAGGCGATTTATTTATTCCAATTTCGGACTCTCTCCAAAAATAAAGGCCAATCTTGCACAGTTGTTTTGTTGTTCTGTCATCTGAAATATGTATAAGTTTTTCTTTCCCCTATGACTGAGGTCATCAGCCCTCGCACAAGTCCAAATAAATATGTAGATAAATTAACCTGTGATGTCCCACTGTAGGTCAAAAGCCTCGTGTCCAAATCCATACTAATATTATACATTCGAAAGTAACTCTGTCTGTCTGTCTGTATGTTACCTTTTCACGCCTAAACCGCTGAACCGATTTAGATGAAATTTAGTGTAGAGATAGCTTGAGTCCCGGGAAAGGACATAGGATAATTTTTGCCCCAATATTCGCACGGGATCGACACTTACGCGGGTGAAACCGCGGGGCGCAGCTAGTAATAATCATAAAGTCAATATTTTTTACCTCGATTTCCAATCATTGCTTATTCTTTCAAACTTTGTTTGTTTACCTCCAAGTATCTGTTAGAAAATACAACAATAGATAATAGACAACAAAGCAAACATAATCCTTTGTAATTAAGATCTCAGCTCCACCGGTATTCCGCCTCGTTTACCCTCAACACGTGTGCCACAGGTTATTCCGAGACTTAAGAAAATAATTATGTTATACTCTCCACACCGTACCGAATACAATTTGGCGCTCCCGGCTTTTGGCGGAGCTTCAATATGTTCAACATTATTTCCTACCTAATTCTATAAGTGGTTTACCGTTCTCATGATCGTCTTTTACTATCTAAATCGTTACTGCTCCTATTCTTACACGATTCTGAGTACCTGAACCTTATTGGCACGTTCTCTTATTTTACATAATTATTTTATAGTACTTTGAAAAGTATTACTGTGTTGGCCCCAATCCAAGTATCATATCCTTGGGTTTAATGACTATGATCCCAAATATCTTCATTAATTATAAAGTTCGGGATCATCATCATGTATCGATCTATCTAGGTATCCTTATTCCTACAAAATGGTGAGCTTATTTCAGATTGTGATTTTCAATGTACGCTATACTCTGTATTACCTTTATTTTCAGTTCTCACCTGTCTTCATGATCATCCTCATTGCTGCCAGACCCAGTATTGGTAGGTCTGTCATCGTGAAGCGCAGTTTCTGCCAGCCTTCTGGTCTGCGCCACGTTTTCTATCACCACAGCAGTGGTGGCTCCTGTGTTGGGGTCCCCAGATACAGGTGGCTTTTTGGCTGCTCTCTGCTTTTTTGCTCGTATTCTTAACGCCTGACAAAAAGGGCTCAGATTATTTTGTGAAATTAATGATAGTTTGGTATGGTTCAATTTCAGGAATGTCATAAACTGGGTTTTGGTCTTTCTGCTACATATAGTACTTTGAAAGTTTCCAGTAAATTAAATTAATATTATGTCAGATCAAGCAATCCGTCCTTAACATCTGAGTCCAAGCTGAGAATGGGTATATTTCTTCGGTTAATTGATCCAATTGGCCATTAAAATTGGCCTGAACACAGGTTTAAATAAACCTAGATCAGGCAACGCACTACATTACCTTCAGAGTTCTATTTCTGTCTGTTATCACATATTTGTCATACCATAGTTTATATCCAGATTATTATAATCTTATTATAGGCCTAAATTAATATATACTACTGAACCATATCTACACTTTTTGTAATCTTATGATTTCAATAAATTTTATTATTATTTAAAAAAATAAAGATAAATTTTTTTTTAACAAAAACGTAAAACAATCTGAATCTACCTGTTCCAAAGAATTTACTCGTAAAATCTCGCTCGTGTTACAACTTCGACCTATAAAGCTACCCAGCTTGTAAAAATGTGATACAACAGTATCGTGTACAAGTCCCACTGTGTCGTACACGAGCAACAAACCCGGGTTGTGCCAAAACGTGTCTACAGCATGTGCTAGCTAGTACACCAGGCTGGTTATGGGATATTTAAAACTTTGCTCGGTGAAAGTTATTCAGTTTCTGAGCAAAGTGTTATTGGTTATGAAAGCTGTAGGGTTGTCAAGGTTTATCTTTTTATGGCAGTGGGCCATAAAAAGATAAACCAAACCTTCCGATAGATAAACCAAACCTTCTACATGTCATGTGTCATGTACAGACGCCAGCACATCACCCTACCCGAAACTGTCACATTTTCCCAATCAAGTTTGAACCTTATTCTTTAGTCATAAAGTTGAAAATCTATTAACCGCTTGGCGGCGCATCACCCCAAATGGGTGGAACAATTTTGACAGGCTTGGCGGCGCATCACCCCATATGGGGTGATAGTACTGTGTCGTCATATTATTGCTTATTCCCTTTAACCCACTGTGTTTTGGATCGGTTTTCTCTTTTCTATTTGAACGATCGAGAATATCTGCCTTAAAAAATGCAACACTGGCCGTCAAAAATGTATCTGTGGTTAAGAAATTATTTGTCAAAGTCAGTCTGTGAATTTGCGACGTCACACGTAACATCTGTTCCAGAAAAACTTTAAGGCGTAAATAAATATTTTTTTACCATGAGGTGTGTTTGTATTTTTTTTCGTATGAAGATAGAACCCTTCCACCAATAAAAGCCATAAAATATATATGGTATCGATTTACTTTTTGAAATAATAATGTTTAAAGTTCACATAATGTTTTTTTTTTTTTTTCAACCATAGTCAATATTTACCAATGAATATAATAAATTAGAGACGAAATGTCAACAAACACTTAATACCACCCGAAAGGGACATTCATATGCTCTAATAAAAACATAACTTGAGATTACGCCCGTCGCCAACTAGTAAACAAAAAAATGTTTTGTTCAGTGCGGCAGATGGCGCGTGGCGATACATCATCGCGTGCGCCGCGGGGCGTTGGGGAATTTCGATGTTCCAGCGCCGCTGAGCGGTTAAAGAAATTTTACAGATTGTAGTAGATTGAAGTGCTGGCGTCTGTACATGGCCTACAACGTAACTTTCCTTGATAAATCCTTTACTGTCCAGGCCGCTCGTTTGTGGAATGCGTTGCCAGTTGAAATAAAACGCGCGCAGTCCTTACACGTGTTCAAAAGACTTGTAAAGGAACACTACTTGTCGTTGTGATTTTGTCCTAACTGCTATCATCTACTGTCTTATTTTATTTTCGGTGCTTATAATTATTTAGTATGTATATATTTAAGTATCTATAATTTTGGATATGTATTTATCTGTGTATCTATTTTATTGTATTGTATACATAATATTTGCACCAACAACAGCCCCATTTTATGTCCAGGGAAATCACTGTCCATTCCAAGGTTGCCTGGAAGAGATCGCAGAAAGCGATAAGGCCGCCCATTGTATATTTTGTAGTGTTTAATGTGTTTATTTCATGTTATGTATTTTTGTGGTGTACAATAAAGTATATATAAATAAATAAATAAATAACGTACAACATCCAATGCATTCAGTATAATAATGGATTTAGTATGTTGATGGGCGCGTTTCTGCAGCGCTTCGCAGGTGTTTGCGGAAGCCCGTCTTGACGATTTTCATGTCATAATGAGAAAGCGGGCGGCATCCTAATAACATTGCATGATAGGGTGGACAGCCTTTCATTGGGAACTGAATGCGGAGGCACATGCCGACATGTGTTGAACCACGTCGTTATTAGTTGTAGTTAGGATAGTTTGTTAAAATAGTTTTATTAACATAGTTTTTATGTTTACTCGGGTCTTTCTAGGTCGTTGTATTTGATACTATACAGATTGTATGTACTTATATGTGTGATCCGCGATAAACGAAATATATGCTAATAGGTAGGTATTAGTAGGTAGTGCCTAGTAGTAATAATAAAATAATTTATCAACCCCTAACCATCTCTTGTATTGAAATCACTATGTTATTGTTTATAGGCCGACCGCTTCGTTGTCTGAGGTAGCTGTGCGGTGCGGGAGGGGTGATAGTTGTCACAAGTTGACGAATCACTGAGCTCTCGCATCACGTCACCACACCCCTCCCGCACCGCGCTGCTACCTCAGGTAAGGTCTCAGTTCAGCGGTCGGCCTATAGTTGTGAGCGACTTCACTTCACAAATTACATTCCTACATTCCATGCCTGAGAACAGGGAATGCGAGTTCCCAGACCACATTAAAAATAAATAGTACCTATTAGAAGTAAAGTAAAATGTAGGTAAAATACCTCAGTCCACCCTTCTTGAATTAAAAGCGCCGTGGAATATTTGTTGAATGCGAATCAATTCACGTATCTGAACACGCTACGTCAACCGTAATTCTGTCTCATTCATCTTAAAACCGCAGTTTTTGCCAAAGCTTTAATGGATAAATTCACTTCCACATTAATTATCCATTGGTATGTCTCATGGAGACATGTCAGTTCTCTGAATATGTTATTTCTGTGCCTCTAGACATTTCAATTGAAATGCTCTCCGATTCCAACCCTAATATCACCTCAGGGGTCACATATTTGGGCTCTAATTGAAACTGGAATGGTAACCTTGTTAATACTAATAACCCGAGTGGTGGATTGGTATTCATACGTGCTACATAATGGAACATGTACTTTGATAGTTACTGGCATATTTCGGAGTTATATTTGATGTATTGTGTCTACAAATAGCAAACACATACTATAAGACACAGGTTTTGGTGTGCTATACACAAACCAATAGTCATAATATTTACATTACCTGCATAAATTATTTTACTGTTATTTCTCAAATAACTACTTTACGGGTGACAAATAAATCGACTAAGGGATTCATTTTGTACAGGGTCAAATGAAATTCATGGGCACCCTTTTAAGGGGTCGTTGTAATCATCATTATCCTGAAATCGCGAAAAAAAATCAGCTCTTCCCTACATTTTGACGAGTTATGTGAACATAAATGCAAGGAACGGCTGATTTTTTTTCGTGATTTTAGGTTTAGTCCCATAGTAAAAGTTGTTCATAATGATGAGTTCAATGACCCCTTAAAAGGATGCCCATGAATTGAATTTCACTCTGTGTAATGGGCAGCAGAAATTTTAATAATTTTAAATATTTTTCTTTGCGATGACAAATCTACCTAAATATCTACTATTTTTCGTAACGATGATACGGACGCTGAGAGGCAGACTAAATCAGCATCAGCTGAAGCCTAGCGTAAAAATTTGCTAAAAATATAAAAAGGGTTTAATACTAACCTTAAAAATATTGTAATAAAGGAACATCATCATGATGCAGGGGATATAGAAGGATCCTAGTGAAGAATAGATGACGTAGTTCTGACTGTTGAAGAGGCACTCGTCAAAGTTTCTGTCGGGCGTGTCGTTGAGCCCGAGCACGATGGGCGCGCCGATGGCCGCCGAGATCAGCCACACCAGCACGATGGTGAACCACACCCGCCGGTTGTTCTTGTGCTTCGCGTATTTTATTGGTTGAGTTACTGCTATGTACCTGGAGAGAAAATTAATAGTGAGTTTTCGAGTTTTACTAGAAATCATACGTGTTAATTACATAGTGACCCTATGTAATTAACACGTATGATTTCTAGTTAAATTAGCTAGCCTAACTCTGCAGAGTCAGAGTGAGAGTCGAAGATAAAATAAAATTGATTTCACGTTTTTTTTGGGGTTCAACGACCGCAGATGGTGTTGTAAAATATGTTTTTTTTTTTGTTTTATTACGTTTAGATGGCAATACCCATCATGTCTGTGAAGTTTACACAAAAAAAGGGGTTTTTTAACCGGTCAAGCGGCGCGGTTCGCCGATCGGCGACGAAACAATAGGAAATCAATTGTGTCTTATTAGCGGAGCTTGACAGATTAAACTAATACTTCAAGTGACTTGAAGTGACTACACTACCTGTTGATGAACCCAATAAATACTCAACAAATTCATTTCGCTAGATTATCTAATTTGTCCCTTATAGATCGCTCGTGCCAAGCTAAACTTATTTATATCCATCATAAAGACAAGGGTCTTGTTACCTTGTAACCTTTTGGCTACACAAATATTGGATTAGTCCTAAGTTGTCCCTATTATTTTCTCCGTTCAAGGAATTAAGGGATAAAAGATAAGTGAATATAGGTCCCGCAATATTATATCGATTTCATAACAAGAGTCAAAGTATGAGCTCCGGTTCCAGTGCCCGGGGTTCAGGCGCGCGTTGGTGCGCCACACCTCTTAGAAAAAGACTCTGATCCTTTTTCAATTTAGCACTATAATTACTTATTACCATTATTATCGATGAAAGAAATCAATTTAAGCGATCATCAACTGGTTTATTTAGGAGGTAGTGACTAGGGCCTGTGGCGACATCTTCATAGCCACAGGCGAACTATATATATATGCGTCATACGGACGTCACGCAAAATCATGCATCGCGCGAGCATAGTTTACCGCGCAACTAGCATAGACACAACACTCCTCTGGTCGGAGGATCCTCCCTTTTCTATGGAGGATGAATGAACTTTACACCCTGTTCCTCATACCTCTATAAGCCAGTAGCTTTTGAGAGAAGCAAACGGCCTGCAGTAGGTTAATAATCAAGTAACTAACAGCTAGCTTACCTATCAACAGATATGGCGACAAGGTTGAATATGCTGGACGTGGACGAGGTGACGTCCATCGCGATGTACACGTCACACACGAAGGCGGGCAGGCCCCACGAGCCGTTTACCTGCAACAAAAATATTCTGGTTAGATCTTTAATTACCATTAAAATTGAAAGTTATCAGTGTTAACACATGAAGCGGATTGTAGCTACGTAAAACCAGCCGCACGGGTCGATGGATCAGGATAAGCTACGATTGCCGCGGTTGCTCCGTGGATGGGTGACCATCTTAACATGCCAAAACCCCTCCGTGCCCAGAAAGCACGTTAAGCCGTTGGTCCCGACTGTAATTCGTGGATCTTTGACAGTCGCTATAGGTCGTCAGAAGCCCGAAAGTCTGACAACCAGTCTTACCAAAGGGGTATCGTATTACTCAGTAACTTAACTGGTTTGCGGAGGTCAGATATGTAGTCGCTCCTTGTAAAATATTGGTATTCAGCTGCTAACAAACTTATTTCCTTTAAGATAACGACCAAAATAAACACAAGAAAATCACGATTCAAAAACCTGATAACCTGAGCCGGGGCACCAGATCGCATCCCAAGATTAAACACAAACACAAGGGTGTCCCAAATTCAGAAATAAACGCCTCCAGGTCGATATTTAATTTAGATTAAACAAACGTGTTTACAGTAGGTATGATATCGGTATCGTACCTATTTCCACTTCGGCGTGATATAACAAATGTGACCATCTGTCACGCTTCGTGATTTATGAGAGCGACGTGATGCAGCGTGTCAAGTACGCACCAGGAGTGACAACAGATTATGAAGGGATTCTATTTGGGATAGCCAAATAGAATGTGTTCCTAATACCTTATACAAATATTAGTAAGGCTTACATATTAGTTGTCCGCAAACACAACCATGTTATAGGAAAAATCATAGTGTAGGGAGTATTATACATATTATCTGTGGTATTATATTATCTGGGGTGTAAGTCTGCTGCGTTATGTTTTTTATAAACTTTGTGTTAGCTTCAACTTTTATCATTGTATCGATATTCACTACGTTAACGTTGATCACTTCTGGATTTTCTCATCAAATTCGTAACTTGTCAATGATGTAGCTGTCTTTATCGATGTCAGAATAGTTGGCTGATTTGTATAATACCGGTTGAGTTTTTACCGTCTGGACAAAAACAGGGTAAAAGGGAACGGACTAGAAGCCTATGGCGGAGAAATCTCTTTTTTTTTTTTCAAAAACCTATCCATGAATACCTACTTATTTGAAGTAAACTTTTCATACTAAAACAAAAATATCTAAATATAAAAAAACAAATAGGTAAATCGACAAAAATAATATTAAAATTTAAATCTTATAAGCACCCTACTCTACGCGCTGAAATTATCAATAAATTCATAACGAAATTCAATCCTTCGATTAAAGGCATGCGCCCAGCAATCAATGGACTGAATGTAAAAAAAGAGATTTGTTATTCTATTTTTAGTGAAAACAAAAGAGATTTCTGTGGCATAGTCTTCTACTCCGTCCACTTTTTAAACCCAGTTTTTGTCCAGACGGTAAATAAGTCAGCCGGTATTAGTGTGCATCTTATTGGTGGATTCGATTATTACTTACATACATCATTTTCACAGTTTTAAGTTAATTATACCTTTAATCTATTAATTAAAGAATAATTTAATTTTTCGTTCTTATTACTTATTTCATAATAATATGTTTGTTACCCCACTTCTGTGCGCTAGTGCACATTTTCTTAACTTTATTGAATACAATTCAAAATGTGCCCATTTACGTATTTCTAGAGTCGTAGATTCGCCCGTCAAAAAAAAAAAAATAATAATAATTTCATGCGAATCGCCTACAGATTTTTTTTTAAGTTTCGTGTCGCTCCTTTCAGGCGAGTAAATTCATGCGAATCGACAAATAAGCCTCTTATTTATGCAGCATTCTTTTTATTCTTCCTTTTCTTACAGAAATGGTTCTCAAGGGTCAAGGATTTCAAGGGTCGACTGACATATTCTTACATCTTTAGATTCATAACACACTACTATGCTCACTCACACAAACATCGACACGTGTTACAATAACACATGTAACTTTTCCAATTTGCCAGCCCCCGCAACCTGATCACATGGATCAGCATCGCATCGATACTCGTATCATGAATATTCATGCGCAGGCATCGAACTGTGTACCGACCGCACGCCGAAGTAAGCTACGTCAATATGTGGCCGGGCAAAGAAATGTGTTGCTATGGTAACCGGTGGAGGTTTGTAGGAAGTAGTTGAGACTTTGAGACTAATACCCGTATTCACAAACATTACTATGAGCTCTCACAGTGCGCGCGGACGTACAATATGCTTCCAAAAACCTATTCATGGACAATAGGTACTTGAGTGGCGATCGGCACTATGCGTCCCTTAATGTTTATGAATTGAAAGGCTTGTCATATGAAACGCATTGAGATATTTCGCCTAACTATTGATACTTTAATAAGAAAAGTATTGTTTGTGAATACAAGTGTAAGTACAGACGCCAGCACATCAAGCTACCTGAAACTGTAAAATTTTCCCAATTAACTTTGAATTAACTTTTACTTTGCTTTAGCGATAAAGTTGGAAATCTATTAAAGAAGACAGATTGTAGTAGCTTGATGTGCTAGAACCAAACATTCGAAGAAATGTGACATCTACACACCCGCGACTAAGTTGAAGGTTTAAAAAGGTATTTGTTAAAAATGGTTGATTCAGATTTGTGTCTCTGACTGCAATATTGTACTATTGTATTGTGTTGTACTTTTATTTATTTATTTATTAAAACTTTATGCACAAGTAAAAACTGTACAAAGGCGGACTTAATGCATTGGGCATTTTCTACCAGTCTACCTTAGGGTGATGCAGAGACAATACACAGTAGGTGCAATAACAGAAAGAAAAGATAAGAAAATATTTATAACTAAGATATAAGAATAGATACAATAATAAATACATATATACATACATATGTATAACATCATAACATAACATATATAACATGTTTTATCGACTTCTAATCCTTTTTCTGTTATTTTTACAGTAGGTATAATTCGGGTAGAGACTTTATCAGACTTGGCTGTAACAGGTGATAAAAGACGTCTTAAAAAGAAAAAAAAAATGAACCGTTCGGGCACCAGTGCCTGACAATCAGGAAAGTACAATTTCAAGATCCGTAATAAAATAAACGAAACTTTCAAACAGCTTTATTAATTCCAAGACCCTCATTTCATCGTGACGTCATCCCACTTCCGGAATCCGGTACTATCCGGTTAACATAACGTGAGTCCGACGTCCCCATTGTCCCCTGACCTCTGTCTTGTCTCCGTTTTATTAGTTTGTCCTCTCTAAGGTAGCACTGAGTGGGCTTTGTGGCTTTAGAGGACACGACACGAGGACGATGCGATTAACTTTTTTTATTTTACTTGACTTGAGTTAGCTTAAACTGTTTAGATTGGGTCGTTATTTTGTGGAAACAGATTTATTGTTGTTAGCTTTTTCTATATGATATTTATGGTGATAATTAAAAGGCTTTGGATTCTACAGGAAAATTGCATTACACTTTTTGATAAATGTCAAAGTCAAAGTCAAAGCATTTATTTCAAATAGGCACATAAAAGGCACTTTTGTACGTCAACTCTTTCCTTGATATTGAACATGATTTATGGTAATTGTTTAACTGTTGTGTATAACTACTTCACGAAAAGTGAACCTGCTAAGAAATAGTTTTAAGTAAAACTGATTAAATAACAGCTACTGTGTATCATAACAGTTATCCAATTTATTTGGGGTCTGTGCAACATGTCTTTTTCTCCCATTCTACTCTATTAGTCGTCATCTCGGTAGTCAATCCCTTTCTAAACAAATCATCATTCACACAGTCCATCCATCGTTCCTTTGACATTCGACATTTTCTTCATTCTTCCGTATCACATTTCCATACAACCATGACAATCGATTTCTACACAACTTTTCAGCTACAGGTGCCACTTTCAGACTTCATTTTATGTACTCACTAGCTTCTGCACGCAATTTCGTCCGCGTGAAATTTCACCTCCATTCACCCTCTTAGGGGTGGAATTTCGAAAAACCCTTTCTTAGTAGATACCTACTCTTCACAAAGAACACACCCTCCATATTTCATGTCTCTAGGACCAGCGGTTTAGGCTGTGCGTTGATATATCAGTCAGTCAGGACTTTGAATATTATATATCTAGATTTCTTTGTCTATCCATTCGTGTAACTCTACAAATCTCTCTTAGTATATGCAATGGCCTTTCAAAAGGGATGAACCTTTTGTGGCCCAAAATTCTAATCCATAATAAATATGAATCATACGAATAAATCGTACAGTATAAATATTTAATAAGCGCACATCTGACACGTGGGTTCCTCGTTGTAACATTTTATAAACGGCCGTGCGGGGGTGGACGGGGGGGGGGGGGGGGGGGGGGGGGGGTGCAAGCGGGACCAATGTGTTTTCTTGAGCACTATGCTATTAGTAGTACTGCAGAGCCGAGGATACAAGGAAAACATACCTTCAACGTAGGAGGGACTTGTTTTTACAAAGCTTTTTAGATGAGTATTTAGGTACTTTTATAAAAAAACTTGCGGCCTAGTAATAATAGCCGTACGGGTCGATCGATCAGGATAAGTTACGCTTGACACAGTTGACCCGTAGATGGGTGACCGTTTTTACCCGTGCCTCACAAAGTATATTAAGCCGTTAGTCCTGACTGTCATTCGTGGACATTTTACAGTCGTTACAGGTCTTCAGAAGCCCGAAAGTCTCACAACCAGCAGTCTTACAAAGGGGTATCGTATTACCCAATAACTGGGCTGTGGGTCAGATAGGCAGTCGCTCCATGTCAAATACTGGTATTCAGCTGCATCTGATTACACTGGAAGCCGACTGAAACATAGTTGGAAAAGGCTAGGCAGATGATGACTTTCAAACATGATACTGCGGACAGTTTTACGCATCGTAGTAGTGTTTATCTAAGTCGCACTTCTATATTTCTATGCTATTTAAGACAATGTGAGCAGTGGTGGCCCAGTGGTATCGGCCGCGACTTACGAGTTAGAGTAGGTCGTAGGTTCGAACCCAGTCAGGCGCTTTACTTTGTGTAAAATTATTTCATCACCACTGCTCTCAAAATGGTGAAGGAAAACATCGTGAGGAAACCGGCATGTCCTAGAACCAAAAATTCAAAAACATGTGACATCTACCAACCCGCACTGGGCCCGCGTGGTGGATTACGGCCCACTCCCTCTCACAGAGAGGAGGCCTGTGTCCCAGCAGTGGGAACATTATAGGCTGATGATGATTTAAGACAATGAAATAATAACAGCATTTTTCTTTCATTTTTGTTTTGTGTGCGTTGTCATTGATGGCAAATAATATAAGTAGGTACGGATTTGGTGGAGTGAATGTTGAGAGGCAAAATGAAACGTTATTGGATCAGCAGTTGACAGACTGGCATCTTAGCAATTGAAGCAAACAACAAACACGGCAATAAATAGTAAAAGCAAGGATTTATAGCCAATGGAGTGTCAAGAAACAACAGCCGACCTATTCTGTGGAAATCGCACCGTGAAAATTTAGGTGAGGTGAGCTGTCAGTGGTCTCAATCCGTAGCTTCGGGTGGAATGATAGCTCACTTCCAAATCACTTCATCTAGTCTCTCATTGAATCCATTGATCTTTTAGCAAACGTTAAAAGCAAAAATGCTTTTTGTAAAATGTATGTTTTTTGATCTTGACTGTAGGTAGGTATATTATTTTATAGTTTACTTAGCATAATTAAGTTTTAGCACAATATTTATTTTAAATGTTAAAATTTGTAATCCATTGTTAGACGAGAATAACTGCCGGCAAATTGTTATGCAGTTTGGTAGACTTTATGTATGCTATTGTTAATACAGATTTTGAATCTATATATGTATATAAAAATGAAACCCGTTTTCCGTTGTCACGACATAACATGAAAACGGCTGGACCGATTTCGATGAAATTTGGTATAGAGATAGTTTGAGTCCCGGGAAAGGACATAGGATAGTTTTTATCCCGATATTCCCACGGGATCGACATTTACGCGGGTGAAACCGCGGGGCGCCAGCTTCGCACGGGTGCAATTTTTGTTTTCGAATTTCCAAAATTTTCTTTCATACAAACCTTGTCCCGGCAATACCGATCACAACAAAAAAAGAATTAGCGAAATCGGTCAAGCCGTTTTCATGTCAAGTCGTGACAACGGAAAACGGGTTTCATTTTTATATATACAACATTATTTTTAGTATATGCGAAACCTGAATATAGTTTGTTCAGAATAAGTAACTGAATCGATTCCAATAATTTTTACCCCATGTTATATTTTGGCCCAAAAATATTTAAAAAAGGTTAATAGTTGGACACCCCGAGTATATTATACTGTGCCCCGAGGAGCGACTAAGTAGGTAGTTATCTACCATACGCGCACAATGGCGCGGCGCCGCCGCCGGCGCACAGCGAGCGGGGCGGGGGTGCAGCAACTGCATAATCGCGAGCGCGCGGCCGCCGCGGGCCACAGTTGTGTTTCGGTTGATCGTGTACTTACCTATCGTATGTAAAAAGTGTCGTGTAACTGGACTGGACGTGGACTTTCTCATACACAAACGTCCAGTACACAGAAACAACGATAACAGTGATAACGTATCCCTGGCTGGCAGTGCGGCGGTACGAGGAGCAATCAGAGTATCGTGGAACACAATGCTTTGCCGTGATGATTAACATTTTTAAACACGCCAAGATGGTTAATTGTAGAAAGTTATTATTTGTACCTACAGCCTGCTGTGGTTAAGTAATGCGATGTTTAACACTTTTCATCCACTTTGAACAAATCGCATTGACTACATTGTATCACTTACGGCTTACGAATAGATAAGTAATTACTTATTCGTAGCTTACGGCTGCATTTATTTACGAATAAAGTACATTATAATAACTACCTACACTTGACCATTACGACAGTCCAAAGCCTGCAAGTGTGATGGAAAATGTTATCACCAGTTAATTACAATACAATCGCCGCGCCGTACCTAACGGCACGCGGTGGGGGAGACCATGTTTTTGGACGGACAAACAGGTAACATAACAAGCTTATAACTTGGTGATTATTCATGATACAGTTTTGAAATTTTGTACATAGATTCTTTACATAAAAATACTAGACACGTGTTTCGGGTTTCGCATATACTAAAAATAATGTTGTATAGATGTTAAAAATTGTAATCCATTGTTAGACGAGAATAACTGCCGACAAATTGTTATGCAGTTTGGCAGACTTTATGTATGCTATTGTTAATACAGATTTTGAATAAATAAATAAATGAAAAGTTTTCACGGTGCGATTTTCACAGAATAGACCGGCAACTTAACTAAAAAAAAAAAAAACTCACTTAACTTGATTTGCTCATCAAGAAAGGCTCAGTTCGAATCCAAAACTACTTAATCACGAAATAGTAACAGACACCATAAACTAAAAAAAAATAAACAATACCTAGTTAGACTACATGGGTCTCTGTTTTTTGAACCCTTAGCAAACAACCCTATTAAGGTTTGTTTACTAAGGCTTGTAATATCACACGCCTCATCCAGGCTCCGAGTTTCTAATATCAGGGTAGGTATGTGACCTCCTTCCGTTATAAATGACACTAGGTGAAGGTAATGTGTTTTCGTGGCGGCCCGCCGGCTGGGCATCAGATTATATTTGATGCGGCATCTGTTTCCCCTTATGATAAGTCTATTAATAATGAAAGTAAGTAACGCAATTTGTGTTGAAGTATTTCAGGTTTGACTTAAATTGGAATTGGAGTAACTGTACTGGAGACCATACTATTGTAGTCTTTGCTGGAGACGGATGAACTAAAGGCCAATTCTCGAATTTCGAAACGTTCAAAAACTTGTCAAAAATGTAGGAAAATTTAAGGTGTTTTTGACAGATTGAGACTGAGATCAGACTGTAAATGTTTTTAAAATTGCGAGATTTTCCCGTCTTGATTACTGGCCAAAGTAGTTAAAGGAACTACTTAAAGCTACAAATCTATATGTTCACCCGTCCAAATTAACACTTAGGCCTGCTTGCACCACTACTTAGTCAATGCGTTTAGTGGGAAACGTATTTAAAATATTGTTTTGTCTATGTCAACTTCAAACGATTGACAGAAATAGAACGACATTTAAAATATGTTTAGCACTGAAGTATTCCGCGGGGTAATTGTAACACATTAACAGTGGGAATGGCTTTAATTTTGACAATTCAACAATATTCATTGCGTTATTTACGTGGTTGAGCAGACAAATTTTTCGAATATATGAAGCAATGGATGGGCAATATCCTTTAAAATGATTCAGACTCTGATTAATAGTGTGTTACACAATTAGGGTGCAGATGCGGTTCGTCCAAGTGCGGTTGAAATCAGTGCTCTGAGTGGAATACCTCTAAATTACAAGCGGGCCTTAAAAATTTAGATGTTTTCCAATAACTTTATAGACTACTTATGGAACCACCTGTTTCTAAGTAAATAAAGTTACTGTTGATTAAGACGTCAATGAAAATGGGCATTACCTTCAAGTTCGTTATAATTCCAAAGTTGGTCCAAGTTGGTTGGTGTTCGGCGCGTTATCTTCCTCGAAATCTGGGTTATTACTCGATTCGGGAAATGGGAGAATCGTTACTTTTAAATAATATTATTTTTTCTATAGGCGACTCGCACAAATTGGCACATTTTGAATTTTATGCAATAATTTATTTAAAAGTGACGACAGTGAATTCGTGCGAATTAACTAATAAGCCAATACAATTCGGCCAAAACTTCTTCACAATAGTCTATGGGTAACTACAGGGCTATAGTAAGTTGATCTCTCATAACGCGAGCGAGTGGTTTACGTTAAGCCTTTCCTACTTCCTGCCTTGATATTGATGTCATATTGGTCTTGGCTTTTATATCCACGTTAATGCCGGAGCAGGTTCCACATCCACAGGACCGTAAGCTCTGCTACGATCTTTGCTAACTGGCTGATCGTATTCAGATTCTCGTAAGTTTTTCCGATTCGAGAAAAACAAGAACAAAATATAGGTTGGTGGTCTAGTATTCATTCTTAAAAGTAAAATTTGAGTCAGCTTTAGTAAATTCAGAACCAGTAGGTACCCTAATTGCGTAACTCACTATCAATTACAATTTGATTCATTTCGAAGGATAGTGTTAATCCATTGCTTCATATAAATAAAAAATAAATAAATATGTTAAAAAAATGTATCAGCTCAACAACGCAAAGAACGCAATTGATGAAAGCCATTTCTACTGTTAGCAATTAACCCGCAGTTTGATGAACATGGCAAGAATCCCTAAACAAACTCATATTATTATAAAAAAGCCAAAAATAGACACAACACAGTCCCAACTGTCCCGATAACAAACCGGTTACAGGCAGTAATATCACAGTATAATATACAGTAAGTTATCTAAGGCCGCCCGCCGAGTTATTAGCCTACTCTTGCGTTGATCCCCAGGGTTGTCACTTTTACTTTTAGTTAATATTTTCGAACAAGCAGCACTTGATCTAAATTTATGAAATAAAAAGCATATTATGATTGAATATTTTACCAATTTATAAATTTAGTAAAAATAAAAAGCCTTTATTCACATAACATTTATTATACTAAGTTACAAATTTGATACCGAGAAAATTTTTCTCCTGTTTCTGCACGTCCGGAACGCTTTATTATTATTTGTTAATGTAAAGTAAATTCTCATTCTTATGTAAAGTTTTTGTAAAGCTTTTGGGAAAGCATGGACAGGGCATCTTAAATTCTATATCATTCAGTTGATCGTAAATTGACCGGCCAATTTTAATGTTGATGTGGTCCTATTCGAACGCTTTGCGAAACACCTGCTCCATCCTTTCTACATTATCGACAAAATCATCAGGTGGGATCATGAGTAAATTTCGATCTTTGACGTAATTCCTGTAATGGGTGTATCTAGATTCTACACTTAAATTACACGCTCGTTGATTAACGTCGACGTAAAGCAACCCTAAGCGTTAGTCGGTCACATGTTACTGTAATTTTGTTAAGTTGACACCATATTTGGATTGAACAACACATCAGACAATAGAAAAAATAATAATTTCAATAGTAATTAATTTGCAATATTAATTATTGTGAAATTGCCCTTATTACAACTATACGCGACAAATACGTTTACCTAAACGATGTTTCGTACACAATCCTCTGTTTTATAATATAAAACTTTTTTACAAAAAAAAAACAACCGACTTCAAAAAAAAAACACTACAAAGTGATAAATAACTTTAATTTCGGAAGTCGGTGTCGTTGGTTCAGCATTTTCGTTTTTTGACACCGACTTCCGAAATTAAAGTTATTTATCACTTTGTAGTTTTTTTTTTGAAGTCGGTTGTTTTTTTTTTTGTAAAAAAGTTTTTATTTTTCAATTTTTAGTTGTACCTACCCCACAAAAAAGTAAACAAAAAGATCGTTAATGTAGACAATGTAGATAAATTTTTAGATTGTTGCTGATTTTTCAAAAACCGCTTGTCCGATTTCGATAAAATTTTCATGGGACCATTTGGGAAGTAGGTATACCCTTTCCAACAAAAAAAGAATTTTTCAAATCGGTTGGCAAGCAACGGAGTTATGCGGGAACAAACATAAAAAAAAAAAAATACAAACATTCGAATTGAGAACCTCCTCCTTTTTTAGAAGTCGGTTAAAAACTAGACTTCTTAAAATAAACTTTAGCTCTAAACATAGTATTCAGAAAGTAAATTTGGGAATACATTTATATGGAAAAATGCGACTCGGCTACGCTCTTAATAAAGCAAATAAACTGTGAAATAAACAATACAATACCACATTATCTAATAATATTTAAGTATAAGTAGGTACTTACATTTCTGGTTGAGTAGGAACTATGAAGAATGATAAGTCCGGGTTTGCGAAATCATTATTAAGGCACCCGAAAACACTACAATATTTTTTTCCCCTTTTTGAAGTCATGATACTCGTAATTTAAGTGGCCGCCGCCGGCGAGAGTTGACGTGACGAACGCAAGCGGTCATGTAGCGTACGCGCGTGCTCACAGTCGCGCTGCACAGCCCGCACTGCCGCCACCTTATTCCCTCATATATTATGCTAGCGTGTGCGTGAAATCGCGTGCCGACATGGCGCGCGGCGCGCACGCACACATTCAAACCGAGAGCGGCACGTTTGTATGAAGATGTTCTACTGTATATTATACTGTGGTAATATCATAAAAAGCGAGGCATCCACATTTACGCTCACTCATACTCGCTTTACGTCCTATAAACGGGCCTCGAGGAAAAAAAAACCAAAACAAAGGAGATCGTGCACAAAAGTATCGGCCGTAGACACTCGGTTACGGAATAATCGCGCGTTTATCAGTCCGTTTGGGTTAGTAGGGCTGCCTCTGCTATATGTAGACGTACGTCTGTCCGATGGTTGCTGTTGTACAGAAATAGGTCCGGAGAAAAGTGTTATTGTCAATTATTTATTGTATAAAGAAACATTTATTTATTGCCTAATAGGCCTGCTCTTGCTCTTGATCTCGATCTCGTGTGATGGAAAGTGATGGATGAGGTCTACGATGGAAAGAGCGTGCCCAGAAGATGCTTTTTCACTTTTTATAAACTTTGAATTAAGTATTTAACTTACAAAATATTTTTTTTGAAGCAGCAGTTATACTTTACTTAGACGAACAATTACTGTCAGCAATAAACTGTTGCTCGTGTAAGCGCAAACTCTGTTTAATTGTTTATAAAACATTTTTTTTGTCACATAATTACTTCTTTGGACGCGTACCGTGAGGGCTGGTTTGAGGTGGCGCGGGAAAAGGGTTCCTGAACGAATTTGGGGAGGTCTTTGCCCAGCAGTGGGACAGTATGGCAAACAAAAAATATGACTTCATTTTTATTATTTGTGGTACCCAATCTGAGTATTTATTTTCGAAGTAAATAAGTATATATTTCATAACAAATATCTACAATAAAATCTTATTTAATGAAAGCTGAGATTGTATTATTCGTGTACAATACCTACCTATTATTTTGTATTACTGTGGTATTACCATCTGTAACAAAACCTTCCTTCACAAAGGACATTTTTTCTATTTTGATACAAAACAAACTTGTTTGTTGTGACATCTTTATTGCTAATGTCTATTATGTTGACATATAAAAAAACAAGTTTTATCGTACTTCGGTCTAAGATTTAAGAATGTTCATTCTTCATGTTCATACCAACAAACTAAATTATATTGAAATATTTATTATAATGGTATTATGGTACCCAATTCAACAACTAACATCACTAATCCGTCTGCTGGCGACCACACTTTATAACCTTACATTCTTCCTAGAACCAAGTTAATAATCCACCACGCGGGCCCAGTGTGGCTTGGCGGATGTCACGTGTCTTCGAATTTTTGGTTCTTGGTTTCCTCACGATGTTTTCCTTCATCTTTTTGAGAGCAGCAATCAAATAATTTACAACAAGTAAAGTGTCTGCTTGGGTTCGAACCCACGACCTTCAAATTGTAAATTGCGGCTATTACCACTGGTCCACCATGAAAATCCATACTTTGACATCTGCTAGATCTGAATAAAGGGCATACGGATTATGGCCCGTGTCGGTGACCACCACGCGGGCGAAACCGCGGGCAAAAACTAGTACATAAAAACGATGTTGCACCATAGCAAGAAGATCACTTAAAAGTCTTACTCGTTTTCAGTCACCATCTAATATCCATAATTTCCGCATACATCGCTCCTCAGCCCATAAAAAACGAAACCATGTTGAACAGAAGCTCACCAAGCTATGACGTATTTATCGAGTCCGGTATGCGTTTACTTAGGACCGTTCTACACACACTGTACATGTACATATCCCCATGTATCCCCGCACGTCCGTGGACATCCTGCGGTTAACTGCGTCCAGTTAGGTCGGATGAGTTGACCTCGATCCTTCTTACTGTGGCTTAACCTGGGATATAGCTGAGTTTAAACGGGATGGTATTTAAGGTTATTATGGTTATTTTGTATTGCTATCGATCTTAACCGGTTTTGTTATTATTGGTTTAGCCCTAGCGTGAAAGCTTTTTCAATTTAGTTTCTAGTCAGACAGTGTGTACTTTACTGATTGTTGTCCTTTTGGTCAACTATTTATATAGCGGGGTAATTGTGTAAAACACTAACCCCCTTACTAATAAATGTTGTATAGCGTCTGTATAGTTACGCAACGCTTTGTCTTCTTCGTTCGAAAGTCAAATTACTGACAACTGAAAAAGAGAAATCGGTATGTAACTATTCATCTGATATAATAAGTTTATTAGTAAGGGGGTAATAGTTGCAGTGGATTAAATTTTGATAATTCAACAATATTTATTGCGATATTTAAGTACATTGTTGAGCAGACACATCGCTCATCCAATAGAACAATGACGTAATTACGTTTTAGCTATTTTTCAGGAGAACGTTTTAAAAGTTTGAAATTGAAAATATGATATATTTCCAATGATTATACTAAAATATTTAATATTTTTATGTATGTTACTTTACTATCAATAATAATTTGTAATAACTTTATGAGAAAACTCAAGAAAACTGTTAAAAAAATCCAAAAAAAACAAACCTGACGTACACTTATGCCATTTTATAAATAAAATATAACAATTATGACATAAATTAGGTTTTGAAATGGGAATAAATTTTAATCATGAATTCAAACCACAAATTATTCAATTTAGTTTTATTTGTATAAATCAGTTTACATTTATAAACGTATAATAAGAAGTATCAAATGTTTTTTTTTATGAGTTACAAAAATTTAGTTTTTATGTTAAAACAAAGATACCTAGATAATGTAAAATACAAACAAGATCATAAAAAAACTAAAAAAATAGTGTTTATTTTTAGTTTCCGTGTGACATTTTGAAAAATACGCCAATTCCCTAACGACAGTCACTCACTCTATCGAAAACCACCGTAACTAGAATTCTGTCGTTTTTGTCATAGATAGAACTTTCGAAACGTGAACTTATGACATTCAAAACTCATTTTCGACATTTTCGTAATTAGGTCGTTGTTCTATTGGATGAGCGACATTTCGATACCGGAAATATGAAATAACGTAAGGGACATTTTGTCGAAAATGAGTTATATATATCACTGGATTCGTAATTTCTTGCTCTATCGATTGGTATATTTAAAATCTCAATATCTCAAAAAAAATGTCCCTTACATTACATATTTTCCGCCGGTCTAGACCATTTTTTTTACAAAAACTGGCTGTATAGGACGTTTTAAATTAATATTTTTATAAAAACTAATGTAAGTCTCTTTACTCGCAGTATTTGGTATTTACATTAAAAAAAAACCGAGTGTGCTTATGACCACACGACTGAAGTGAAACTTCAAACGTATTTGGCTATGAGAGGAAGAGAGAAAGAGAATGTGCGCGCGCACTGCTTTCTCTTGCTTATATCCCCTACTCAACTCCCGTTCGCCTCGCCCGTAGCCCGTAGACATGGGTAGTACTTGCAAAATCGAGTACCAAGGCTTCCAAGTACGTCCACCTTAAGAAACCAAGGCCTAAAACCAGGCTCGAGATACTTTCAAGTATTTTCTATCTGCATCGAAAATTGATCCATAACTTCATACAAATAAGAAGTACAATCGCGTAATCAAACAAAAGCCCTTTTGGAAGTAAAAAGTACTTGCATAGGAAATTGATCCGTGAAATCCTATAAATAAGGAGCACAATCGCGTTTACAAATAAATACTTTTACAAACCATTAAAGTAAAAATACTTGCATACGAAATTGTTCCGTAGACTCTTACCACACCTCGGACACTCCATACAACGCTCGCAAAATAATTACCTATTACTACTACATAAACAAATGACGTTTGTATACGTGCAAATGTGTGCGTGAAATCTAGTAGCGTAAAAAAAATGGCGCGGAAAGCAATTTGTGTCGGGGAACCGAACGACGTCGGCGGCGGCGCTGCCCGAACGTGTGCATTATTATGAAGTGACCATGTAGTTCAATTGTTTATTTATACAGGGTGTTACAGAAAGGGTATATCAATACAAACGGGTTGAAGAGTGTATCTGGTCTAGAATCTCTGTGCAAAATTTCAGCTCAAAAGCATTAACTTTGAAAATGCTTAATATTTTTTTATTTCGATATCACGGCGCTGCACTGGCGCGCGGCGGCGTGATGTGCGTGTACTAGGCGCACAGACACACTACAGATAATGGATAATGACCCTCGTAGTGCGGTGACACGTTTGTTATGATTTTAATTTAATAAACTATCGAAATAAAAAATATTAAGCATTTTCAAAGTGACTGCTTTTGAGCTGAAATTTTGTACAGAGATTCTAGACCAGATACACTCTTCAACCCGTTTGTATTGATATACCCTTTCCGTAACACCCTGTATAGTCGGGTTCGTAATGAAATAAAAACACTAAAATAGTTTAGTTTAAATGACTTATCTGTAAATAATCGGTTATTAAATCGCATGTTATTAAAAATGCGAAATCTTACAAACAGTATATGTAAATACGAATTCGGAAAAGCATCACAATATCCAACCATCGTGATTAAAACTCAAATAAAACTTTTAAATCGCATAATTGTGTGTCAGCAATACAGCGCGGCTGCGGCTCGCGAGCGCCCTTGCTAAAGAGTCGGCGACGAATACCTCGAAGTGCGGGGTGAGGTGCGGTATCTGATATGAGGGCGAGGAAGGGAGTGTCCTTTCTGTACGTAGTACTACATATTAAGTATTATGTGCTCTTACTGATAAGGAGTATGATCGCATTTGCGAAAACAAACGCGGTTGTTGAACTATTTGAGTACCTACGTACTCGAGCGTCGAGCCACGACGGAGCGAGATACTTTCAAGTATTTTCTATTCTATCTGCATAGAAAACTGATCCATAACTTCATACAGATAAGAAATACAATCGCGTATTCAAAAGCCCCGTTGGAAGTAAAACTACTTGCATAGGAAATTGATCAATGACTTCGAATAAATAAGGAGCAAAATCGCGTTTACAAATAAATACTTGCAAACCATTAAAGTAAAAAAAACTTTTTAAGAAAAAAAAAAACCAAATTCCAAAAAAACACTACAAAGTGAAAAATAACTTTAATTTCGGAAGTCGGTGTCTTTGGATCTTTATTTTAGTTTTTTGCCACCGATTCCGAAATTAAAGATATTTTTCACTTTGTAGTGTTTTTTGAAAGTCGGTTTTTTTTTTCTTAAAAAGTTTTTATTTCACGCTTTTTAGTGGGTCTGCTTATTTATCTAAGTTACAATAGCCTAGTGATCATCGCCTTTTACAAACAAAATATTGCTTTTCCCGATGCAGGGAAGTTAATTGTTGAGGAGTTCTCCAGGTCCACCATCAGCTCCATATCACCATTCACATTGTGACGAGCATAAATTGCTTAGCAACCATATTAAAGTAATCGAATCGTAACCCGTGAAATACTTAGATATTATTGAGTAGTTCCGGTGGCCATCTGTGGTCTTCATCATCAGTTCCACATCACCAAATAGTGCTTTCCGCGAGCAAATGCACGAGTTACTATAAAAAATACCCAAATCGCTATAGGTGTGCCTATAATATTTGAAGAGTTCCTTCGATTTCTCCAGGATCCCATCATCAAATCCTGACCTGATGTTTTTAGACTAGATGCTGATAATCCTGGCTGCAGCATCAGGCCAGACTTGTCAACATTGCATTGAACTTAAAATTTAGTCCTGTTTAAAATGAGCCCAAACACGACTACGGTGCTGTAATTTCAAGGTTGGTACTTTTTCTAATGCTCCTGGCTTCAGCATCAGGTCTTTATGTACTTCGGTGTTCCTCATTAACAGCACGTTTATCCACACATCGAGCCCTTTTCAATGAGCCTAAACACGATATATCTGCTGTTAGTTGTCGAGGAGTTAGGTACTCTGCAGACTATCCTGACTGCAGCATCAGGTCATGACTTGATGATCATGAGACCAAATGTGGCAAATGCCCTATCAAACATCAAAACAATTTACTAAAACAGTCCTTGCCTGCAGTTCGAGTAACTTCTTACTGTTAAGGAGTTGTACAGTCACGTCTAAAAGTATGTATACACTTGGCAATTTTCAATTGCGATTTTTTCGTGAAATAACGAATGTAACGTTGAAATACGACACTAAACATAAACCTATGGGTTCGAAAATACTATTTTCGTAATAATATAAAATTTCATTCAAAAATAAAGGAGAAAATCGCCTTTGAATAAAGCCAAGTGTATACATACTTTTAGACGTGACTGTACCTTCCATCATCAGCCTAGCTACCTGAGATGGTGACAACCATACGCAAATACACAAGATACTTCATAAAATATGCGAAAAACAATAAGTGAGCCTATAAAATTTGAGGGTTGCCCTCGATTTCTCTAAGATCCCATCATCAGATCCTAACTTGGTGACAGTGGGACCACCTCAGAACTATCTACTTTGGAACAAAAAAAGAATTTTAAAAATCCGTCGACAATTGGCGGAGTATTCGATGAACAAACATACAAAAAAAAAAAAAAACATACAAACAGCCGAACATAGTACCTCCTCCTTTTTGTGAAGTCGGTAAAAAATACTTGCATACGAAATTGTTCCGTAGACTCTTACTGATAAGGAGCATGATCGCATTTGCGAAAACTAACGCGGTTGAGTACCTACGTATTTGAGCGAGTAGCCGTATAAGATACTTAATAGTCTTGCAAGTATTTTGAGTCGATACCTGGTGTGCGTACTTGGAAGCAAACACCTGGTGTAAAAACCCGGTCGCATAAATATGCGACCGGGACCGGGTTTTTACACCAGGTATTTCCAGCTATTTTTTACGTACCTTCCCTACTCGCGATCACACGTTTTCGTAACGCATTCGCCAGTTTACTCCCCAAGTCAAGCGCGCCTAAAGAAGTTTCACTTCAAAAAATCGAGAACATTTTACAATAGGTCTTATACATTAGTGTTCCCTGAGTAGGTGCAAATACCATGTCCCTTACGTTAAATTGTGGCTCGAATTATCATAATCATATTGACCCATACGTTAATTTTTCAGCATCGAAAATAATTGACCTGTCCTTTACATCTAAAACTTATCGAAACGAATATTATTATACGTCTCTGTCACACGCAAAACAGTGCAACATGTCTGAGCTAGATAGCAATACGGATTTTGTCTTTGATTTTACCTGCGCGGTCGTGACCCTTACTTAGTATTTCGTAACACTGTTTGTGACATTACACATCTTCATTTAAGTAACACATCATCGTTTTCATTGATCTAACTACAAGTACCTAGTGAAAGTTTTATCTGGATTCTAAACATGAGTGATGAAAAGTTATCTTCACATCTCTAGCCCGCAGGCAAAAATTTATGAACATTATAGGAATTACATAAACAGGTAATTATTTCTTACTACTTTTGATAAATTATTGTTTAGTCATAAATGGAGTTCAGTAATTAAAAAAATTGGTCTATTTAGATGGAAAACCTTAAATCTTTGCTGAAGAACGATAGACCCATCTCGCTTCTGAGCCACGTATACAAGCGTTCTCGAGGGTCGTCACAAACCATCCCGCCAGAATACTTGACGAGTTCCAGCCGCCTGAACAAGCCGGTTTTCGAAAAGGCTTCAGCACCGTAAACCACATCCATACTGTACTGCAAATTGAAGAGAAGACCGATGAGTACAATCAGACGCTGTGTATGGCATTTGTGGACTACGAGAAAGCCTTCGACTTCATCGAAATATGGGCAGTTCTGGCCTCTCTGCAACGATGTCGAATTGACTGGCGCTACATCGAAGTGTTGAAATGTTTGTATGACACTGCCACGATGACTGTCCAGATACAGGATCAGAAAACCAGCCCCATCCAACTGCTCAGAGTGGTGAGACAGGGGGATATTATATCCCCTAAATTGTTTACAAATGCGTTGGAGGACGTCTTCAAGACTCTGGATTGAACTGGACTATAAACGTGAACGGCGAGAACATTTCAGATCTTCAATTTGCCGATGACATCGTCATAATGGCAGAGATGCTGGAACAGCTAAACTAAAAGCGATTATGTCTACCTAGGGCAAATAATCCAGCTCGTTAGATACAACTTTGAGAAAGAAGCCGACAGAAGAAGCCGTCAAGTCTTCTCGTCGCCTATCCCGCAGTGTTTGAAGACTATGATCTTCAACCAGTGCGTTCTGCCCGTCATGATATATGGTGCCGAAACGTGGACACTGACGGTCGGGCTGGTTCACAAATTCAAGGTCGCTCAGCGCGCTATGGACCGAGCTATGCTCGGAGTATCTTTGAAAGATGAAATCAGGATTGAAAGTTTCCGGAAAAGAACCGGAGTTACCAACATAGCTTGCAGAGTAAACAGTTGCCACCCCACCAGCCCCATTCACACAGTGGGCTGGCCATGTTTGTCGAAGGACCGATGGCCGGTGGAGCAGACGAGTCCTGAGTGGAGACCGCGTATCGGCAAGCGTAGTGTGGGACGCCCCCCAGCTAGATGGACGGACGACCTAAAAAAGGTGGCTGGAACGGACTGGATGCCGAAGGCGGAGGACAGAGTGTTGTGACGCAGCCTGGTCTATGTTCAGCAGTGGACTGTAATAGGCTGAGTTGACTGATTGAGATAGAATAATTCGAATCCTAATAAAAACATACCTTCCAATAGGTAAAATATTGGTAAGTAGGTCATGTAAAAATTACAACTTATTAAGCAGTTAACGCAGGATGAATAGACAGCATGCATGTTATCATTCAAAGGGAGATTAGAAACTGATGGTTTGGGGACCTCTCCAGTGGCCATCATTTATGGAATCAGCCAGAAAAAGTTCTCTTGCTTATCGAGCAATTATGTTGTACTTAGCATTATTTATGCGAGTTATTTGCGTTTATAAAAGAGGATTAGTGAGTACAAATAAAAGTTTTAATCTATTTTATTCGTTTATTTTTTATCCTTTTATGTCAGCAACTAGGTTTAAACTATATTGATAGGCGCAGTAGGTCCTGAATGTATTAAATTCTATTTTTAAAATTTATTAACAGCATAAGCAATAAAGAGTACACCATTAAAGAGACCTTTACATTGAAAAACACTAAATGTTTATTTCCTATAAAGTCCCTTACATCAATGCTGTTAATTAACATCTCAAATTTTGTTAACGTATGTCACCCGTATTCATTATTATTTAACGTAAGGGACATGCTATCTTTAAAACTATAGGTTTTAATCAATATTTGCTATTTTAGCTTAAAAGAATGAAGAAATCTAAGAAATTTTGTCCTAGACACTTTTTACATAAAACATATACCTAGTTAAAAAGTTATAGTCAGTTTTTGTAAAAAAATATCTTATTTTTGCTCTCCTGTAAACCTTAGTTTTGTACCTTACGTTATTTCATATTTCCGGTATCGATTTATCGAACATTTATGGAGCAATGATTTAGCAATATTCTTCAAAATGATTCAGATTCTGATTATTAGTGTGTTACGATATTAGGATATTGGTTGTAAACTAGTGAAAAACTTGCTCAGGCTTAAACCAACAAGAATCAAAATATCAATATTTTTTACGCAAGGAGACAAACAGCATTCGCAGAAATCGTGCGATACTGATGATTTACTACTGAAGAGGAAATGAGGTCAGAGAGACTTTTGAAAAATCCTAAGTAAAAAGTCGTTATTCGAGGTTTGGATCTCGTCTATTTCCTCCTCCAATATTGGACCCTTGGACCGATTTAAAAGATATTTCAGAAACTGAATAAGAAGGATATATACTGAGTTCATATGTTTTTTTTTTCATAAATAGTTGTTAAATTTGTACACTAGGCCTCTGTTGACTGCGGTTTAATTCAGCATTTTTTGAGGGTCCTAGTGCTTATAAAAATAATGTATCATTAAAAAGGAAACATAGGGACATACAATTAGTTAATATTTATTATTCTGTAAAAAATCATTGCTTTATGGTCATTAACCAGAAAGAAAACAGGCGAGAGCGTGGGTCTGCGGCTTAGGCCCCCAGTGGTCGAGGCACCTGTGGCCGACGCCCCCGATTCGATTAATTTAATTCAAAGCAACGTTTCTACGGAGAAACGACCACCCGCATTTCCTCTTAATACTAAAACAATTGACTTCACTTACGAATCGTGTGCTAACTCGAGCGAGGTTTGCAGTGTATATTACAGACTAACACCACTTAACTGATAACTTCACTGGCAGGCACTGATGCATAATATTAGCCTATGTACATATTGTTTGCACTACTGGGACACACGCCTCCTTTCTTTGAGACCGCGTAAGCCACCACGCGGGCCCAATGCGGGCTAGTAGATGTCACATGTCTCACAATTTTTGGTTCCAGGACATGCCGTTTTCCTCACTATGTTTTCCTTTACCGTTAAGAGCAATGGTGATGAAATAATTTTCACAAAGTAAAGCGCCTGCCTGGGTTTGAACCCACTACCTACAACTCGATAAGTCGGGGCCGATACCACTGGGTCACCACTGCTCTCAAGATACTAAATCACTCTCATAATACTGCTCTCAGGTATTGATGAGTTAATTATTTTTAAGTTAGTTATTTAGTTACAATTCGTCACCAACATATTGGTACATACAAGAAATACCGATTCCGTCACACTTGATGAACTTTATTTACATTTGAAACACTCTCATCCTGGGCCCAGCCCTAATTTGACTGAACACCCGTATCTCCGTCGGGGCATTTTCGCCCCATAGGCCGACGGGGAACGTCGCCAACGAGTGGACGAGGATTATCGCTGATAGATTGTGTGTGCTATTGCTTAGTTTGATTATATGTTGTTGTACGATTTATTGGTATGAACAGAAGGGCTTCCATCATTCCTTCTTGCGTAACGTTTCATCGATAACTTTTTGTTTCTACATAGCTGTTCACAACTATTCGATACGATTTAGTGCCGAATCGAACATCAATGAATGTTATCGAAAGATTTACAAATCCAATACACGACATTTTTGGTCAATAAGTATAATTTAAATAGACAACCGCTATTCTTCCGACAGCTATTTGTTGTCGGGACAAGGCAAATCAGGTAATTGAAAATGTGCCTTCATCGACACGACAGCCTGTCAAACGGTTGTGAATAGCTATGCTGCATACTATAGAAACAAAATTAATAGAAAAGCAAAGCACAAAAGCCCTGTTTATTCTTAAGGAAATACGATAGAAGGTATGCGATGGCCTGTTGATACGAGAATAACATTTTCACGTACAAAGGATAACATAACAAGAAATTCAGTCAAAATTCTTAATACTTTATTCTTCCCAGACGCGGCCGAGTCCAGGACAAACTTTGAATACAAAACACAACTTTTATTCAGCCTTTAAAATGGCGAGAGCTACTAACTTCGAAATCCCCACCGCACTGCTATATCACTTAAGATTTTTTCATATTCAACTGCCGTTATACCCAGAGCGGGTTGCACAAACTTCTCTTCAACATCCCCCAAGCGAGTTTGAACTCTATAATGGATATGGTAAGATTACGAATACTGAATATCAAAGATTGTTCAAGTGTTCCCACACTGTGACAGCCAATCGTGGTGAAGTAGAACCGCTCTACGCCAAGCTTCTGTTACACGAAAGCTATCCTTTTTAATACAGCCTCCTTTTTACCCTTTGAATTTGAAATAATACAGTCACGTGGTGTGATCGTGATCGGAATATTGCGGCTAGGGCTGAGAGTACGCGGATATTTTGCTACATTTCGGATATGGTTGCGGTTATTCGGATACGGGAAGGGTTGCATATTTGTCAAGCAAGGGTTTGAAAATTGTCGCGTTCGTGATGTAACGGGTAAGCGGAATACTTAAAAGGAATTGCCTCAGGCATGAAAATTACAGAATAGTTTCTACTTATATTGATTAAACGGCGTCAACCGTCTTCAGAGATTTTGTTTCTATAGCGGTTTAGTGATATTTTCACAACTAAATTATACAGACAGAAGTGTTTTACAGTTTTCCTTTCAACAAACGTTTCATCATCATCATCATTTCAGCCGAAAGACGTCCACTGCTGGACATAGGGCCTCCTCCAAGTTTACCAAGTTAAGTGACCTCCACTTCGACTGATTTTGTGCTTCTCGCATCCAAGGGGTTCCTGCGGCCTTCACAAGGTCGTCGGTCCACCTTGAGGGAGGTAGAACAAACGTTTATGTAAAACTTCACTATCATTTTCAACAATCTTATTTTTCTTGAAATAAGTTACTCAATTAGCAGCAGCCCGGAGTCTAGATATGTTCCTATAGCATAGTATAACCAGCATATAACGTTCCCACTGCTGGGACACCGGCTGCCTCTCTGTGCGAGTGGGCCGTAAAACACCATGCGGATTCGTGCCCGGATAACACTGGATAGAACATCTCTGCTTATACCTTCGGGGAAACGGCTTCATGTTATGTAAATAATCTTGATTCATTTTCAGATATAACTTTGCGGATATCCTCACTCAGATATTCTGAAAACCCTGAACCAATTCCAATACCAATGTATTCTTATATCTGCGACATTTTGTGGAATAAAGTTTATCGTGTAATATGATCGAAGTTGGGCCTGTTACGTGAATCTCACTGGTTAGGACAGGGTTCGAATTTTTAGTGCCTTTTGATACCATGTTGGAAATACATTGTTTTTACTTGCCCTTTGTTAAGCGGAAGTGATGTGATGTGTGTTTTATGTGTTCAACATTACAGAGAAGAAGACATATATCCCATATATGTCTTCTTCTCGTTCGTATCTATCGGTCAGAGACCTGATAGCGTAGAAAAAGTGACATACTGTCAGCGATAACCATGAATCATGATAATCATCATCATCAGGCTACAGCAGTCCATTGCTGGATGTAGGTCTCTCCTATTGCACGCCATTCAACTCAATATTCAGCCACTTTCATCCAGCTACTGCCAGCCAGCCATCGAAGATCGTCGTTTTACCGATAACGATGATGGAAAAGTCAAAAATGTACATTTTTATACATTTCTTGATTCATAAATTTTTTTATGTCAGTCCTGTATGGGACTGAAATAAACTACCAAAAGCCTTATGTACATCCTGTTGAAAGTCGTTGTAGTAATACGATACGCTTTGAAACCGATTGCAGCTTGTCTAGGCCCTCTGGTATCCCGGACATTCATAAACCTTGCTTCTTGAGTTGCATACGAGCTTCAACCTTATAAACATCATCATTTCAGCGGAAAGACGTCTATTGCTGGATTTAGGCGGAGGCGATGTTTGGGGAGCCCAAATATCGCCACTTCGAGCGGTTCTGTGCTTCCCGCAGCCAGCTGATTCCTGCGGCCTTTACAAGGACATCGGTCCTTGTGAGAGGCCTTCCAACGCTGCGTCTTCCGGTACGCGGCGCTTATGTAGTTTGCCTATTTTATCTCTTTCTTGACGCCATTATTTTTTTATATGTTTCTTATACCTATACAGGGTGTTACGGAAAGGGTATATCAATACGAACGGGTTGAAGAGTGTATCTGGTCTAGAATCTCTGTACAAAATTTCAGCTCAAAAGCATTAACTTTGAAAATGCTTAATATTTTTTTATTTCGCACATCACGGCGCTGCACTGGCGCGCGGCGGCGTGATGTGCGTGTACTAGGCGCACAGACACACTACAGATAATGGATAATGACCCTCGTAGTGCGGTGACACGTTTATTATGATTTCAATTTAATGAACTATCGGAATAAAAAAATATTAAGCATTTTCAAAGTAACTGCTTTTGAGCTGAAATTTTGTACAGAGATTCTTGACCAGATACACTCTTCAACCCGTTTATATTGATATACCCTTTCTGTAACACCCTGTATACGAGTGTGTGTGAGCGTGTGGGATTTTGTTCCTGACGGGGGTCCCCCAATCGCACACGTTTTTGTCAAAATCGTCTCTTTCAAGTTAGTTTTACTAATCTAACAACTACCAAAGCCACACGCTAAAGCTAATTACTATTTTACCTGTCTACCTGTCAATGTAGACGTATTGGACTACAAATGCAATGTGGTGACGTATTGATTGTCACTTGTCAGCCGGCCGTCATGATTATTGTTGGCAAATTAACTCTGTTCCTAGATAATCAATGACAGAGGTAACTGACAAATAAATTGATGTCATAGCTATGTAGATGTATTAGTATTAGGTACATAATACTGATATTAATGTGTGTGTGTGTGAGCGAGAGCGAGGGGGTATGAGAGAAAAAAAAGAAGAATGAATAAAGTAATACGTAAAATATTGATATTAATGTCATTGTTCCAACTTCCAACTACTGTGAGTCATGGCTCTTCTCTGCGAGAGGAAATGGGCCATATCTAATCCAGTATGCGAACTTAGTGCGAGTTTGTTGCTAACTTGCAATATTATGTGAAAAAGAAGAAGGTAACGTTTGATCTTATAGTACTCGTATTTAAGCATTAGTGTTCAAGATTTTTATCCAGTAAAGTTCCATAGCTGGACAAACAGTACTCGTCGTAGTTAAAATAATTATTAGTTAGGTACGTATTAACTACCTAGCTGAATTTTGTTGCTGTTTTTCATGAAAAAGTTTTATCTTTTCTTAGATCACCGAATAACTATGTAACGTCGAAATAACTTTTAATGGCAATTATTCGGAATATTTTTGAAATGTTATTACCTTACCCAATAGTTAGTAAAAGAAATTCTTTTGAGTCGTAACAATAAGTTCAGAACGACAAAAGGTCAATTTAATTAACGTCTAGAACAAAAATAAAAGTTTTAATAACAGCTTTGATGTTTCCAGTCCGGAATGAAATTTTATCAATTAGTGTCTAGGATGAAGTTAAACAATTTAATTATAAAAGGGACTCAATTGTTTCATTAATAACAAGCGCAAAAATATTACAGCAGCGTCTCCTTACGTTCTAAGACTTATTTTATTTTACTTTTTTTGTACAACTTACAGCTAATCTATACACTGTTTTAATGGCCATTTACAAGTTTCCACTGATAACCATTAAAATGAAAAACGATAAAAAAGGTCGGTTTAAAATACCTTTGACATAAATTAGAAAAACGGCACACGATCGATTAACACAAACTTAAAATCATTTAGACGCAAGGAATTACTTTTCCGTAAATAGGATTCTACCTTTTAGTTTGAAAAACATCTACAATTCTGATTAGTCCAAAGAGTGTAAATAATCACAAGCCTGCACAGCATCATAAAAGAATAGGTGGGTAATTAAATCCAAATCAAAAGGCATACTTACAAAACCTAATATTAGCAGCATCAACAGCAATGTCACATTCATCAAACAACTGAAACCAATCCATTCCACTTCCCCTACAATAACAATCATACAAATATCGACAGGCATGCACAAGTAACCCCCTTTGCCCCAATTTAGACCCACAACTAACAATTGAAATCATAACCCAACACGATCAACTCGCCATTTTATCGAGCAGAAACGTGCCCGCTGATTGATTCGGCCTAAACGATAACATTAGGTTTGTTCTCCGGGCCGAATTCGGCACACGTCCGGCAGCGAAGGGTTTCGGATATTACGCAGGGTAACGTATCCGAATAGTGCGTGGTCATTCGTACCCGCGGTGTTATTGCACGGGTTATTAAGTTATCTTGCCTGTGGTTACATGTGTTGGTAATTTTGGTGATTTATTTCCATGGAGTCATGGCTTGTGGGGCAATATTGTGTGGGTAAATATGGTAGGAGTGAGTTTATTTGTGTCAACATGGAAGTAACTATAACGATGTAAGTGTTAGGTGATTATGACCTTATACCAGTGTGGTGAATGTTAATTCGGCATTAAAGACACGTTTTAAATTTAAAAAGAAATGAAACAAAGTTAAAAAAAAAACTTTTCTTATATTTAACTGTTACTAACAAATCGTAATAGAAGCTTTCCGAACTTCACATTTCAAATAAATAAATACTTACCGATTAAAAATTATGATAAAATATTTGATAAGTTTACCTTCAAAACTCTCATAATTTTATACACCCAAAAAAGTGAGATTAACCTGATCCCTTTTTCCTGAAATCAAATATTAACAAAAAAGTTTTTCGTTAACTTTTAGAACACTCTCGGGTAATAAATTCTCTAAAAACTCAAATTCATGTTTTCATCCACATTCATAGTCAGTTCATTGATCAATGACTTCTGCTCAGCTGACATGGAACTCCTCAGACTCGCCACAGAGGTCTTGCTTCTCCTCAAAGGTGGTCTTCCTCGAATCCGTCCCTCATACTTGTGCCTCTTATGGTTCACTGGACTCTCGGAGTCTGAGAGTTGGTCGCATTTGCGTTTACATGATGACGATGTGGAGTTGAAGGAAAATGATCTGTGTGGAGTAGTTGTAGCTGAAAAAGATATAATAGATGTATTAAAAGTCGATAAAAGAGTAAACAGTGAGATAAAAAAGTAGGGCTTGAAAGAGAGAAGAGTGTTAAACGATTTTTTTTTAATTTAAACAATATTGGGTAGGTTAGGATACAATAAATCTAACAATTAACACCATTAATCATCAAGGCAACAGTTACAATCAGATTTATAAATTCTTAAGCTATTAGCAACAAAATTACATGATTAAACCGTCACCATCAATCTAAAAGTCGACGGACAAAAAATCTAAGCAACAATTTCCGAAGCAGAAGAGCGGAAAGTAATAAATTTAAAAGAAAAAAAGATTTGAGAACGCAAGAAAAAAAATGATAAAGCGCCGTCTCGGAATATGATTGAAGCGAGCCTTCTCATGAATAGAAAAATGCAATATTGCCTGCCACTTGACACGGAACGGAATTACGGGCTGTTTCAAAATTTACGATTTGAATTCTACCCGCCGCCGGTAATTTTCTCACTCCAGAAATATCTTTCTGACGTTCCTATAAAGTTTTTGGACGATATCCAGTCATCTTCAGTTTGGCAACTCGGTATAAAATTGGGATTGTGAATACATTTTTTAGAGAGTTTTTGCTTATCTCAAAGAAACGAAAAGAGTATTGTTTGAGCAAGGATTTATGTCTGAACAGAAAGTAAAATGAGGCAGTAAACGTGCATTAGAGCAAGAAAAAAACTTCTAAAGATTGGAATATAAACACCAGCTTTATCGTCTTAGCATGGTTGACATCAGCAAGTTGCCTAATTCAGCAGATAGGCAGTTCTGCTAGTCTGGAATGGATTTCTGGCGCTACAATTAAACTATTAGTGCGAGTATCGATAGCTGGAACTGATACAACCGCGATGTATGTAACTACGTATGTATCAGTGCCTGCTCATGTCACTATGCTAACAACGTGTTTGGCCAACATGCTTCAATTAGCAAGACCGAGATAAAGTTCGTTGTCATTATTGTGCCGCATTATTATTTGTCTTGTTTGTAATGCGGTCACTTTTTCTAGCTCGTGTATCTAATTCGGAAATCAGTGAAAATAACTTGTCTTTACCACTGAACTATTAAAATTTATTTTCATTTCTCATGCTCTAAAAGTTCGTCTTTATGCTGTGCTTAGGCGACATAAAATCGCTTTTTATGTTCTAGTGCATAAAGTAATTTTTTTTTTCTGAGACTAAGGTAATCAGGCCCAACAGCCACACGCACAATAAAACTTCGCAGATTAAAGTCGTGATTTATTTCATTTTCTTTAATTTATACCACTTCCGTGTTTTCTATCGTTAATTTAATAAAATTAGGTAAAATAGTTGTCATTTATTATTTAAAAGCGCAAAGAAACGTTTTTATGCCTTGGCAGTATGAAGTACCCAAAGTCGAATGACAATGTTGAAATTAAAAAAAAAAAAACTTTTAAAAAGTTTCGTGGCGTTATTATCTGTGGTGGCGGGAAATGCTTTGCAACATTTTTGATTAATTATGTACTGTATACTTTATGCCTGTTTCATTTTCTCGCAACCGAAGTGAAAAGCAGAGTGTATAACTCAGGCATAAACGAGCCATTTTACCCCTCGACTCAACTATCCACCCTCGCCTGCGGCTCGCGTGGATATAAACGTCTCGGGGTAGAATAGCTTCTTTTATGCCTTAGTTGTACAATCTACTATTTGTACAATATTAAAATCACAAGAGCTATCGAAATTATACAGGGTGTTACGGAAAGGGTATATCAATACAAACGGGTTGAAGAGTGTATCTGATCTAGAATCTCTGTACAAAATTTCAGCTCAAAAGCATTAACTTTGAAAATGCTTAATATTTTTTATTTCGACATCACGGCGCTGCACTGGCGCGCGGCGGCGTGATGTGCGTGTACTAGGCGCACAGACACACTACAGATAATGGATAATGACCCTCGTAGTGCGGTGACACGTTTATTATGATTTCAATTTAATAAACTATCGAAATAAAAAAATATTAAGCATTTTCAAAGTTACTGCTTTTGAGCTGAAATTTTGTACAGAGATTCTAGACCAGATACACTCTTCAACCCGTTTGTATTGATATACCCTTTCCGTAACACCCTGTACATCGAAGCGAAGCCATATAATACTTGTTGGTTCTAAGTGAATTCTACGACTCCATATCGTGCTGAATTATTTAGGGATTACCTGTATGTACCTATCTTATATACGAAGAGTGAGGATTTCTCCAACCTTCCACGAGTTCAACTCATGTCATTTAAGTGTGAAAGTATAATTTTGATTGCTTGACATTCTTATTTTCTAAAAAAGACAGACGCTTATATCCGTCTTTTATATCCGAATAAGAATGAAAATAGGCGCGGAGTTTAGAAGTAAATGCCGAACAATTCGTTATGTTGCTTGATTCTGACAGCGGCGTGTTTCTTCAAAGGGAAGTTTATTTCCAGACACTAATAAAGGAAATGACAACAATATTATTGTTACAGACGACAAGGTAAAAAAATAAACGAGCAGTTGGGGAAAATGTTTTGACTAATCCAAAAAAAGAAAACGTTGTTTTGATTAAATAAGCTTTTCATATAACTATACTACCTACAATTATCAGGTTGTTCGAACTGCCTTAAATTGATTTCCTTTATTTATTGTTTTGCGTTTCCTTTACAAACAGATAATAATTGAATAAAGACTTTGCTATTTCCTTGATTGTAAACGCTCAATATTTAATCACTTACATGGATATCCACCGAGCAAAGGTGAGTCTAAAATATATAGAATTACGATATACCACTAGATCGAATTACACATTGTAGCAGTATTTCATTATCACAAATTAAAACAAAACTTTGTCTTACCCAAATTTTTTTAAGCCTTTTGGCCCCAATCTTCAGCAAACGAAATTTATAACCCATAAAATAAGGTCCATTTTTCAATAAACATTTTAAGTTAAGAAGTTTTGATCGCGGAACATGATGAGGTTGTCAATATTTGCGCGCAGTGTTTGACGCTCGCAGCGAGGGTGAGTTAATACGTTGATTTTAGAACGTAATTATTGGAAAATTTCAAGCAATATGAAAATTGGTGGAAAATTTGATGTGGGTTTTACCAGAATAGTCTGGGGATTTCATATAGTGGAGACAGACTTCGATACTACATTTTCTGATTTGGAAAATTGTAAAGATATTTCTAAATGTGGGAAAGAGTATTATAAATTGTGCAATTTATTGTACAAATTAAAATAAATCTACTTCCATTACATAGGTAATGAACTGGCAAGATCGCTAATAGTTAAAAAGCTCATTACTTTTAATTTATTGATTTCCACTCCATTAAGAGAGAACAAAACATTTTCCTAACTTCCTCAAATGACAATGAAAATTAATACACGCCAATAAAAGTTACGGTGAACAGAACCACTAACTGCGGCCGACCACAAAAATAAACAAGTAAAGACCTCCATTAATAGAAAGGAACCAATAAACGTACTCACCGAAATTAGTGCTCTGCTCACCCCAGAACACATTTTTCACGGCTCTCGCCACGGTCGACCAGATATTCTCTTTAATCGATTCCAGATTCTTATCGATTACACTCGATTTCTCATCAGCCTTGCCTTCACATTGCTCCACAAGCCTCTTGACGCTAACTTTTCTTTTCGTTATAACAAACTTGAACTGAATCTCCGTTTCTTCTTCCGTGTTCATTAAAACTGATGAAAGGCAGTTCTGCAGCGACCCGGCAATATTCATTGTTAATGCTGATATTGCGTTCATGCCTTCTTCTGGAGTATCGATACACGTTTTGAATAATTCATTCGATTCTTTTGAGTACTCTGATTCGATTTGGGGACTGTCTTCTTTAAAGTTTATGGCTCGTGCGGGCATGGTTGAGGGCTCCCCAACAGGCGGGGTATCTTCCTGATTGTTAGAAGTTTTTTCCCTTGTTTTCGGAGTTCTTGCCATGGTTAGGCCTTGGTTTTCGAAACGGTTGATTAACGCTTGAAAGCGCGGGTTGTAACTGAATCTTGGTTTCTGTGGCCCGGGTGTGAGCATTCTCTTCGGTTTTCGAAACACTGAAGAAAAAATAAAAAAGCATGAAAAGGACTCAAGAAAATTTATTGAAGAAAGTTGTACAATTTGACAATTTTAACGGGAATTTTGCGACTATGCAAAGTGTTTCGAATGACTGCAATGAAGAGGGCAAACACCGAAGTATCAGTTGAACAGTGAACATTAAAACTTACAACAGCTTTAATCATTTTAGAGATTAATGTGATAATATTATATTCTACACCAACTCATTTAACTTTTACATCGCGAGTTAAATGTTAGTGTCTGGATTCTAGAAATATGATTCGAGCAAAGTGCGTGTAGAATATATTAGTTAGAAAAACTTTTCATTATAAAACATAGATTTTCATCATTGTATCTAGCGTAGAGGCTCTCTATATCTATACTAATATTATAAAGAGGTAAAATTCGTTTGTAAGTTTGTATGTAGGGGGTAATCTCTGGAACTGCCAGTCGGATTTCAAAAATTCTTCTTGCATTTGATAGCCCAATTCTTGAGGAAGGCTATAGGCTATTTAACATCACGCTTAGGAGCCGAGCAAAAAGAAAAAAAGTCAAAAAGAACGTTAAGTGATAGCGCGGGTGGGTGATGCGATACGACGGGGTGGCTCGGGGGAAACAAGAAGTTTCACGCGAAAGAAGTCGCTGGCTGAAGCAAGTTGTTTTAATAAATAAACTCTTTTTCACCTCGTGTAACCTTGGGCGGTTCGAACACAGTATCATCAGCGAACTTGACTTTCTTAGTCTTTATGGAGCCCTCGTTCGAATCCTGGAAGGTGACGTGTTTCTCCGTGCTATCCTGACTCCCGATGCGAATTTTGCTGCCACTTACAATGATACTCTTCAATTTAGGCACTGATTCTAGATCGGATTTTGATGGCTGTAAAAATAAATGAAGTTTGAATAAATAAATACGAAGTTAGTTATTTTGTCGTATCGGAACGAAAGAAAATACAAATCGAGTATGAATTTATTGATTTGGCTTTATTATAATGTTATTTACTTAGTTTATTATAAAGTTTTAGGTACTGTCAACTGCATGTAGTTGATGGATCAAACATTAAAAAAAAATTTTTACAGACCAGTACACATAAAAAAAATAAAAATGTTTATTGCAATTACATACAAATGAAAAACACAATAGATGGAGATCACCTTTTAAGCAAGAAGATGCTTGTGTTAGGTGAACTCCGCTCTTCCACTTATCATGATAATAAGTATGCAATTGAAAAACCAAAAAATTCAAATTAAAATAAAACAGAAAAATAAGGTAAAAAGAAAAATACAAAAAAAGGAGCGCACTTGTGTGATGTATGCGAGTGTGTTTTTTTGCGTATGTGGGGGTATGTGTGTGTGTAATAGCGTGAGCGTGCATGTGTTAATGAGTTACCAAGTGGAAATAGACTTTTTCTTATTTGAGTTGTGTAAAAATTGTTTTTAATATGTGTTTAGGTTAAACACATAGGTTAACACATAGACCTACACAGTCTATCAAAGCATCGATGATAGTACACATGATAACATTATCAACCAATACATTTCCAGTTTTAGCCGACCTCGCATTGTATAGGCTTTTCTTAGTGAGAAGTTAGCTTATACCCAAAATGTATAGCTTGATATGTCGTCGTGTGTACTTACAGTATAAAATTTGGGCAGTGAAATAAAACTTCTACCTCAATATTCATGCTCTGAGCAGCACTCTCGGTGGTTTCAATCTCTGAGAGTGGAGAATCAGCTCCCTGGTCTGCAAACAGTGGCCAGCCGTTATCAGCAGGATGTGTGGGAGTGCTGGTGGTGACGATCTGAGCCAGCTTGAGCAGGTGTGGCAAGTGGGTTGTGGGGGTCGTCATCTCGTTTTGTGGGTCTGATGAGTATACATTAGATTGTTTTATTTCTAGGTACCTAGTATTCATTTATAGAAACAGCTCACGAAACTAAATTAAAATCAAACGAAATGCATGAAGGTACACAATCATAGCAATCGCTATACGTACAGCGACATACTTTTTAAACATTTATAAAACCTATAGTGTAACTTTATGTTTAACAAATAGTCTTTTATTTGTTTAAATAAAATTTCTCATAGAATCACTCACCTATATTGTTCTCAGTTCTTACTGGTGTAGTTTTCTGTGACCCATCGAACATGTCGTCACCATTAGTTTCCTCATAGTCTACTATCTTTTGCCTCATCATACTCAGAAGCTTCTTCGTGTGAGGAGTGGCAGCCCTCTGTCTCTTCAATCTTGGAGTTTTTGAAGCAAACTTCGGATGAGGAGTCATACTTCTTACTTTATCTTCATCTTCACTTTCACTTGATTCGTAATCTACCAGATATTTTTTCCTAACGATCGGTGTTATAATAGCAGTCTTGCTATTTTTATTAACAGAAATAATGCCTTCAATATTCTCGTCATATCTATTAGCTTTTTCATAAATTGAATCAAACTTTTCATCTAATTCTTTAATTTTGGTATTACTAACTTCAGCTTCTGTTCCAACTAATTCGGATATACTAGTACACTTATCTATGTTAAGGAAGTCCTCCATTTTGTAAAAAATCTTGCTGCACTTTCTACAATGTAAGGGAGTATGTTCGTTAGTTAGATGTCTTATGAAATCTTGGTTGAGTTGTTCTGGTCTGCAGAGGAACTGGAATCCTCGGCAGATGGGGCAATCGTATGTGAGGCCGTGGGTCACTCGCTCGTGTCTCCGGCGGCAATCAGCGCAGCAGAAAACTAATTGACACACTATGCAACGTGCCTGAAAATGGGGATTTAATTTATGAATGAAACATAAGAAAAAACATCACCTCGAAATGTTTACATAGTATAAATCGCAAAACGCTTTGCACTGTGAATCCAAATCGTTGAAATGAATATTGTAGACCAGATATGAAATTAAATGTACAGACGCCAGCACATCAACCTACTACAATCTGTCAAATTTATTCAATAGATTTTCAACTTTATCGCTAAAGCATAAGGTTCAAAGTTGATTGGGAAAATCTGACAGTTTCGGGTAGGTTGATGTGCTGGCGTCTGTACATTCAAGTGCTGTTTTGATCGAAGATTCAAGTGGATATTGCCAAATTTTTCTTGATTGTATTGAAGATAAATAACTAGAATATTTGAGTATTAGTAATAATAGTCCCAGCCTATTATTATTTGAGTATTATCAAGTCGAAGTGGAAGTCGTGGGGAACGCCGTTGTCCAGCAGTGGGATGAAGCAGGCTGACAGTCACCAGTTACGAAAACAATTAAATAAAGGTCTTTTTTATAGCAGTCCTAATATCTAGTAGTTAGAAATAATTATAGTAGAATCGCGAAAGTGTGTCTATCTGTCTGTCGGTCTGTTCCCTCTTCACGCTTAAACGGCTGAACCGATTTGGATGAAAATTGGCACATAGGTAGACCATGACCTGTATTAGGACATAGAATACTTTTTATCCCGATATTTTTACGGTATCAAGACTTATGCGGGTGAAACCGCGGGGCGCAGCTAGTATTGTATAAAGTCGCATTGTCTTTGATCTTCCTTCAAAACTTAAAACGAACATTCTAATTTTCGCCTACATTAGGTAACCTCTTCATTCAAACCTCCTCCAATTTGTCACACCGACGCTTCCACTCATTCATCGACGAATTCCGATCCACTGGGAAACTATTTCCTTATCTGTCGGTAATTAGAGGCTGCATCGTCTGCATGTGTTTGCGGTTCTAATTGCGTTGTTGACCTGATTGTCGACAGCTAGCTAGTAATGTCACGATCATCTCATACGAGATCTACTGATTGGTATCATGGCAATCAAGATACTTGATGAATTTGTTAGATTAACAGGTATAATTTTGTGTTCATTGACATAGGTACAAATTTAAGTCTTGCAAAAAATAAATTTCACCAATAAAGATTCAAACATAACATCAATGTCTTCATAATATTCTTCAAACGATAGTTAAGTATCTAATTTAGACTTCAAAGTAGAAACACTTTCAATAATATATCTAGTAATAAGTGGCTGTTTAAAAACAAAATAAAAACTAGACGAGACTCAGCTAAGTGGTTATAATAAATGGTAGAATCTCACTACTTAGGCAATAACTATCAAGCCAAAAAAAGTAATCTATCTTGAAATGTTCATAGATTGTTTGTAAGTACAAACAATCTATGAACATTTCAAGATAGATTACCTTTTTTGGCGCGAAGTCGCTGCTAAGTTATTGAACTAATGGTCATAGATTGTTTTTGTACTTCGCTGCAAAGTTATTGAACTAAACCCGTTTTCCACGGTGCGATTTAATTACTCGTGGAACACCATAACATGAAGAAACTATAAAAAGTGTACTGGCAAGTCATTTGTTGCTTCAATTTGAATGTATACCACAAGCAAGAAAAATTCATCGTGTAAATAGGACTGCACGTAATACAAACAACGTCGTGTTAGTCATTTGATTGTATTTCTGCATGTAAATACTACATTAAAATCCTACTGTATATAAGGTGCTATAAAAATGTCTGCCACGGCTTCAATGGGAGACAGTATTTTGTATACAGATAAAGAAAATGTAGTAAAGAAATTTTGTACCCCGGAATAGTTAAATCAATTTGAGAAAATAAAGTAATTAAATAAAAATTTACTCTATTCTGCATAACGTGGTTCACAAACTACGCGCGATGTGTCGCTTCGTCACATTTTGCGAAATGAAATGACGGTGCGGCAACATCTAATTACTATGGGACGGTTTCATGCAACTAAATAAATTCAAATTTACACGCACATTCTTTTGTATGAAAATATTTATATAAGATCAATAATTTGTATCTTTACTATTGTAATCATTATACAGAATACTGTCTCCCATTGCATCCGTGGCAGATATTTTTATAGCACCTTATATAAACCACAACACCAAAATACTCAAACAGAACTACAAACTAACAAAATTTAAAGATCACAAGACCAAAGCTACACTCAGTTGAAAGTCCTACTAAGTCAAAAGTCCGAGTACATTTCCGAGGCAGCATAACTCTGAACTACGCAGTGGGTACGTGCCGGGCCGGCTTAGCAAAAAGCGAAAACGTGTTCCGACCAACCGTATTACCAACCAAATGTGTGCTACATGCGGCCAAGGTTCCTGACGGGAACGAGGACGATGTGTACGTACTGCAGTTGAGGATGTTTTAGTGTATAGCGCCATAAGGCCGTTGGAAGTTTTTGGAGATTTTAGTAACGTTTTAAATTAGTGAAGTGGTACCAGTCTATGTATGTCATATATTATGTATACGTCGCAGCTTAATTAGCGATTCAGTTAGTCTAGCGTTTTAACTAAACGGCGCCTTTCAACTAGCGGCCTGAAAGATATTCAGCCAATGCGTCTAATACTATCCTTCCAGGAACTCCTTTCCCGCGCCACCACAAACCAGCACTCGCGGTGCGCGTCCAGGTCATCTCGCCACCGATTTCTGGGTCGGTTTAAAAGGCTAGGCTGTTAACTGAATGGCTGATTAAACTAGTTGGCGGCAACGTAGTATACAGGGTGGGCAAAAAATCGTCGATCAAACGAAACAGGGCGATAGTTGGGGTTATTTGCAATAAAAAATATCTTTGTGGCAGAGCCCTAACTTGATCTTCTTAAAAGTTATGACAATTTGAGTCGTTACAGTAGGGTTCTAAAGTTACAATCGTGAGATTTTAAAATATATTGAAAAAAAGTGCCAATACTGATAAATCATGATTTATCCGTATTGGCACTTTTTCAATATCTTTGGGTACCATGGTACCCACTGTCATAAAAGCACTGTTGTAGTGATGAAACTTTTTTTTTGCTGCAAATAACCCCAACTATCGCTCTGTTTGTTTGATTCACGATTTTTGCCGAGCCTATATATGTATACCGACTCATTTATAATTCATGCATTTTATTTTTCATAAAAAAATATATTTGAAAAGGTTTCCTTTAAAACTAAGGCCAGCATTAGGTACTTGTAAACGATTGCCTTATAAAATCAACAATTTATTACTTTCAATGTTTCAATAAATTAGTTTAGCATAATAATACTTTACAAACTTTACATCAACCCGGCTTTTTACGAGTGCAGCCTATAGGTCAAGCATTATGAAAAAATCGTACGGCACTCTGCGTGTTCTCTACAATAGGTAATGCCTTCAGGGCGCTGATGAAGCTGCCTCACTACAGTAGCGCATCGGGTATGTTTGCGGACGAAAATATAGATGGATTTGCGGCGATTATTTGCAAGAGAGTTGTGTCCCTGATGCGCCGTATACGAGGCAGTTCTAACAGCTACCTTCAGCTGTTCGCATGGAGGACGGATCTGGATTGCCCAATAATGCGGTACTGGACCAGGCTGCGTGTTGAGCACTCCGGATCCAAACCTAAATTTAGACTAAGATGAAACATTATTTGTATTTTAATCTTTTTGATATTGTAAAATTGTAATTTAATGTTTTTATTGATGACTTTTGTAACTGTCATATTTTATAATTTTAATGAATTCTTAATACATCTAATATTTTTAATTTCACATGTATGCATATGAACTGATTCCGAAATAAATGAATATATTATTATTACTAAATTATTAAATTACTAGTATATTAGACAAATTGACACATAATATTCAACTAAGTAAATACCTACATTTTTACCCTTTTCAATATGCCACAGCGTAAGTAGGTAAGCCCCAAATGTTTTGACACGTTGTCACGGAATGTCTCGGGGGGGATCAAACAGGTAATCATATTGGAGATACATGTTCATCGAGGTACCGTAGCATACAAGCACAAACTAGTATGTATGTGTTATAGAAGTACAGTCATGTAACGGTACAATGTAGTATGCCTATTATACCGGTACCGTCGCCGTCGCATGGAGGGGATTAAGTTAAGGTACATGAGGATTTTGATGTATGTAGTACTTGCTCGTTACCGGTAATATATGGGTATGAAGGGATCTTTTACGAGCCTCGGAATCTGTGACAATGTGAGATAACTAAGAAGAAAATTAGGTCTTATTATTTCTCTGCTTCTTGGAAATAATATGTGTTCATTTATTTTCTGAACTAAACCAGGTTATCTGACATAATTTGCGATAATACCTGTAGATTTCAACTGTTTTGGCTCTCCGCCAAAGCAGTTGAAATCTATAGTTAGGTACTCGGTATATTCGCAAGTCAATTTATACAAATGACAAGCGTATAAAAAGTGAACATACAATGAATGACACTCAAAAAATTAAACTGAATGTGACATAAACTAACTTTTATTTTTCTTTTCAAAACATCAAAAAATTTTTATATTCACAAAAAAATACCGGAAATAATAATACCTACACAAGTAACACAATTCTAAAAAAACAGTGCATTTTTCATGGAAAGCGTATCTCGTGTCAGTTCCCATTCGATAGTAGATTAATAACTAAATAGTGATGTCCATCGATGTCGGGATCCCGGATCCCGGATGGAACTATTCCCACGGGATCGCTCAACTGAACGGACCTATACAGATGCAATTAAGATTAACTTTCGACGCTTTTTTTATTTTGTTATTTTTCGCTGTTGTAAAACGATGTATCGGAAATTGTTGTATTTATTATGTATGTACAGCTTATTCGCTTTACGTTTTTGTAAGGCACCAGATAGGATACCTACGTTTTCATAATGACACTTTACACAATTTAGATCGCCTACAAAATTTTCAAGACCGTTGCTTCAATGTTTTTAAGCGTATCGACGTAAACCTCGTTTAAACTTACCTAATTAGGTACCTAGTTAAAGTTTAAATTCGACCGTTAAACGGTTTTGCCCAACAACGGTGAAATTTTAACATTTAAAAAATTTAAATATTATGGAAATTCTTCTTTGTGATTGACGAAACACGTATTATTACATTATTTTGAATAGTTAACAATATGTTAACGTGCACTACTAATAGGTAAGTAGATTATCCTTTTTTATGAAAAAGGAAGGCCTACAATATCAAACATTACTGTCCGTGACACACAACGACATTATACAGTCATTTTCACAATGATAGTACACAGTCATTTATTATTTGTACTCACCTCAACAGATGGTGTCATTGTGATTCCATTGTACACCAATTTAAAAAAAAAAAATACACTAGATATTAAAATCAATCACAACAATACTTTTCCAATATTTTTAATGACGAATTCAATCAATTATACTTGGTTTGTATTTACAAACATACCCTCAATTATTTGATTTTCGAACACTTTTTGGATACGCGTACGAGTGATTTAATTTCATCATGAATACGGTTGCCAGATTAAAATAATATTTTGTTGAAAGCGTTTATCATCAAAATTAAATATTTTTTTTATTTTGATCGTAATCAATATTAAAATAAAAAAGAATGGAAGGCTGTTCTCTTGAGCGTTGACAGAAGAGGTGCTTGATGTCTTTTATTTTCATTAAATAAGTATTAATTTGGCGTAGTTACAAATGCCATGGTTTTTGCAGTAACTTTAATTATTTTAAAATTAAAACTTTTACACAAAATAATTTTCATTTTTTCTTACAAAATTAAACTGGTAGATACTTAACAAAAAAGTGCTAACTTTTTAAATACTTATCTACCCTCCCCGATATTTTTTTATTAATCCACCTCTGATGAAATACCTACGTGTTGTACAAAAAATGGATACCCATTTTTTCGCAGAGTGCTCATTCTGGAGTAGATCACGTCAACACCCGTCACTCATATCGGCGAATCCAATTTATTGACGCGCTCCGCTCACTAAAATACTCGTGTCTAAACCTAATACTCGTTTTTGCTACAATACTGGGTTTTATCTATTTCGAATCAAAGTGTGAAAGTTCACTAGTTCATGCTGAGGTTAGCTTAGTAAGTACTTAAGTTATTCATAAGAATAAGAAGGGGTTTTTGGAAATTCAACCTTTAAGGGGGTGAAAAGGGGGGATTTTGTTTGTATGAAAAATCTTATTTATTGAGTTAATAACCTTGAAACTTGGCACGAATACTTATCTAAGTAAATTATGAAGTTTGGAATTTTTCGTTTTTCTAAAATACCCCCTAAAGAGGTAATGGGGGGGTGTTAAAATTTGTATGGAAGAATTTTAACGCCCTGTCCGATTAACTTGAAACTCAGTATTTATACTAAGGACTAAAAATAATTAATAACGTGTATCAGGGTTTTTCGAAAATCTACCCCTAACTGTATGAAAAGAGGTAGTTAATTTTAAAGGGAAGGATTTTACTGCGTGGCTTGATTAACTCGAAAATTGGTATAAATAAACTTTGAGTCAAGTTATGAACACATCTTAAACGATTTTTCAAAATTCTACCCCTGTGGGGGTGAAAAGCGGGGATAGTTTCTTTGAAAAATCTGATTCCTTTGTTCTAAAAACTTAAAAATTGGCCCGAATACTTATTTATTTAAGTTAATTATAAAGATCATACCAACATCCATTTTCGAAACTTTTAGAGGAAAGTACGAATTTCACGCGGACGAAGTCGCGGGCAGAAGCTAGTTTCTAAATAAAAAAAGAATCAAACTTGTATTTGAAAACATCCATCGGTTTCTTTACTAAACTTCAATTATATCGTACGACCCTGGTTACTTATCCTCAGTGACGTGCATTGGTTTTCAGAATAGGTAGGCACTAGGCCGGGCCTAGTCTAGGCAAACGCGGTCACTAATCAGAAAAAAAAGTGAGGTCAAAAGTGTGGTTATTTGAGTAGGCATGCCTACTTAAAAAGAGTGATAAATTGCGAAGGTCGAACGTCATAGTATTACGCGGGAGACGTACGTATTTTTAATTTTGTCGTATTAACTTGAACGAGTAAAGACCAATGACAATGTGTGAATAGTACGGGAGCCAAGTAGGCCGTCCGGCGACTGCCTACTTCCGCGCGTGTTTGTATGAAGATTTTGTTTTTTGTTAGATATGATAATTTAGTAAGTTTCTTGATGGGGTGCACACTAAAATGTAATTGACAGGCTCATGCCTATATGCAATGCACGCCACTGCTTATCCTCTTTGGTGACCGTACGTAAAAGGGTGGAGAGGGAAGCATCTTATGGCATAAAAAAAAAACAAACATATAAACCTACTTTCAAATCTAAACCATAAGTTGTCCTATTAAAAACCAACTCGTTTTAGAACACAAGCCTACGAGTGAAACTGAGCCCGTTTCCTGAAGGCTGGCACAAAGGAGACAGGAAATTGCGGCGCGTCCACCCGGAGTAAGCAGCGAGCAGTGCGGGGACACTTGTTAGTACACCACTCATATTATGAAATACTAAGTACATGATGTGTGACGTAGGTATGTCGTGTTGTACAAAGTAAGACTAGAATCTAGATGTTTAAAGGTATGGATATAATTATTTTTATTATCTGTTTACTGATGTCCCTGATCGAAAACATCATAACACCTTGCACGACGATATCTACATATGTATATTATAAAATTCAAAGTCCTGACTGACTGATATATCAACGCACAGCCTAAAAACCGCTGGTCCTAGAGACATGAAATTCGGAGTGTGTTCTTTGTGATGAGTAGGTATCCACTAAGAAAGGGTTTTTCGAAATTCCACCCCTAAGAGGGTGAATGGGGGGAGGGTGAAATTTCACGCGGTCGAAGTCGCGGGCAGAAGCTAGTCAGTCCTTTTATAATGCAAAGTGAGGAATTATTTATTTTAAAAATAAATAATTCCTTTAGCCAGTAGACACTCTATTGCTATTATGGCTGGTAAGGCTATTTGAAGACATCATCATCATGTGCCTAGCCATGTTCCAACTCCACAAGCCAGTTACTGGGTAACACGATACCCCTTAATACTCTGCCGGGACCAACGGCTTAACGTCCTTTCGGAGGCAAGGAGTGGTCTCGATATGCAGTGAATGGTCATCCATCCACGAGCTGACCGCGGCAAGGGTAGCTTAACCTTCGAGACACCCGTGCGGCTGTTATTATTTGCCCACGTGCCCCTCTTGAAGACTTATCATTTATCAATCAATCATTAAAAATCAAGGATACGAAAAAAATACTCATGACTACTGGCATTTATTCCGATTACCAGAAGCCCAATTCTCGTAATATAAAACGTTGAAAATCTAGTCGAAGTCTCATCTCGGCGACAAACAAATGTCAAAAACTTGTCAAAATGTAGAGAAATTAGATTTATTTTTGACAGATTGAGACAGATCAGACGGGTTTGACGCAAAATGTGCACTTCGCAAAAATGTGCACTTCGCAAAATGTGCACTTCGCAAAATGTGCACTTCGCAAAATGTGCACTTCGCAAAATGTGCACTTCGCAAAATGTGCACTTCGCAATTTGTGCACTTCTCAAAATGAGCACTTCTCAAAATGAGTGTGAATTTTATCACAATGGGTCAAAATAAAAACCGTTTGCTTACAATTTTTTTTTTATTATTTTGCACGATTTTATGGTTAAAGAAATTTATTTCTCTATAAGAAATTACAAAGATTTCACTTACTTTGAGAATATTTTTAAAACTTATAAGAACTTTGACACACAAACTAAGCAGCTATTGTTTTTTAACATTTAACATTTCACTTCATACGCAAATAACATTAACGAATACAAAACTTAAAACTTTGCAATCCACCCGCAAAATAAGTAATTGCCGGGGTCGCAAATATTCATAATAGCACGATGTCCAAATTCATGCAGAGGCCAACCTATTAGCTTAGCTGTTCCAGCGTCTCTGCTATTATGACGATGTCATCGGCAAATCAAAGATGCGAGATGTACTCGCCGTTCATGTTGATACCCTGTCCAGTCCAGTCCAGCGTCTTGAAGACGCCTTCTAATGCGTTGGTAAACAATTTAGGGGAAATTACATCCCCCTGTCTCACCCCCCTGAGCAGTTGGATGGGGCTGGTTTTCTGATCCTGCATCGTTGCAGTGTCATACAAACATCTTAACACTTCGATACGAGTATATAGCGCCAGTCAATTCTACGCGCTATATACTCGTATCGTAGGCCTCTCTAGGTCTGTTGGGAGTGTTAGGACTAAATAATAAAAAAAGCATAGTGTAAGCAAACGGTTTTTATTTTGACCCATTGTGATAAAATTCACACTCATTTTGCGAAGTGCACAAATTGCGAAGTGCACAAATTGCGAAGTGCACATTTTGCGAAGTGCACATTTTGCGAAGTGCACATTTTGCGAAGTGCACATTTTGCGAAGTGCACATTTTGCGAAGTGCACATTTTTGCGATGTGCACATTTTGCGTCAAACCCGATCAGACTGCGAACGTTCTTAAAATTACGAGGATTGCCCCTCTGATCGTTAGAACGGTAAAGGGTAAAAGAATACTAGGGTTTGAAGTCACAGTTTCAGTGATAAAATGCCTCCTTATCCGTGTCACTCATAATGGTTTTGTCGTAGTTATAGGTTCCGTAGTTTATCCGATATCCTATCCCGCCCTCTTTGCCCCAAGAGATGCAGCCATAGTGATCTCTGCGTTGCCACCAAGCCGTGGAAGTGGCGATGTTTTGGGCCAATACAATTTAAAATACTTTCGTGCCATCGACACGAAGAAGAAGAAGTTTATTCCTTTTAAGATAATAGATAGGTAAGCATCAAACAACGTTCACGAAATCTTTGAAATTAGTTACCGACACTGTTTGATCGAATGATTTTCTTTCTTTACTTTTGGTGTTGTTGTTGTATCATCATTCTCCATACAAAGACGAACTTTATGTATCAGGCAGGAGTGGTTCTGTGTTCACTTGTTTTGAACGTAGCTTACCTGAAACAAAAAGAAAAAAACTTTATTAGATGAATATAACTAGGTACCTGAGGATGTACTGCACTTTAAAATGAAGCAGCTTTTATAAAAAAACCTAGCAGCGCCCCGCGGTTTTATCCGCATAAATTTTTCGTGAGAATATCGGGATAAAAACTATCCCATGTTCTTTTCCAGGACTCAAACTATATCTATACCAAATTTCATCTAAATCGGTTCAGCGTTTTAAGCGTCAAGAGGTAACAGACATACAGACAGACACACTTTCGCATTTATAATATTAGTATGGATATCAATCAATCAACTCACCAACCCGCGCCCTAATTGCGTAACACACTATCAGTTACAAGTCGAGGGTTTCGAAGTAAATTAATAATCCATTGCTTCATTTGTTTGAAAAATTCATCTGCTCGACAACATAAATAACGCAATTAATGTAGTCGAATTGTCAAAATTAAAATTGTTTAGAGTATTACGCAACTACCTACTGGCCACTCAGAAAAAGAAGTGATAATGAAGTTTCACGTGTCACAGAAATATGATTCAGCAGCTTTCTTAGAATTTCCAACCAGCAAGCAACATAATAATATAAAGTTTGGTCACTGCGTCCCGTGTCAACTCGAGAAATTCGATAAGGATTTTCATGTGCAGAGCACAGTAACATCCGAACTTTGCCCGAGTTTTCTTTCACTACATTTCTTTAAAGGAAAACGGGGGAACTAACTGTAACGATACTTTTTTTTTTACATATTTTTCATGTATTATATCCTGCTTTAGAATTGTGGTTGATGGTACCAGTTATACGCCAACCATGGACAATAGTCACAACCAGTCTTACCAAGGGGTATCGTATTACCACAGTAAACATACAGTAAAACATCTTCATACAAACGTGCCGCTCTCGGTTTGAATGTGTGCGTGCGCGCCGCGCGCCATGTCGGCACGCGATTTCACGCACACGCTAGCATAATATATGAGGGAATAAGGTGGTGGCAGTGCGGGCTGTGCAGCGCGACTGTGAGCACGCGCGTACGCTTCATGACCGCTTGCGTTCGTCAACTCTCGCCGGCGTTATCATAGCTATGCTTACAAAAATGCGTTTTGCGGAAATGACAATCAAATAGAATTTTTTAATAAAATGTTAATACTTTTTCAAACATTAAAGTTATATAATCCAAAAAACGGTAGCGACGTTACGAAAACAGTCAAGTTTATTGATGGTTTTCAAATTACTATCAAATCTATATTACAGTTGTTTGATGATCTTAAACAAGAAGGGTTTGAATATTTATTGACAAGACGCCTTATCAAGATGTTATTGAAAATTTTTTTGGAAAAATTCGGTCAAAAAACGGGATGGCTACAGAGCCAACCAGTAGGCAATTCATATCTGCATATAGAAAGATTTATTTTACAAATATTACAAAGCCTCCAATAGATGGTAATTGTTCTGAAGATATCACAGAATTTTTGATTAGTTTGAAAAATCACAAACATTTCGAAACAAGTGCCTCAGTAATCGACAAACATCTGACCAGTAGCAATTAAACACAAGGAAATGAAAATATTTTGTCGGAAATCTTACGTTCTGACTATGTACCAATACAACATGAGCTACCGGAAAAAAATGCATCTTTTTATGTTTGTGGCGCTTTGTTAAAAAAATGTGTTGATTACCATAAGAACTGCGATTTTTTAAATAATTACGTCGACGTTAATCAACGAGCGTGTAATTTAAGTGTAGAATCTAGATACACCCATTACAGGAATTACGGCAAAGATCGAAATTTACTCATGATCCCACCTGATGATTTTGTCGATAATGTAGAAAGGATGGAGCAGGTGTTTCGCAAAGCGTTCGAAAAGGACCACATCAACATTAAAATTGGCCGGTCAATTTACGATCAACTGAATGATATAGAATTTAAGATGCCCTGTCCATGCTTTCCCAAAAGCTTTTTACAAAAACTTTACATAAGAATGAGAATTTACTTTACATTAACAAATAATAATAAAGCGTTCCGGACGTGCAGAAACAGGAGAAAAATTTTCTCGGTATCAAATTTGTAACTTAGTATAATAAAATATGTTATGTGAATAAAGGCTTTTTATTTTTACTAAATTTATAAATTGGTAAAATATTCAATCATAATATGCTTTTTATTTCATAAATTTAGATCAAGTGCTGCTTGTTCGAAAATATTAACTAAAAGTAAAAGTGACAACCCTGGGGATCAACGCAAGAGTAGGCTAATAACTCGGCGGGCGGCCTTAGATAACTTACTGTATATTATATTTACTGTGGTATTACCCAGTAACTGGGTTATGGAGATCAGACAGATAGTCGCTCCATGTAAAATACTAGTATTTTAGCTGCATCCAGTTATGCTGGGTCGGTTAACATGGTTGGGAAAAGGCTAGGCAGATGATAATGGCCAGTTATATGCTGATTTCCCTGAACCGCTTATCTCACGGGCTATTATTTCAATGTAAAATTCTAAATTGAAACTTATTTCGTTATACACACACATGAAACAAATTACTATTTGTACACGTACCTAGGTATAGTAAAAGTCCGCAGTGCTGCAAAGTCAAAGCATTTATTTCAAATAGGCACATAAAAGGCACTTTTGAACGTCAAAAATTATCTTATAAATAAAATAGAATTGATTCTAGTTGCCCATTCCAAAAGGTAGTTTTCGTATGGAGAAGAATGGGCAAGAAACTCCACCGTTACTCTTTTAAAATGTTTTAGGTACAATATTTTGCACAGGTACATAATTATATAATAAGATGTGAGGACGATGCACCTAAAATAAAATTACTATACCACAATAGGTAAAAGAATTAAAAACGAAACCATGACATATAAATTAATTATCTGATAGATACATGGTGCTCACATATTTACAAACATGGCACAAGCAAAACGATTTTAATTAAAAAAAAAAAAGAATACAAGTAATAAGTCAGGGTGTGAGTAATGAATGTAAAAACGAATAAAAAAAAATTACAATTAAATTAGCAACCAGTTTGATTTTGTCTAGACTCTTGATTATCCTATGGAGCAGGACCAGCATGTTTCCAAGCGTTCTTATCTTGGATATAATCTTCTAATTTATAGCTCACTGCACAGTGCACACCCCTTCCCTATTTCAAGTTAAACAAATATCAACTTTATTTCGATGACTATTAGGTAAGTTGATTTCAGAGTGACTAGCACTATTGAAAAGTTATAAAAATGTTTGAAGTTGTAGCGTAAACTGAACTTTATTGTGTAGAAATTTGAGATATTTTTCCATTTATTCATATTGGTTAAAATTTTTGGAAAATAAACCGCGAACGCAGATTAATGATAACCGTAAATCTGAAGGTCATATATCGATTCTCAAACCTACAAGCAGGGTCGGTCGTACATCACTGGCTGGCCAAGCTGTCACTAATAAGTGACAGGAGCGTCACTTCCCGCGCTTTTGTTTTACTGGGCGATTTGGATATCAATACTGGATCAAACATATTGAAGTTATTAAAGTAATCGGTAATTAAGCATCTTTTAATAATTGAGTCGTACAGTTTTCGAACCTGTAGCCATTAGCGCAAAATTCAGTTGCTCAGTCACTGCGTCGACCAAACTATGCATATGGACTGAGGTCATCAAGTGCCCTAAAAAAAAATCGCAAATAATCCACCTCCCACGACATTGTGCAGCCCAACAACAGTGTTGTTCTTACATTTCCCCACAACAACAAAGGTACACATTATGTTCTTAGAGTACACAAAGCAACACACACTATGTACAAAAGTACACAAACCTTTATAAGCCGGTATTTGGAACCACCTGCCGGCCACCTGTTGCCATGCTCATTTAAAATTTCACAGCTAAGAGAAACTTTACACTTGAAGTATTTATGCTTTTCCTTATTTACCTACTGACTAGGTTAAGACAATATTAGTTAGGTACTGCACGGAAACTGGGGAACATTTTGTGTGGGTTATTGTGGTCAAACTTACATGTAGTTAATGTAAAACAGCATTAATTTGTAAGTTAATGCTTCATCATCATCATCATCTGCCTATATTGTTCCCACTGCTGGGACACAGGCCTCGACCTCTCTTCGAGAGGGAGTGGGCTAATCTTCAACCCGGGCCCAGTGCGGGTTAGTAAATGTAACATGTCTTCGAATTTTTGGTTCTAGGACACGACGGTTTCCTCACAGTTAATGCTTGGATTGTAAATAAAAACTAAATATGTTTTATGTACAATCCAAGCATTTTATTTGTTTGGCGTCAGGTCCAAAACTAAGAAAAAGAGAGAGTAGAGTTGTTTGCAAAAACAGTAATTTTTGTCTGTAATGTCTGTGTGTGTTGTGTGTATGTACCTATCTAATCGGGCTAAGGCCGCTTCTAGTTCAGCGAAGGAGTGAGCTTGATCTCCACGCTTGGTCAGTGCTGGTTAAGTGGTTAGTAATTTCAGAACAAAAGTTCAGGGTTTCATAACGATGTTTCCCTTCACCGTTAAAGACGACGCCGACCGCACAGTGGCGCCCTCATCGTTTGTTTGGTTATTTCTTTTATTTTAGAATGAAAATGCAGAAAATAAGCACGTTAAGTTGTGCTCCACAAGATTATACGTTAATATTATTGCAAACGGTAGTTTTACATTTTTTAGTTTTATTATAATTACTAAAACGGATAATAGTTTTATCCGTAAACGTATAATCTTGTGGAGCACAACTTAACTTGCTTGTTTTCTGCATTTCCATTCTAAAATAAAAGAAATAACCAACCAAACGATGAGGGCGCCACTGTGCGGTCGGCGTCGCCTTAATCAGTGGTGTCCAAGACAAGAAATATAAGCGACTTAGAAAGGACGCATAACTTTGATAAAGTCACATTGGTACTTGCAGGTTTCAACTCATTGCTTCGGGCATAAGATGCGGATCAGATAAGAAGCATGCCACCGCGACATACTAAACCTTATTCTAAATAATTCAAGTTTGATCAATGTAATATAATTATCAATTTTATTGTTTCCAAGGAGCAAAATGGAATAGTACATGCATCTCAAAATCATGGCACACTGTGCAGAGGACAACCAATAAAGTTCAGACACAACCAGGCGAAGGAAAGGTAAATAATTAAATTAATTCGTTTATCATCATTTTTATATTATTTGATTAAAAACAAACTATAGCTCACGTATTTAATTGTAACTAAAAAATCTGTGCCACAGCCTAACAAAATGCATACTTGCATTTACCAGCGCTCGAACGGACGGATGGCCGTAGGTACAGGCGGACGGAATAACGGGCCCGTCGATAATTAACTTTGCCGCCCAGGGCGTCGCGGACGAGTCAATTCGGATTTTTTGCCGTCTTTTATTCAATTTACTATTATATAGTTCTTAGATTTTTTTTTTAATTTCTTTTCGTAAATTTAAATTTATGAAATAGTTTGGGATGGTTGCTAGCTTAAAATACTCAATAAATTCTCTTACCGTTTGTGTCCAGGATAAATTAAAATCAATATCCAAAGTCATATTATATTCAACCGTCAGCCTAAGCGTTCGAAAACTGCTGATTGTCGTCAACACTTTTCGGACGTCATAATTACTTATGAGAGTGACAAACGCCCGCCCTTCACCACTTCAGTGCTTTAGCTGAGAAGAAGAAGTGGCGCAACAAATTCCACAAAAGCGCAACTGTGTCTTCAGTTAGAACAACTTGATAAGGACAGCAGTATTCCTCTCAACTTAGAACTTGCTCAAATCGCCATTTTTTTGACAATCGCGGTAATTATGACAATGTCAGTAATACTCAATACTCAATACTTTATTGCTTTTTTTTTAGTAACACCGGTAGACGTCCAAATTGGTAATTATACTCTGCATGCCATGTAAACTGTTAAGTCATTGACTACCACCGCGGTCACACGGTGTCCGCCAACAACAGAGGGGCAATTCTCGTAATTTTAAGAACGTTCACAGTCTGATCTCAGTCTCAATCTGTCAAAAACATCTCTAATTTCCCTACATTTTGAAAAGTTTTTGACATTTGTTTGTCACCGAGATGAGACTGCGACTAGATTTTGAACGTTTTAAATTACGAGATTTGGCCTTCTGATTTTCTATTGTGGCTCTTGTTGTCAGGCCATTTTCTTATTACTTTAACACGCTGACTGTGTTAAAGTAATAAGAAAATGGCCTGCACTAAGAAAATAAAGAAAAACGTTTTCCCGTTAGCCCACTTTGCATAAGTACATACTCGTACATACATATTATATATCCAAACTTATTCACATGTTCTTCTAACACATACAAATCTTTTATGTGCTACATTCGCACATATATCATCGTTAAGTAGCTCCAATTAAACATAAAATTCTGTTTGGAACTTAATGTGAAACCACACGGGGTTCTTGTGCCCGGGTAAGTCAATTAGAACATCCTAATTTGAAGAGGTAGCGGGGTTGGTATGGGCGGGTGCGGGTAGCGGGTTGACGACAACTTTTCAATAACTTCAAACTAGGTCAAACACGGTGGAGTGACGATCAGCAGGGTGGCTGGTAGCAGCTGGATGACAGCTGCCGATAATTGAGTTGAACGGCGTGCAATTGGAGAAGCCTATGTCCAGCAGTGGACTGCAGGCTGATGATGAAGTCGAACACCAGTAGGGCAAATCGGGTTGACGTTAAGGAAACTTTCCAGATTCTTGTAGATTTCAAAACGTTTTATGAACCAGCTGGTTTGACCCATCTGGTTGCTTTGGTGGCTTATTTGAGACGTGTCACGTCTCAACTGTAGCTGTAATTTTGATCTGATCACGCAAATTATGTTCCTAGTCTGACATCATCATCATCATTATTTGCCTAGCCTTTTCCCAACTATGTTAGGGTCAGCTTCCAGTCTAACTGGATGCAGCTGAGTACCAGTATTTTACATGGAGCGATTGCCTATCTGACCTCCACAACTCAGTTACTAGTTAATACGATACCCCTTGGTTAGAGTGATTGTCAGACTTTCAGGCTTCTGACGACCCGTAATGACTGTCAAAGATCCACGAATGACAGCTGGGACCAACGGCTAACGTGCTTTCCGAAGCACGGAGGGGTCTTGGTATATAAAGATGAAGATGACGATGATGATGATGTTGTAGTCAGAAATATTGGTGTATATAAATATTCGCAGGCGAAACTCGATTCACTCCGATCACGACATGGGCAAATCACGGCAACATCTGAATAAAGTAAGCGGTTAGACTGTTCATTTGGCTACCACCAGATCTAATTAAAGCAGTGTCAAAAGTCAGTGTCAAAAGTCGAAGTCCATACAAAGTTTTATTCTCCTTGCACTCTGTTTCTCGAATTTCCCTCGCCACTGTAACCGCATCCTCCACGTGCTAGCCTATTCTTTTTGTCAAATGTACTTCATCACGCGTCTAATTACTCGGTACATTTTAACGTACATTAAGTAACAAGGACCTCGCGCCGTGACTTGCAGAATTTTTAAAAACTCTGTGATGATATTGTGTAAGTTTTTTAAGAGATTTCACGCTTTTTATTATTAGTTTAATGTGAACAAAGGTGCTATTTCTATACCATTAGCAGCCTGTTTATTTCAATTATAGTGAAAGTCACGGTAAGTATACTCAAAAAAGTTATTTAGGTCAAACTCCTCCACAGCCAAATATTAACTAATGAGGGAGTATGTGGTGCTTTTCTTACATATGAATACTTGAGTAATAAACCGGCATTTTACGAGTTTTTTTTCATATTAAAAGAAAATAAGGTGCTGAAATCAAGACTAACTTTTTAAAAGTGTTGTTGTTTTGCAGTACTGTCAACCGCATATTAGTTACACGTGTGCTACGAAAACCGCACTTACTGCGAGAGACTGTAGGTGCTTTTTAAAAATATTCGAAAGGCCAAAATAATGATCCAGATTTTTAGGGTATAATATCATAGAGATAACACAAAAGCTAAAACTGATAACAAAATTCCCAGAATTCAATTTATCACTAGCAGTTGACTTACATTTTGACGCCATCTCATCAGCCGGCACGAGTGGTCTATAAAGGGTAAAACGAACAAGATAACATTGAAACAACAGACGGAAAGAAACTTAATTATTTCCGAAAACCGTATAGGTAAACAGAAAGATCAAAACATTTTGATTGAGCTATTTGTTTATGTTAAATGTTGGGACAATGAACCTCATTCAAAGGAGTTACCGAGTAAATACACCTGCTATACTCAGAGGATTATCGGTGTTCAGTTTTTAAAGGATTAAGAAAAAGTGAAAGGTCTTTTGTGCCTCATTTTTTTCCGTTATCACAATTGGTGATATTTTATATTATTATTATATTCACACTGTTTTTTATATATTTATATTTAATAGTCGTAGTCGTAGTCGTATTTAGTAGTCGTGTGTCGTAGTGTAGTAGTGTAGTATTTAGTAGTTTTTTTTAATAGTCAGCACTAGCAGTACAGTTTAAGTTCACTCACACTGCACTAAACTAACTCAAAAAGTTTTACCCTTTTCAGTCTTCGCACTAAATCTGTGTTGTCATATTTGACTGCCTTGTAAATTGAAACCTCTTTATATTTTTTTGAAACTGAGAAAGTTCCTTCGGCTGCTTAACTTATTTTTAGTGATCGACGGTTTGAATCCATATTTTCGCAAAAGTTTCGTCTGAACGCTGTTACATTTTCTCAATTCTTTTCGGAAGTATTAGAGAGGAAAGGAAAACAATAATTTGTTTAGACTGTTTTTTGTACTTAATAAAACTAGGGCTGCACCATATCCTAGTTGCCCTTCTTTCACATACCCAATACCTTCCTGAAATTACCATAAAAACACATAAATACGAAAAACAAATCAACACCAAACAAATCGCGACAAATCGGCTTAGCCTTATTACAGTGACGTCGTTGAACGATGACACCTACCTCCGTCAAACTGACGGCTGTACCCGTTCCGTGACGGAGGATGGCCGCCTATTGACGGGATGACAAGGATGGGCAGTATTGACGGTCAAAGCCGTGATGTGTGAATTTGCGAAACAAACGTGTTTGAGATGGGATGATTGAGAGAATATGACGTGTGTTTTGTTTTGTTTTGAGGGTGGCAGGTAATTTTGTGGGGATTGTTGCTTTGTTTGTTTCGCTAGGGATTGTCTCTATTGAATCTATTGATGATAACAATATTTTGCGTAAATATAAGTTGTTTTTCTCTATTTTTTTTCTATTCTACAGATGCATATGTCACACCCCCATAGATAGATCTCTGCGGCTCTGCGGAGAGACATGAAGCCTTTCCGCAGAGCCGCAGAGAGTAAAGTTTTGCATATCAATTCAATTGACTGATATGAACACAAGGCCGCCAAAGCGATAGTACCTAATCTAGTAAGTAGGTATAATTTTTTAATAACTTATTCCATAGAACAATTCCTGATCAATAGCACGACAAACGTCAACTATTATTCCATACATCAGCTCTGAAGGCGAAAGCGTTACTGATCAATAATGATTCGCGATAGTAACATATATACTCGTATATTTGCAGAGTTATAATCAAAAGATTAATTAAAACAACTGAAAGAGTTGTATTCACGTTTTGGATGATTATAAATAATCCTACATTGCCCCGCAAATAGCAAAATAACGTAAGAAAATTTGAATTTTGCGGTCTACCTTTGCACAGCCCCCTTAATTAAATCCTGCTACCATAATATTATTACGGAACCAACTACATGTCATCCCAAATTACCCTTCATTATCACCCCTTATCAGTGAACTATCAGCCGCAAATTACCCATTGATTATATCACCATCACAAATCTGCGTCTTCAATTAATTCAATTGTTCAATTAATGCTATCTGGAATCGTATCATGTAATTCGTGCAGGGTGATTGTAGGAAGTGTTATTATTAGTCAATTAAACATAAATCTAAATTAGAGGGAACGGTTAGAATAGAGGTTTAATAAATACCTAATTAGCTGCTATGATGACTGTCGCTCTTTCAATTCCCAAACGAGACAAACATTTGCATGATCCACAGAATTATGGTTGTTCCAGGTCTGGGTGTTCGTGGATGTTAGCTTTGTGTTTTTTTCCTGTTTTGTCCCACTGCTGGGCAAAGGTGTTCCCTAGCTTCTCTTTATACTTTGTGTCACCAGAAATCTGGTGGAGTATGACGGAATCCTAAAAATGTATGTTATATTCGTCTACATAATATTAGGTCCTTACATATGAAATTGGCGTTTTTCGTACTGGCCACTTTAATCACGAATTTCTCCTCTTTGGTAAGGAATTCCAAATTCAAATTTGTACAGCTATTTACTCATGTATTTGTGCTTCGATGACCGTCATTCATTTGTTTTTTTTCTTCTGTTTTTTCTGTTTGCGTCACTCATTTTACAAAATGGAAAATTTAAAATATCGCATTATTTACGAGTACGAGTTCCGCCGTGGCACTAGTGCTGCGGAAACGACTCGAAGGGTGAATGATGTGTATGGCGGTCATGTTGCAAAAGAAAACACAGTTCGTTTTTGGTTCCAACGTTTTCGTTCTGGAAATTTCGACCTGCAGAACAAGCCCCGTGGACGGCCTGAGACCCAAGTTGATAATGGAGAATTGAAGGCTATTGTGGAAGCGGAACCATCGCAAACCACGTCCGAGTTAGCTGCAGGCTTCGATGTTAGTGATAAAACTGTTTTAATTCACTTGAAGCAAATTGGGAAGATTAAAAAGCTTGAAAGGTGGGTACCTCACGAATTGACTGAAGCAAACCGGCAAACGCGCGTCGACTGCTGCGTTACATTACTTGAATTGGAATGTCTTAGACATCCTCCGTACTCCCCGGACCTTGCTCCAACAGATTACCATTTTTTTCGCAATTTGGATAACTTTTTGCAAGGGAAAAAATTCAACTCCGATGGGGCAGTCCAAATCGCCTTCAAAGATTTTATTGATTCCCGTCCGACTGGTTTTTTTAGTAAAGGGATCAATGAACTACCTATAAGATGGCAAAAGTGCATTGAAAACAATGGTTCATACTTTGATTAATTAAATATATTATATTAAAAAATATTCGACTTTTTGTTCCTTCCATACAAAACGCCAATTTCATATGTAAGGACCTAATATTATACAGGGTGAAATTGAACACATGCGACAAATCGAAATGGGAGATTGTACTCGTCATTATGAACCACTTTTACTATGGGACCAAACCTGAAATCACGAAAAAAAAATCAGCTGTTTCCTACATTTATGTTCGCATAACTCGTCCAAATGCAGGGAACAGCTGATTTTTTTTTTCGCGTGTTCAGGTTTGTTCCCATAGTAAAAGTTGTTCATAATGATGAGTATAATCTCCCATTTCGATTTTTCGCATGTTTTCAATTTCATCCTGTATGTGGGTTATAACACATTCTTGCGGAATAATAATAATTATTGTTCTTATTCTTGTGTGCTGCATTTTCTGTGAAATCTTCCATAACAATTTTTGTGCGAATGTCGAACCTATGACTCACAACTTAGAAGCCAATGTCTGAGCCACTCCGTAACCATCCTATCTTTAATTCTTTCATCCTTTTAAATTTACCTAAAATAACAGAACCCTAACTTCAAGCCACATATTTCAGTGCTATAATACCCCGGAAGGTCCTGATACCCTCGCGAAACTAAGCCGTGACCCTGTATGATAATATAATATATTAAGACCGCCATCTATTTAGGAACCGGTAGGATCCCCTTTCTTACACAAAGGCGTTGGAGTATGAATGAGAAGTGGAGCGCGTTTATGCAATCATGACCTCTTAGTATAAGTGTGAACTGATGTATACCCCACTGTAATACAGTAGCAACTAGTATTGTGGCTGTTACTAGCGGCCTTATTTATTGTAATGTCAATAGTATACTTAAGGTAATTGTGCATACCTAAATAAATAAATGTTGCGTGTACTAATATTTGCAGGGGCTGATCTAGTTATGTTGGAAATGACATTGACATCTCGAACAGTTTTAAACTACGGATAGTAGTCCCAAATGCCGCACATAACTGATATATATCTTATTTGTGCCACAGATAGCACAGCTTTGCTGTTTATGTATATTTGCTGTTAATGAAATTATAAGGATTATGTTCTAGAATTCGTTAGAGGCTGATTGAATAAAAGTAATATACCTACTAAATTATTTATTAACACGTTTTCAAAAATAAGCAGAGCTGGGTTTTGTTATTCAATAAAAAATCTATTGGCTAGGTAACTACATAGTTTGGGTAGGCATGTTCCGTAATCCGTATTACTACTATTATGTACCTACCTTAGATTTATAGCTCGTCTTATTTATACTCTTGGGTCCCAATGTAATTTCCATAACAAAACCAGCTCGGCCAAAAGGAGAGGTCGCTAATTACACTATATTTCTTTCGCACAACAGACGTGACAATTTTGCTGGGTATATTCCTATACTTACGAGCAAGGTAATGTCTTCAAACTGGCTAAATGTAACATACAATTCACTATTTGGACCTCAGGCAACCAATTTATGATTATCTCTTAGCTACCACGGGTTATTTCAATGGTTTAATTGTTTTTTTTTAATCTTTATACGGACGCTTTTAACGTGCACGTCTTTCTACATCGTTCTCACACCTATAATTTCAACTTGATTAATAAGGCCAATATTTTGTAAGAATTTATGTTGATACTAGCTGCACCCCGCGGTTTCACCCGCGTAAATGTCGATCCCGTGAAAATATCGAGATAAAAAGTAGCCTATATCTTAATACAGCGTGTCAGCTACCTCCATACAAATTTTTATCAAAATTGGTCCAGCCGTTTGAGCGTGAAGAAGTAACATACATAAAAACACACACACACACACTCACAAACTTTTGCTTTTATAATATTAGTGTGATGTGACGAAAGAGTGTCCGTGGAGTTTTTTACCCGTTCTTCTCCATACGAACCTACTACGCTTTGCAATGGGCAACTAGCTTCATCTTTCTGACTGACCGAACCCTTGAAAATTCAAAAGTGTCTACAATTAGTTTATTTGAAAGAAATGCTTCGAGTTCGAGTCATGCAACTCATTTCTATGTATCTTACCTACATTCTGTCGTTAAAATGCAAGCGCCAATCGTCCTTTGCAAATTATTTTCTTTCTTCAAAATGAAAAGAAAAATACTGGGATATTTTAAGATAGAAGATCTACATACATATATTAATAATTTTATTCACTTTGCTTACTTCTACAACGGCCTAAACCTTTTACTTCAGTGGTTTCTAAAATATAATTTGTAAACATGAAACCCTGTAAGACGATTACTTACATATGTACATAGTAATCGGCTTAGGTAAGTTTATTTGTAAATAAATGTTCGTATTATATCTAGTTTTTATGAGTGAAAATATAAAATATTTTTTTTTTGGGAAAATCCATAAGTGCACGACTGGTAATGCTCATTTAATCGTATAAAAAACCATATTAGTTAGTTTTTTATTAATTATAATTAAAATACTTTGAATAAAAGAGCCATTTTCAATAGGGTTACTCCTATGGGTAAAACAAATCTATTAAAAAAAAAATCGACTCAATTAATTAATTTTTTCGCAAGCTACATGTTCTCAGCACACTTGATTGACGGGCATTTTTTTGGAAATATTTTGATGTTTTTTTTTCGTTTCTGCTGCATTAAATCAATTTTAGAAAAGTCCAGAATTAATCTCCATTAAATTATCTATACAATGGTATATAAACTAAGTAGGTTCTGGGTACTAGCAGGAGTATAACAATAGAAACAGTTGCAGAATGGAGGCAAAAATTTTTTTTCGATCGTGGAGCACTCTCTTCAAAGTCAAAGTCAAAGCATTTATTTCAAATAGGCACATAAAAGGTACTTTTGAACGTCAAAAATTATCTTAAAATAGAATTGATTCTAGTCGCCCCTTCGCATTATGAGTCGTGCAATATCTGATAAAGTTTCCATAATAATATCATGAGGCACTTACGTAACGAGCGAATTCAATAAAGATGTTACCTATAACAACTACAATAGGTAAATGGAAACTAGGTAGAAGCACCACCTACACAGAAAAGAGAAATGTATCACACGTCACAATGAATTGTTTTCTATTGATATTTCTTCGGACAGTTGTGGCTAAGGTAAAGGGCTTGTGGCTAAGTAATAACAGCCGCACGGGTCGATCGATCGGTTATGCTACGCTTGCCACAGTTGGTCCGTGGATGGGTGACCATCTTCACATACCAAGACCGGAAGGGTCTTGGTATGTGGTTCGGAAAGTACGTTAAACCGTTGTTCCCGGTTGTTATTCGTGGATCTTTAACAGTCGTTACGGGTTGTCAGTAGAGCGAAAGTCTGACAACCAGTCTTACCAAGGGGTACCGTTTTACCTAGTCATTGGGTTGTGGGTTAGATAGGCAGTCGCTCCATGTAAAATACTGGTATTCAGCTGCATTCTGTTAGGCTGAAAACCCACGTGGAAAAAGGCTAGACAGATGACGACTTCTTCGGATACATTCGCCGTCCAAAACATGAGCAGCAGCTACCGCAGCGGGGTCCACAGGTTTTTCTTCCCGTGAAAAACTACGGTTTATTAGGTATTCACCGTGTGTAGGCACGGTCCTCATAAGTGTTGTATGGATCACTATGGAATCTTGTCGACGGACACGTTTTCTCTACGGCGCGGCTTATACGTTCTACCGTAATGAAACCGTAACACACTCATAACGGCAATTGATCGCAACAGATTTCATATTGACAGAAAAGCCTTGTTCATTGCGTTATTTATGTATATTTTTTACACCTATTTCCTTCAATACCCTTCTATTATAATTGAAAGTGTGTGATGCAATCAGACAGTGCAGGGCTGCTAATACAGCAAATGGCGGTGGTCACTTCTTAAATTATACCCCATTATTTCCTTTATAATAATAGCTTTGTACCTATAAATTGTTATAGGTACGTATACATATCTTTGTCTTAATTAATACGGAATACTAAAAAGTCTTAATTTACTAAAGTGGCTTCGTAATTAATACAGCAAGGTCTACCCGGGAGCTAATTTAGTAGCAATCCGTAAGAAATTACCATTTTCACTGGGACTCGGCAAAAACTGGCATTAATTATAATGGCTGGCGATTCCATTTATTGTAAAAGAAAAAAGAAAGAAAAAAAATGCGTTTTTATACGAAAAGTAGATGTAATGTTATGCAGGGCGAGTTTTTGAGATGGGACTGCCTGTCGGGCGAAATCTGACACTGAGATTGGAAAGCGGAAACAAAAAAAAAAGGTTTTTTAGAAAAATAAAATAAAAAGTAAATGCCTAAGATCTTTAAACATTTCGCCTAATTAATTTGCCTAGCCTTTTCCCAAAAACATCGACGCCGGCTTCCAGTGTAACCAGATGCGGCTGACCTCCACAACCCAGTTACTGGGTAACACGATACTTGCTAAGGCTGGTTGTCAGACTTTTGGGTTTCTGACTACTCAGCACGCATCATCAAGCATTAGGCAGTGCTGAAGGGGGGACTGTCTCTGTCTAATTTGAATAAATGACTTTTGATTTGATTGATTTGACTCGTAACGACTGTCGAAGATCCTCGAATGACAGCCGGGACCAACGGCTAAACGTGCTTTCTGAGGCACGCGTTCGCAGACCAACCGCGGCAAGCGTAGTGTAACCTCCAATTGACTCGGCTGTTATCGTTTACGAGTCCCTCTTTAAAACATCACACTCATACCTATAGGTATTATTATTTCTCTGGTTATGTTATAATTTTCTCATGTAATTAGGGTGGGTATATAGCCATCAAATCAAGATTCCAAACTACTACAGAATATTTTCTAAAATCCCAAAAACACTGCCCCTTTCAGAGATCTAACTCAGCACTTAGCAGGTCGCATTGCCGTCCACTAGACAAATGGTGGTGGTTAACAAATTATTGTTTCATCATCATCAATACATATATTTTCCCTCAACTTATTCTTTTTTATGTTCGTGTTCTTTTTCTGCGTGATGTTTACCGCAAATTAACGTATCTTCTTTCTTTCTTGATAGCATTATTCAACTGAAAGATGTTCACTGCTGGATACCATAAAGCCTCGTACAAACATCGTTGCTACTGCCGGTCTGGTACTGTAGGCCGCCCGTACTTCGTATTTTATTGTTAATTCGTACCACGCTAGGCCAGATCAAAGTCAAAATTATTACCAGTGACGTCTTGTCGCCTGAACTATGCGCATCAATTCTTGATTAATTTGTAGCGGTACATGCGAACAACACGTCATACTGACGTCACGCAAATCCTGCATCTCGCAAGCAGAGTTTACCGCGCAACTAGCATAGCTACAACAGCCCGACATGAATCATCGGGCAGTTGACCGCCAGACAAACACCCGTCTGGTCGGAGGATTCTCCCTTTTCTATAGAGTATGAGTGAACTTTACACCCTCTTTCTCATACCTCTATAAATTCACCGTACAAATACTATTGTGATAATCCGTAATATTCCAATTAACTGTATAACAGATGATTAAAGCAAACACAGGGCCTGTCAGACTGCTAATTATGTACATTTGTCATTCCAAATCAACAGTGAGGTGAGTGACGTAGACTTGACGGGGCTATGCGAGTCATACCCCACCTGTTGATTTTAATTACTGTTAACTAATTCAAGCTATATTATCGTGAGATCTAATCTGGGCATTCTATCGCTGTCAAGTGATTGCGCTGTGTCCAGCGATGTTATGGTAATTTGTTCCTGTCTTATTGCAGGGCAAGGGTTGGCCTAAATTGGCCTCCTAATAATCTAAATTGGGTAGTCGAGTTTAATTGAATACCTTCCAATTTAGACAGCGGAGCGACAATATTCAGTTACTACTGTCATTTGTTTTTACTGTTCAATATTGTTTTTTGCTGACCGTCTAATATTTTCATCATAGCATGAGCTAGTCATGAGCTATCACACAATCACACTAATATTATAAAGGCGATAGTTTGTGAGTGTGTGTGTGTGTGTGTGTGTTACTTCTTCACGCTCAAACGGCTGGACCAACTTTGATAAAATTTTGTATGGAGGTAGGTGACACCCTGGATTAACATTTAGGCTACTTTTTATCCCGATATTCCCACGGGATTGACATTTATGCGGGTGAAACCGCAGGGCGCAGCTAGTTCTTCTATAACCCATACCGATACGATAGAAGAAATTATCATAGTTGTAATTCGGATTATGGTAATCACACATTTTGTTTGCACGTAAAAATATCGCGGCGGGATTTTATCGCGCAATGGATTACTTACCAACTCACGGTGTTCAGTTGAGCATTGAGAATCCAATACAATACAACCCAGCGCGTCGAAAAATCACACTCTTGGACTTTCAACTCTGCGCACTAAACAGTGCGTTTAAAATCCAGTGCGCGAAAACCAATCGCCGCGGGAAAAAATCGCCCGTGCGAACCTGGACTTAAGCAGGCGGGAAGACGCTGCTGATCCTCTTGACATAATTCCGTCTCTTTTACGACTCCCAAGGGTGGTTAAACAGTTACTTACTTACCACATAAAACACGTGCCTCCCTTAGGTACCGCCACGTCCTTCCGGGACGTGCCATAGTAACTTAAATCTTTCTCCCTCCTTAAACATTACAGACCTCTAATTTCAGGACCCTAGAACTAGAGCCATAAAGGGCGTAATCTAATAGATCCAAATTCATAGATAAGTCTGTTCCCAAACAATCCAATTATTGCCACCTTTTATTACCTGGGTGTAAAAAGGATTTATGTCTCCCTCCGAAATCAGGGCCTTTGTGGAGTTGGCTGTGAAACATGCGACATTATAAAAGTAGGAATTGCCTTTCAAACGTTTTCTAATCGATCAAGTGAAAAGTTTAATCGATCTAGCAGCGTGATGGGGCCTATTAGATGCACACATAAAATATAACAAGAAGAAAAAATACTTAAGAATATATTCCTATAATTATGAAAGTTGAGTGAAAATACTGTTTATTTTTTTAAGTAAAGGTTTTCAGCAGACCTGCTAGAAGAAAACATTATGAAAATGAATCGTGTTAGAAAAAAACAATGTGTAGATTTCTGATGATTTATCCATAGGGGCTTGTAGACAACAAAAGAAAGCAAAAAAAAAACCTATGGCAGTAAGTCGGCCTCTATACATTTCTGTGCTTGAAGTTTTAAATAAATAAAGAAGGGTTCAGTTGGTTTCACTGAGGATCCCGGAGTTTCTATACCGGATAACACCAAAATAAGGTAAACATCACCATCGCGTTTTGAAGCATATTCCATCAAAAAAAGAGGTAATATTATGTAACACAACATAGCCTCATTGTTACTGATAAAGGCCTTTTTAATACTGTATCGATAAAAACTTACGTTTCAAGAATACAACCATTAGTTACCTAACGATCAACGCTATAAAAACATACGACCTAAGTCTACCAGACAAAATCCCGAACACGTTTCCATTCACAGGCATTGAAAACCGATACAGGCTGAATGGAATCCTGCTCTATACAAGTAATTGTCAATACCACAATGCGTGATGAATAATGTAACTCTCGGGCGCCGCGTTTCTCTGTCGCACGCGTCGCGGTGTGAATGTCCGGCTTTATTTGCCGTAATTAATTCGATTACGCGAAGCATTATGCGGGTGACAGCGGCTCGTGTGATAAGGGTCAACTTTTCACCAACTTATTTGTCGTATTGCTTTGTTTTTTTGGGCTAATTGTCGATATTTCTAAAAATAAATCGGTGTGGGTGCTAAGAGGTTAATTAGAGGGGATTGTGGAGTTCTATTTTTGGTTGGAAGTGGACTTCTTCATTTTTATTTATGGTATTGTTTTGTTTACATTTCCTACATAAAATGTAGCGAAATCATAAAAATTGTTTGTCTTGACAAACATCAAAATACGTCATTTTCAGGAACAGTTGCCAACATAGTTATGTCGTCTTCTATCTGATGCTCTCGTCTCCATCTGCAAAGCGATTTGTTTTGGCACAGACTACCTACTTGCGTGTTTTATGGTTACATCAATATATTGCTAGGACTCTTTCAGCTCCGTCCAGCTATGTGAGTTTACCTACCTTACACATTAAGTATGTTTTTCTGTAATTAATATAGGTGTATAATCAATTGAATAATCTTCTTATTTTAATAAATCTGATGGTTCAACTTTAAATCGCGCAAAACAAGCTTGTTGAGCGAAATAGGATTTAACTTAAAAGCACATATTTAAAATTAATTAAAGTCTTATTTGAGTACAAATACGTAAAAGATGTTAAATCTTAAGCTGTGTGTTTTAATTAACTGTGTTTGAATAGGATTTCCAACGTAGAGTTGTTACTAAATACTAGTTTATTTGGGCATGATTATTTATTTTGAGTTTTCGCAACCAAATATTTACAGTCAGCGTCACAAAAGTCAAAGTAACGGTTAAATTTGTTTCTTCACTATTTTAACTGTTACTTGAATGAATGAAGAAACACATTTGCCGTAGTATCATTAAAGGTCAAGTAAAAGTCAATACTTTAACTGATTACTTTAGTTGTTGATGAAGAAACTGAAGTAATATGTGTAACCTTTGACCTAGACTAGAGTCAAGAGCAAGCCCATTTCAAATATTAAAAAAAACTGTCCGTAATACATAAAAAAGCAAAAAGTTGATTTAATTAAATATTTGAAAATAAAAGCATTTGTCTAGTCAAATACATTCGTATTTACTATCAACTTCTCAGAATTCAAATTCATTTTATGCTAAAGTCCTTAGCTATCACCGAAATTAACACAAAATAAAACAATGCTCTTAAACGAATTCACAGAATACTTTATATCTTTTAATTTAATACAACATTATCTTAAATTTGTGGAATTGCACATAAAATTCGACCCTCGTATAACCAGGAATGTCACATTGCTTTCCAAGATGGCCGGCACACAAAATGGCGGGGTTTATTGCTTATTTATTTAAATGAGCTCTAATTAGGAAGGTCGATGTGTTTTTTAGGGGAATTATTTATTAGCTGTACGCGGCGATTATAATTATTGTTATGTTTTATATAAACATTCTAACTGTCCATTTTTTTTTCTCCAAATTATGGAGCGCTGGGAAGTTTTCTAATTAATAAAAATAAGCCAGGTTTTAGTTTACGTCAGCAACTGTGAGTGTTACGCAACTGATTCCGTTCGCACTTTTCCGTAACGAAATAGACCGCTTTTTCGGGGAAATTTCGCGTAATGTCTAGGTGCTTATGTAAATAGCCCAGTGATAAATATAAAAGTTTCCTTTTGATATTTTTTCTAGTAAAATAAAGGTAAGGTAAGTAGGTCCTACCCGTAGTGGTCCTCCCATTTGTAAAAAGTGTTAAGCGTGACTTTCTGTTTGAATTAGTTATAAATATTATTTTTATTTTGTAAGTCTGTTCCATGGCGGTTCTTTATTCGAAATGTTGAAATAATTTACAATCTATAACCATTCAACCAAAACCAATTCTATCATTAAAACTGCGACACAAAACTTTTCTCTCACAAAATACGAAATCGCTTCGAAAAAATTAAAGAGTATAATAATTAAACCCACAATCGCATCAAACCAATCAACAAAGCAGCTCTTCAGGCTGAAACTGTGTCGCGTGCAGAAATTTCAGAAGATGCTAGATAAAGGTTCTTTCAGTGGCTGAAAAGGAATTTGAACAATGGCGGTGAATGTGGAACGGGCACCCGCGGTCCTCAGGGCTGGTCAAATATGGAATTTTGGACGGCGCTTATAAGATTTTTGGGGATATATATGTTTCTTTGAAGATTCTTTTTAGAAGTAAATAGAAACATGATTATGTATGATCGCCTGTTGTTATTTTCGTGTGAGCACATAATATTAAATGAAATCAATACCCGGTTTCTTGAATGAAAGTCAACACAAATATTAAATTACTTAACAAAAATCTTCATATATGTTAACTGCTGTGATTAGCTAACTAAATTATCAACATGGAGCCAATCCTAGGGGAAATTCACGTAATTTTAAGAACTTCACAGTCTGATCTCAGTCTCAATCTGTAAAAAATACCTCTAAGTTCCCTAATTTTTTGACAGGTTTTTGACATCGATTGTCGCTGAAATGGGATTGCGACTAGAGGTTGATCGTTTTTTTTACTACGGGAATTGGCTTCAGATCGCAAAACATTTGACACGAGTTTAATCTTGACACGTCCATTTTCTGTCAACTTATTTATATCGTTTAGTAACAACGCTCAATATTTTATTGTAGGTATAGTCAACAGCAAAAGTAGATGATGCATTGAGTTTATAACTTTTGGAGTCAAAACTGATCACGAATATAATATGGCAGCTGTACTAGTAGTAAATGTTTGGTATAATTTACAATCACATACTTTTGAATCACTTCGACGCTACACTGTTCTGACGCGAACTCCGTTCATTAGTATTGAATTTCTGATTTCATCATCTACTTTTGCTGTTGACTGTACAAAATTCATTATTCAAACTTTCTCTGCATTCCACTATTTTTCTGAACAAAAATAATATTTTATGCTTAGTAATTAGCAAAGTCACATAACGATAACTTTTATAAAAACTACCTCTATAAATCAGCGACCATTCGTCGCCACCCCTGATATCCGTCCAATCAAGCCACGCATCCGTTCAAAGACTCCGTTTAAGATATTTCGCTCGCTTCACACAATGAAGTAGTTTCCAACTCCTTGGTCTAAAGTGCACGCCACTTCTAGCATTTATCTTATATTCTGTGTATTGTGTGTGGCTAGTATTATTTGTGTGCTTGTGGGGTTATGACGTTGTATGTAGGTAATGGATTGGTTTGAGGAGTGATGGGATCGCTACGTCTTGGTTGTGTTTATGCACTGCACTTTTCTCATAAGAATAGGTAATAATAGTCTGTCATCGGCCCAATATTTAAGCAAATCTTTATATGTAGTAAGTACTCAATATTCTTTTTGGAGATTAAGTATTGAATTCTTTAGCTGTAAGTATTATCAACATTATCCGGCCTCGTAGCAACCTATTTCAATTTTAAACTCAATATTTTAATTATATAAAAATGTTATTTGATTAATATTAGTTTCCATTCCAATTCGTTCGATCGATCAGGTTAAGCTACGCTTGCCGCTGTTGGTCCGTTGATAGGTCCATCTTTACATATTATCAAGACCCCGCCGTGCCTCGAAAAGCGCTATAAGCCGTTGGTCTGCCATTCATGGATCTTTGACAATCGTTACGGGTCGTCAGAACCCCGGAAGTCTGACAACCAGTCTTACCAAGGGGTATCGTATTACACAGTAACTGGGTTATGGAGGTCAGATAGGCAGTCGCTCTATGTAAAATACTGGTATTCAACTGCATCCGGTTAGACTGGAAGCCGATCTCAACATAGTTGGGATGATTAGTTTCCATTGCAAAGCAGTGTAGTGGCCCAGTAGTAATTGCTTCGACTTACGAGTTGTAATTTATTTCATCACCAGTGCAGTGCTGATTTTTTTTTCGTGATTTCGGAGTTGGTCCCATAGTGAAAGTTGTTCAGTTCGATGGTCTGAAGCTCCTCTTAAAGTTTGTCGGGTTAATTTTTTAACACCTTATATACATATAAGGTGGTCGCATCCGGTCATTCGTTTGACTATTCGGAACGCCAGCGCCATCTGGCGGCGCTCGACAGAGTCTAGCCTGAGTTCGTGGGGAGTACAAGAGAGCGTGCAACGCGGTGGAGCGGCGCTCTTGGACATCGGACATCAAACGAACAACATGTGCTCAGAAACTGTCCCGCGTTCCGTATCTGGTTATATCGTGTACCTATAGTGTGTGATTTGCTAGTGTGATAAAATTTTTCGTGAAATTATAATTTGATTTGAACTGCAAACCGTGTTTCTATTGCGCAATAACCAACACTATACCCATAGTATTCGCCCACAGTTGTTGAAATATGGCTGATAATAACGAGGCACACATGCCTTCTCCGTTACATATATGTATACATCATCATCAACGTAAGATATATACTTAAATGGTTTCCATTGGAACGTTTCGAAGCAAAGAACTCATGGGCAAATGGACAATGTTTTGCACCACGACAGAGTTTTCGATTATTACTACAAATGTTCCATTGGAGTTCGCTAGCTGAACGAAGTAGTCATTGTTATTAGTTCATTACTACTAGTTGGCAACTCCGCCATGTTTACAAGCCATTGTCAGCTGTAACAATGGTGCTAATAGATTGACAGAACGTCACACGAGTGAATGAGTTGAATAAGTTGGTGCGGACTAAGCCTGATAAACACGGTGCGATTTGATTGTCTGTGACATACTATAAGTTATTTGTGGTCCCCAAGATACAAGAGCCGCCTAGTTTGGAGACCGCTGTAAAGATCCAAATGATGATCGCTAACAGCTTCAGACCGGCGTTAAGTTAATTATAAGGTAATACTTGTAACATTGGTTCAATAAATCACTCTAATATAATAAAGGCGAAAGTTTGTGAGTGTATCTTTATGTTTGTTACTTCTTCACGCAAAAACTACGGAACGGATTTGAATTAAATTTGGCACACAGATAGTTTATATCCAGGATTAACACATAGGATACTTTTTATCAAGATATTCTCACGGGTTCGTAACTTATGCGGGTGAAACCGCGGGGCGCAGCTAGTATTTAATAAAGAACGTCAGTTTGTGGACTGGAAAAAAACAGTGGCACTCCGGGAGTGCCGACAGATGTGAAAACAAAACACGAACAGAATACTTAGCCATCACTCACTGACATATCGGATATACATTAAAACCGAGTACATCCCGAGGACAGCCGAACACATTCGAAGCGGTGTCGTTACGGTAACAGTGGCGCGAATTCCATGGTTTTTTCCCATTTCAAAAAATGACCAACGCGCCTAAAGAATGAAAGTAAGTCACTGTTGTTTGATTTATTTGTCCACTCTGCAATCGATATTTTGTTTTATTATTGTTTGTTTGTTGTCATTTGCCAGTGTCGAATTAATGTGTATTGTCTTGGCCCTGACATCAAGCAAGGGACAAAATTGACTAACTTTTATTGCTTGAATACGATGTTTTTTCTCTACTTTGAATGTGTATTTTATGTATTTATTTTTGTAATTTATTTTTTGTTTGTGGAGAATAAAAAAAAATATCTTCAATTTTATTGTATGTCACTGGCAAGAAACAGTTTTACATCGTGTAAATAGGGCTTTAGGAATCATAGGCATCGTGTAAATAGGGCTTTGTAATTTGTGTTGTTTTGAGTATTTCTAACGAAATATTTTAAATTGAGGTAACATTTGCATCGTCATTCATAGAGGATGTTTTAATGCACTCTATTTATTTATAAAAGAAAAACTAAGAAAACCATCCATACTAATCAATCAATCAATCCATTTTGCCTATCGCAGTCCACTGCTGGACATAGGCCTCTCCCAGACTGCGCCACAGCACCCTGTCCTCCGCCTTCCGCATCCAGTCTACCCGAGCCACCTTCTTTAGGTCGTCCATCCATCTAGCTGGGGGGCGTCCCACACTACGCTTGCCGGTACGCGGTCTCCACTCCAGGACTCGTCTGCTCCACCGGCCATCAGTCCTTCGACAGACATGGCCAGCCCACTGCCACTTCAGTTTGCTTACTCTGCAAGCTATGTCGATAACTCCGGTTCTTTTCCGGATAATTTCATTCCTGATTTTATCCTTCAAAGAGACTCCGAGCATAGCTCGCTCCATAGCGCGCTGAGCGACCTTGAATTTGTGGACCAGCCCGACCATCTGTGCCCACGTTTCAGCACCGTTCCAAACTAATATTTATTATAAATTCGAAAGTAACTCTGTCTGTCTGTATGTATGTTACCTTTTCACGCCTAAACCGCTGAAGATCATTTAGACGAAATTTGGTATAGACATAGTTTGAGTTCCCGGGAAAGGACATAGGATACTTTTTATCCCGTTATTCTCACGGGATCGAGACTTATGCGGGTGAAACCGCGGGGCGCAGCTAGTATATACATAAAACAATAAGTATACGAAAAAGCTCAGTTTGAGATAAATATGAAAATAACCTTCTAATAAAATTCATTTATCAAAGAAAGTGTTTTTTTTAAATTAATTATACACATCAGTCAGTTCATTACCTTCAGCTACCAATCAACATATACTTATATTATTTGGGTACATAATAAGGACAAAAGATCTCTTGCAGTTCTTTGGTTATACAATCCCTTAGTTACATAAGAATAACAACAAAATCGAACAGAAGAACGGATTATAATGTTGACTCCGGAGCACCCTGGGCGGTCAGCACGCTGTCAAACGTGCAGATAGTCTAAAAAAGCGGCCAAATGCGAGCCGAACTCGAAAGAACGAAGGGTTCCGTATCATCATACAATATTCATGTTTTATTTAAAAATAAAACACGTTTCAAATCAAGAGTGAACAGGCATCTTCTGGGCACGCTCGATCCATCATAGACCTCATCTATCGCTTTCCATCAGGCGTGATCGGGGTCAAGAGTGCGCCCATTTAGCAATAAAAAAAAAAAAAAAAAAAATGGAGATTAATTTTTAATTTAATTTAATGTTTATTGTTTGTTGTTATGGCGGCAATAGAAATACACACTATGTAAAAAAATTCAACTGTCTACCAATTACTACTCATGAGATACAGCCCGTTGACAGACATACGGACGGACGGTCAGCGGAGGCTTAGTAACAGGTCCCGTTTGCACCCTTTGCGTACGGAACCCTTAAGAGCAAAACTTAAATCTATTGCTCTTACAAAAGGCACTAAAACTATCCTCAACGGCTTTATTATTATTGCTCCCCTTAAAAGGAAAGTCGTAATCGATTCGTCGGAAACAATATTTTTCCTTAATGCGCCGCTTACGCTGAAAGCCGCGTTCTGATTACCTTCCTTGTCAGTATTGGGCTTGAAGGATGTCTTCGGAGATAATGCTCGCTTAGGAAGCTTAGCGTGATTATTATTGGTCTATCAGTACGTTGGCGGAGACTACTGGGTTTTTTATTGATTGTTTTGTGCGAGAAAAGTGAGGCTCTTGCAAACAGGCGCGAGGCGACTCTAGTAAAACAATTTTTATTTCATGGCAATTGTTCTACAGGAATCGCTACGCACAGTCGCGTCGCGCCTGTCTGCGGGAGCCTTAACCCATGTACGCGATCGTATAAGCGATCATCTCGTTCATCTATCACTTATTTGTTTCTAAAACTCGATCGCGCCTCTTGTCGTGGGTTTACCGTACACGATAAACGAGTCGATCGCGTATTCGTACGACGATCGCTTTTATTAGGAAACGGTCTAATGAATTTTGAATCTTTTTTACTTAGGTTGGTATACGCTTCTACTTACTGTGATGTTCCGGGTTTGTGTCTCAGGTCAGTAAAAAAAATTGTGAATTTAAATTATTGTGTGGAAACAATTGGTGAAAGTGATAAAATCCCTGCTATTCTCAGTAGCTACGTCATTGCCTTCCCACTTGAAAAAATAAAAAAATTGCTGAATGGGCCCGCTCTTGAACTCGATTACACCTGATGGAAAGCGATGGATAAGATCTATGATAGAACGAACGTGCTCAGAAGATCCCTAAGGCTCTGGAACTCCCATGCATCGACGAAACAGCAGGCTGTTTGACGCCGGAGTCCGACGGGAGGGTGGTCGCAAACGACGCGGGCGTTAGCCCTACCACCGCAAGGCAAGAATTGGCCAGTCAAATAAGGTGTTGGATGTGACTGTCCAGGATGCGCCGAGCGCTCGGTTCAGTTGTGTAACTAGCAAACAAACTGCACTACACGAGGAGCCTTCTTCATGCATCCCAAAACGCCTCTGAGATGGCACTCACAATACCATGATAATACCCATACATTTTAATACGGTATAAACTTATTTACAAGTTCCATAAACCACGTTTATAAGTTTCTAACCAGCTAAAGTATAAAATACGTATTTATCTTCCGATAAAGATAAAGATAAAGATAGGTGGTGTTTAGAACACCATTAATTTTACTCCCCCATAAACGTCAAGCAGGTGGGGGCTTAATATCTCGATATTTGACACCATTGCTCACCGTGGAATGTCTTAGAGGCGCAAACGACTATGGGAATCCGATGGGAAATTCTCCCATCGCTGTGAATATATAATGAGGCGTATTGTTTATGTATTCAGATCAAAAGATCTTGTAAATAATTCATAATTTTAGGCTGAGAAGGTGGAATAAGAGGTGTCTTAAATAAATTATTGAAGTTACTTAGTAAAATAATATATATAAAGGAATAGTTTGAAAAAAAAAAACATTTTAATAAATGTTTTTTTTTTTCAAACTATTCCTTTATATATATTATTTTACTAAGTAACTTATATATATTATTTGACAGTTTCATGTAAATTAGGGCTTGTAGGTAAGTTATAATTAACTTACCTACAAGCCCTAATTTACATGAAACTGTCTGTAATATCAAGGATTGATTATTACAGTCAGTTTAATGTAAATTACAACAAAACGATTGCGTTTTGTTGCGATTGTATGATATTTTGATAGAATAAAGACTGTGTGGAAAATGGAGAAGAAAGCCTTTGTCATGCAGTGGGGCAATACAGGCCAGTTAGATTAGATTAGATGATATTTGATGCGAAGTGTGTATACCTACAAAAGGATTTTTTCACACATTGGCGAAATAGGTTGAACCATTATCCTCTAAGCCCCAGCATTGTAAATAAATGTATCTACACATAACCCACCCAAAAACAACCGAGTTTACAAAAGTTTGTTTTGATGCGAGGATAAAACCCACGCGTGTTGACACAAAAGACAAAAATAAAACAAAAACATACAGGACACAAACTCTGTTTTTAGGCCAGCAGATTAACAGGTTAATTACAGAAACAATTAAAAAGCTATTGCCTCGCGTGGATCCACGTTAATATTTTAGCGACCTTACCCTGTTTCGCATTGCAGGGGCAATGGCGACATGTCAAACATCGAGACTTCTGCGCTATAATATATCTATATACCTTCCGGATTCTCTAAATGATTATGAAAATCGTATCAAGATCCATTGTCGAATTTAAAAGATCTAATCGGTCACCCAGATACGAAAAGCGACTTGTTCTATACTATGTAATTATATATTTATAGAAGATAAAAAAATGTACTACATTCGATCTCCAAGGGCATTAAAACGCTACTCTGCTACGTGCTACGAAGCTACGATATTACTGCTACGCGAGCTACGCTGTCGTAGCAAATCAGCTACGCATCGAGTCGTTATGAACACGATCTTGTCCTTTTTCAATTTTCCTGTAATTTTATATCCAATTGCTTATCTTACACCATAGGGATGGATTTAGGGCCAGTTTCAGCACAGTTTTTAAGTACCTACGTCGTGAGCACTTTTAACCTACATAAAAAATAAGTTTAAAAACTAAAACCCGACTAATGAAAAGGATGTAACAAGAAAGTACCTTCCCGTGGTCGCATGCCACTGTACTAACATATTATAAGCTATGGTAGGATGCGACCACGGGAATGTACTTTGTTGTTTCATCCTTTTCAGTAGTCGGGTTTTAGTTTTTAAACTTATTTTTTATTTAATTATTTTGGGGCTTATGTCAGTAATATTTTTGAAATGTGCTATTTAAGCTCTTTCATTTGATACCCAACAAGGCATGAATTAAAAAAAAAGACTTTTTTTACATCATGACTTTTTGTCCGCTAGAGGGCGCGATATTCAATTTAATGTAACGTCACATAGCCTATAACCTCATTTATACCTACCTCATTTGTCCAATTATTACAAGTAGTTTAGAAGTTGTGAGGGAACAGATGAACATATATACATACGTCATACATACCGGTCAAAATCATAACCCTCCTTTTTGCTTCGCCGTAGTCGGGTAAAAAGACATTATTTTGTCTCCTCCAGTTGCTCAAAAACACACAAAAAACAAAGCTTTTTAGATATTTCTTGAAAATAAAATTTTAATTTCTTTAATGTGTACGGAGATCTCAAGTCTCTCTAGAGTGCCGGAGTGCCGGTGTGCTTAAAACTATCTTACATTAAGATAATAGCTTTAAGTGCTGGATTTCATGTTCACTGCGAGCTCATTTTGTGAAAGATATTTTGTTTTCAAATATTTTAGGTACGAGAAACACATCTTGGTATATTTATCTGCGTTTTGTTGTTATAAATAAGGGTTAACTGGTTGATATGTTCTAATGACTTACTTACGAAGATCTGTTTGTAGACAATACGCTTGTAAAATAATGAGGTCGTTGTTCTCGTGGTCGTGGCACGAGGTCCTGGGTTTGATCCGGGCCAGGTCGGGTAAAGTGTTATTGAGTATTTTCCCATCTGCAATTTCTCAGTATCAACCCGGAGTCTGGGTTTGTGCCCAGTCGATGACAATAGGTTCACCCCATTTTGCATGTAATAGGCGAAATGTGGGTGTAAGTATAGGTGCAGTTCTGCCGAACCCCTCGGGGAATACAGTCGTATTGTTATGTAATGTTATGATATTTAAGACTGTTCGCTTTTAGGATATATAAATATTTTGATTGAAAGTAAAGAAGTAACGAAATGAACAAAAAAATTACTTTTTAGGGTTCCGTACCTCAAAAGGAAAAAGTCAAAGTCAATGCATTTATTTCAAATAGGCACATAAAAGGCACTTTTGAACGTCAAAAATTACCTTAAAATAGAATTGATTCTAGTCGCCCCTTCCAAAAGGTAGTTTTCGTGTGGAGAAGAATGGGCAAGAAACTCCACCGTTACTCTTTTAATATATTTTACAATATTTTACATGGGTACATTAATTATATAATAATATGTGAGGACGATGCACCTAAAATAAAATAGGTAAAAGAATTAAAAACGAAACCATGACATGTAAAACGAAATCCTTATAAGATCACCTTCGTTGTCCGTTTGTTAGTCTGTCCGTCCGTCGTCAAAATGAAACGCATAGCGACAAATTGCCATTTTATATGTGTTTCGCAATCACCCCGCTGATTTCAATAAGTATGTTTTTTATTATAGTTCAAGCCACGTTGGCACGTCTGCCAATTTCTGCCTTTGCTTATCGTTTCCTAGATCGATTCCGAGCCAAAAAGTTACACGCAAAATAGGTTAAAGATGGTACAGACGGCAGCACATCAAATTACTACAATCTGTCCTTTAATAGATTTTCAACTTTATCACTACAGTACCTATAAGGTTCAAAGTTGATTGGGAACATTTGACAGTTTCGGGTAGCTTGATGTGCTGGCGTCTGTACTAAACATTCTAAACAGATGGGTTTAGATACTTTCTGTGAAAGTTAAGGATTTAGATCTGTCTCAAACGAAGCGACGGTTCTCTTTAAGTAGATATCTTTAGAAAACTATATTTCGCTCCTATTTTGCCCGTGAATAATCAGGTTAAAGGGTAGTTTGAATCGTGATATAAAAGACGTTTGGTGTCACAGGAAGATGGAGAAATTAATTTGACGGTTTAATCTGTCAAGCTCCGCTAATGAGACACAATTGATTTTCTATTGTTTCGTCGCCGATCGGCGAACCGCGCCGCTTGACCGGTTAATATATAAGCATTTGAATAAGATTTAACCATTAATTAAGCTAGGGCATTATTTCTGGAGACAACACAGTCTTGGTATTGTATCCAGAAAGGAAAGTAAGATAACTGAAACTACTTCTTCTCAAAAATCATTGCGGCATCTAGGAGACGGATTGTAGGCATTGTCATTATACAGGGTGGCAGGGAAATTGACGCGCAAATTGTAACTATGAATTCAACACATGATTCACCGTAGAAAAATAATCAGCTGTTTCATAGTATACTTTAATTTACGCGGTCAAAATGTATGAAACGGCTATTTTTTTTTTTAATAACCGACCAAAACTTTCAGCATGTCGATTTTTCTTTATTGCTGACTCACGCCTGATAGAAAGCGATGGATGAGGACTATAAGGGACCGACCGTGCCCAGAAGACGCCTAAGGCACTGGAACTCCCACGCATCGACGAAACACAGCAAGCTGTTTGACGCCGGACTTCGGTGGCAGGGTTGTCGCAAACGAGGCGGGCGTTAGCCCTACCACCGCAAGGGAAGAATTGGCCAGCAAAATAAGGTGTTGGGTGTGACTGTCCATGATGCGCCGAGCGCTCGGTTCAGTTGAGTACCTGGCGGAACAAACTGTGCTACACGAGGAGGCCCTGCCATCCTGTTTTGCGCAAAAGTGACATAAAAAGCAAAATATTTTCTAGGACAAATGAATGGCACTTATTAATAAAATAATAATAACATATAAAAACGGAAAAAAAAAATAAAGGGGGTTTTTTTGTAAATATAGGGCTTCTGATTCTAATCTATTTTACTTTCTAATCTTCACAAATATGTAGCTACACGGGTAGTGTATCATAGATAACGTTTATTACTACTAGATAGAACAAATCAAAGCGGTATCGTCATATTTCCTGCCTGCGCTGCCAATTGGCTCATATCTAGGGCAAGTTGCATGAACTTTTACATTATTTGGTATGTGAACTGAACATCTTATGTACTGTTTTATTTATGGCATAGTGTAGTTTATATTTTGAAGTTTGATGTAAAATTACTGAAGTTACAAGGGTTAAGAAACTCAGATGAAAATTTAAATTAAACAAGTTCAAAATCAAATCATTTATTAGTGTGATTTTAACTACATAACATAACAATAACACCGCCTACTCATCATCTGTCTAGTTTTTTCCCAACTTTGAAGGAATCGGCTTCCAGTCTAATCGGATGCAGCCAAATACCAGTATTTTAAGCCGCCTACTACCATCATCAAAAAATATTTCATGCGAGAATTTATAAACTTCGACCTAATACTACGGGTCTAACGTGCTACTGCGTAGGTGACAGTCTACGCCGTAGCACCGTAGACACCAAAAGCCTCAGGTTATAAGTCTAGCCTGTTATAACTTGGGATTACACTTGCATACATTTTATAACTTGAAGAACCTTGTCCAAAGAGCCTACAACGTACCCAAAATTACAACAGCCAATAATCGATTGAATGTGAAGCTTTTTTAACAAAACAGTCTGCTAGTCACAGAACCATCAGTAACAAAGGCGTCCGGTTACAAATGGCGGGCTCAAGCAAGTTGCCTTTCGAGTTGAATTAATTTTAATCGGGAATGTCAAATAATGTAGGAGCCATTAATATTATTATCATTGTAAAGAGATGTTTTCACAGCTGTACATTTATTTCATGCTAGAGTAATTTGGAAAATTTTCTGTGTTATTTTGTCAAGTTTTATAAAATGGTATGTTCTGCCGGCGGCCTCGCCCGTGTGGTGGTCGGAAATTATCCCTCTGGAACGTACTATCGAATAAAAAGTAGCATATTATGTCTTAGTCCATATCATGGTCTAGCTGTGTGATTTTCGTGGAAATCCATTCACGTGTGAATGTGACGGAACAGACCGACAGACAAATAAAGGTACCAAACATACTAGGGCCAAGGTCTCCATGCTCTATTTATATAAATGTAGGAACGGAATGTTATGACAGATGACTGGAATGAAACGTAAAGATCAATGACAGATGTGAAGCATGTTGAATACATAACTAATCCCACTAAATAAAAATTTATCGCCGAAATGTTTTTACGCGCATAGCTTCCAAACGACTGCACCAAATTAGATAATTATTTTTTTGTTTTATTCGATATTGCCAGGACAAGGTTTGTATGAAAGAACATTTCGAAAATTCGAAAAAAAAAAAATTGCACCCGTGCGTAGATGGGGTGGGCCGCTAGTTAGTTACTAAAGGTCTAATTTAGTATTATTGTAGAACTATGATCTTACAAACAAAACAAAGTCAGTCATTACTGACTTTGTTGATTACGGGACTAATTCTACTTCGATCATTTTGTTTTTGTTACCTGACTAGATATAACATACTTTGCATACAATTGTATAGAATTAAGTTTTTCTAATTGAACAGGCAACTGTGCTGCTAGGTAGTTTGTTGCGCCACTTCTCCTTCCTAGCTAAAGCACTAGGAAGTGGTGAAGGGTGGGTGTTTTTGGGCGACTGTCTTATGTAATTTTCACGGTCGTTGATTCTCAGCCTAGTTTGAATAAATGCCTTTTCATTTATCAACGAAAATTGGACTGGCGTTCGTGAATTCAAAAATCCCACCGCGACAGTCCAGCATAAGTATTTCAGACGATCTAGTATGTAAAAAACATCACCGTGAATACTTAGGTGAGGTGTGCTTAAAGTGTGCTGTCAATAGTGTTGTAGCGGTATCTACAGCGACACATGCGAATTACGCGTCATACTGACGTCACACAAAATCCTGCATCTCGCAAGCAGAGTTTGCCGCGCAACTAGCATATACAGGGTGAAATTGAATTCATGGGCATTCTTTTAAGAGGTCATTGTAATCATCATTATGAACAACTTTTACTATGGGACTACGCCTAACATCGCGAAAGAAAATCAGCAGTTCCTTGTATTTATGTTCACATAACTCGTCAAAATGTATGGAAGAGCTGATTTTTTATTTCGCGATTTCAGTCTTGGTCCCATAGTAAAAGTTGTTCATAATGATGATCACAATGACCCCTTAAATGGACGCCCATGAATTCAATTTCAACCTGTATATCTATAATCACGAGTATAAAGCAGAAATAGTCGATAGTTGCAAGTTATGACTGTGACAGGATAGCTCCACTCAGCATAATGCTGTGCTATAGGAGACCCACAGCACAGATTTTCAGTGGTTACATATCACTTACTTTATTAAAATCATGCTCTTTAGGTATATAATCAGATACCCCATTCATTTGTTTAACCTCTTTTGTATTTAATAAGCGTAGTATAATACAACATTTTACGGTCGTGACAAGGTACACGATAGCGGATATCTCTGGTAGGGGAGCTCCATAAAACGTAGGGATCGGTTTACGATAGAGAAGTTTGAAACAAAATACAATTGCAAATGTTGAGCTCTGTTGAGTTATTATTGAGCTGTGTTTGTGACAGCCGAAACTGGAGTGGGTACAAAGTGAATATTGTATGAAAAAGTGTCATGGAGTGGATAGAAGTGTAGTGGAAATAGTTTTTGGAGAGATCTGGGTAATGGAAGGTATGAAATGTGAAAGTTTTTTTAATAGCCTTGTAGCGGTATTTACAACGCCATATGCGAACAACGCGTTATACTGACGTCACGCAAATCCTGCATCTTGCAAGCAGACTTTACCGCGCAACTAGCATAGATACAACAGCCTGACATGAAGCATCGGGCAGTTGCCCGCTAGGCAGAACACCCGTCTTTTTGGAGGATCCTCCCTTATCTATAGAGTATGAGTGAACTTTACACCCTGTTCCTCATACCTGTATAGGCTCTTAAGAGACCTGGATAATAGTTTATCGTGCTTGCATTTAAGTAAATACTAAGATATACTTCTATAATAGTAGATAAACACATATATACGATACATATGTGAAACATGACATGAAATGTAACACACGTTTGAAACAAGTTCACCTAGTTGTTGTGTTACATTTCATATAGCATTGCATATATTGGAAATGAAAATTTGGAAATATATGTTCGGCAGTTTCAACATAATGTTACGTTCATATTAAGTTTCATATAAATGTGTATCCATCCTAAAGATACTACGATAAAAGCACTACTTCTTATCGCTTTTCCGACTATTAAAGGTATCCACTTTTCATGTTTTATCTATCGTAATTGCACTCCAGTAAACAAACATAAAAAATACAGTTTACAAGTTAAACCGTACCTATCTGCTCGTCCTTTGCTTTTATCTTCAGCGACATAAAGCCACATACTCAGTACGTCCTAGTGGCGTTGAAGTAACTTGTGAGATTCTCAGCTGCGGAGAAGTATTCAAGAATGCTGGTGCATTTTCTGTGAAGGGTATTATACATTTATTCAAAGACAACTTTTTGGTCCACAGTAGTTGTTAGTAGTACTTAATAAAGTAAAAATATATTGAAAATAAAAGAAAGAAGAAAGTTCTTCAAATAATCTTAGGTAAGGATCATTGATTCATAATGTTTTTGGTAAACTTAGTTTTAAAATTAAATATTTCTAAAACACAATTTCATGTAGAAACTCCCAAAAAAGTTGCGAAATAAAATTATTATAAAAGACCTTGTGTTGAAAGTATAGGCAAGGCATGTAGTACAAGAAAATGTAAATGAAATAGCTCAAACTTATAACTAAGCACATAAACTTACTAGTAACCCGAACATTAAATATATATTTTTGTTACAAAAGTTCCAAGTATCAAATAAATAAAAAGTATCGGTACACGTGACAGCCAGCCGCACGTCCGCGCGCGCTGAATACTAACCAAGAAATGACATATAAGTTTGAAAAAAGAATTCGCCGGTTTTTTTTTTTTCTTGCGACGCGAATGAAATATGGTGTTAGTACTTACATGAAAAAGTACTGCTAATGTTTCTCCAAGATGAATTGATATAAAAAGAAAACAGAATTTCAGGTTCTTGTGATTCGGTACACATTTTAACTGATTGATGATCGAATCGAAGGCACAGTAGCTGTTTGTATAGTAATTGCTAATAGATGCTCATTAAACATTCAACATACCTAACAAAAACACCTGCTTTGACACTGTCGGATGCCCTAGTAAAGCTATGCGTGCACTTCGAATTTTAATCGTTGCGGATAATAATCGTCAGTCTGTGAACTATACCAATAGCCTAGAGTCCGTGCACTGCGGAAAAAAATCGCTTGAGAATTCGCTTGAAAAATATTTGCGTTTGCGATTTTATTTCGCATGAACTTGCGATAAAAAATCATATCGCAGTGCGCGCTTAGCCTTAGTAGTATATACTGATTTCCCAAGTTGCACCAGATAGTAGTAACTCAAATATCGTCACCCTTGTGGAGGCTCCTTGGATTTCTTCCCTACATTTTCGATAGAAACAGATACCCACACAGAGACATAACAGGATATCCATTACACTATTTCTTTTCTATTTATTGATACCTTTGTGTCCTAATACATCTTTTGTGGCTCAAAATAATTACTGCGCTGTATTGAATGGGCAAAAAATATCAAATATCGGGCATCAAAGACGGAACTTACGAGGTCTCTCTTTGAACGAGTATTTTGTTTTCGCCATTAGTACATATTTCTTGGCTAAAGGTGGTTCGTAGTAAAGTTATTACACGGGGTGAAATTAAATTCATGGGCATCCTTTTAAGGAGTCATTGTATTTATCATTATGAACAACTTTTACTATGGGACTAAACCTAAAATCGCGAAAAAAAAATCAGCTGTTCCTTGCATTTATGTTCACATAACTCGACAAAATGTAGGGAAGAGCTGATTTTTTTTTCGCGATTTCAGGTTTCGTCCCATAGTAAAAGTTTTTCATAATGATGATTACAATGACCCCTTAAAAGTATGCCCATGAATTGAATTTCAGCCTGTATATATATTAAAGGTAATATAGACTAGACGTTTCCCTAATTACTTCCATACAAAACTCCTTCGTTTAATTTTCTAAGCGCGATATTTCAGTCGATAAATAACTTATATCTGAGAAAGGAATTTGATGGTTTGATGGTATTAGTACCAATAGAAAAATAAGTCAAACCACCTTATTTATTCTTATGATAAATGTCAATTGAAAAATCGGCCCTTGCTTCTATCATGTTTTAGTGACACAAGACCTTCAAATCTTTCTCCAACTTTGATGACAAAATCACCAGCTTTGCGTTTTCAGTCAGTTATTTAGCATAATCAGCCTATAATGCTTACATGGCAGGTGATTTTATTTTATTTTTTGTAAAGGGATCGTCGCCTTGGATGATTCTGTAAAGGTATTATAATTGTGGTTTAAATAAATAAATAATGTTCCCACTGCACTGCTGGGACACAGGCCTCCTGTCTGTGAGAGGGAATGGGCCGTAATCCACTACGCGTGCGTAGTGCGAGTTGGCGGATGTCACATGCGTTCGAATTTTTGGTTCTAGGACATACCGGTTTCCTCAAGATGTTTTCCTTCGCCGTTTTGAGAGCAGTGGTGATGAAATAATTTACACAAAGTGCCTGATTGATTTCGAACCCACGACCTACAACACGGAAGTCGCGGCCGTTACCACTGGGCCACAACTCCTCTTCAGAGTTATTCAGAGCTGCCTCTTATACGGTCTATAAGAGGCAGAAGTGTAATATATTTTAGTAGGATAGTAACAAGCTCATTAAAATAATTTATGAAGCTACGGTAGGTTCTATAGATAATTGAGCACAATAATTAGGCACTCACAAAGCGAGTCTTTTTATAAGACTCAACTTTGTATGTAATTAATTCTTTATATTTTAATTGTATGAAAATAATCCGATCATTAAATTAAGAGAAAGAAAAATAAATACAAGTTATCGAAACTGCAGACAAGGAAATACATTAGGCGTCTAATTGACGAATATCGTTATTGCCCGTAAGTTATTATCGAGTGTATTCACATCTACCATTTGTTTCCTTTTTCCTCAAATCAATATTATCATCATTTATCATTCTCATCCCCTTATCCCAATTTCATTTGAGATCGGCACAATATGTCTTTTCTTCCATACTTCTCAATTAGTCGTCATCTCGGTAGTCACCCCCTTTCTAACCATATCATCATTCACACAGTCCATTCTTCAAAATAATATCGAAGTATACATAATTGCCTCATCTAGTCCCCAATTTCTTTGTTTTGTGAAACTTTTGAAGCTAAAATCACCGTTTTCTACTCCACAGGCACTAATTAGTTCCTTTCATCATAATCTTACGATTCAATCAATATTAGTGTGAGCTTACCGCAGTCCAATGCTAGACATAGGCCTTTCCCAATAGCTCACCGTCCGATCAGGACCAGGCCCGTGCCGGACGGCGCGTACGTGTTCCACGCGCGCCTCAAAGAGATGTCAGCAAAAAGGAAGGGGCCTGTCAGGGCCGAAGCCTGCCGGGGGTGCGGGATTGTACGAAAGGGTTACCGCTACCCCGGGACATAAAGGGAACACGGATGGGTTTTAGTCAGTAAGAGTCTGACACTCCCTTCCGCTCCACCCAGAGCGGGAGGGGTCATTTGATGATTTCCCATCCATAAAAAAAGGCCTTTCCCAAGTTGAATCCTTTCTTCAGTCTTCCGCAACCACAACTTTTATCTAAAACCAAAACTAGGTAAACAGTTCAATAGCCTAAAATCCCCTTAGTACTACAGCTTTTCATTACATTCATATTTGCAAAGCGGAAAGTCCTGCCCACCTATGCAGCAATGCAGGCGTGAACATAAGCTCGATCAGTCCATTTGCACGCGGATCACGTAAAACCCATTGAACTGAAATAATATGAGGATTTATTTTATTGTCCTGCAAGGTACAGTAGCTCTATCTTGATGGATGGTACACTAAACTTAGGAAGTCGGGAGTTTAAGCATGACGTATACAGAGTCAATTTAATTGGCTAGCAAAACTCTTCAGACGTGCTGGGTATCGATATTTAAACACGATACGAAAAAGTAACAAAAAGTTTAAAAACTAAAACCCGACTACTGAAAAGGATGAAACAAGAAATTACCTTCATAACTTAACATACTTATAAGCTATGGTAGCATGCGACTACGGGAAGGTACTTTCGTGTTTCATCCTTTTCAGTAGTCGGGTTTTAATTTTTAGATTTTTTCAGTAATATTTGTATTTTTGAAATATGCTTTCATTTGATACCCAACAAGGTAATGCTAAAATATTTATTTTTAAATTCATTACTTTATGTCCTCTACAGGGCGCCATATTGAATTTAGTGTGGCATCACATAGCCAATAACCAGCGGACGGCCAAGACGCTTGGCGTTTGTAACGTTACCGGAGCTTTTATCATACAATTTACGATTCCGACAACAGAGCGTCCGTCCACCGAACAGAAAACTTTGTAAATGCTACACTACAATCCCGACCAAATCCCTTTTAATCTACCGCCATTAAACATCAAACATGATCACCTATACTGATGTATAACCACCCAAAAACATGGCTACCGCATCGACGTCATAAATTGCTGCTTGTCAATCGTCATCAAAAACCATCCGGGCTAGCTATATGCGGGAATTTATAGCCATTTATAGCGTGTCCTCAGCACTTAAGCTTCCATGTTTATTGCCTAGCACTAAACGGCGATTCTCGATATAATTTATCGACTCTTCCCAACCGTTTGTTTTTATTTTTTTATTTACGATTCGAATTCTGATTGCAATTTTTACGATTGATCGTACCGGCAAGGTAAGGTTATCTAATTATACCATTAGGTAATAGCTGTTTTTTATGTGGGTGTTTTAGGATAAACCTTATGCGGCCTTCTTGATATAAATAAATTGGATATGAAAGTGTTATCTGTATAATTTCCTTTTGGGAATGGTTCATAAAATGGGATGTAAAGGAAAAATATTATAATTTAAAGTTGGGTTCTTCGGTTAGAACAGAATACTCTTTATAGTATAGTAAATAAATATTACTGATATAATGTCGAAATTTTAGAAGGGGTGACACAATGGGAGGGCTGAACCGCATTATTACTAACTTTGCTTCATTTTTTGAGTCACTTTTTACATCATTCATACACGCAAGCTGTCTATGAAATTTCGTCAAAACGAAAGACAGCAAATACCTCATTCCTGATTTCTGCTATCAAGCTTTCTTATCCTTATTATTTGTGAACTTTGGCCTTGCAATCATAATTTATTTATATAATTGTATTTATAATAGATAACTAACTATTTACACTAGGTACTAAATTAAATGACTGACTAACAAGAAAAACAAAAGGACAATTAGGCGTTGAAGTACTCGTCCGCATCGCTGTCATCCGCAAACGTAGTCAGTGCTACGTTGAATGGCGATGCTAATTCTATCGCCAAAGAACGACCTAGCCCTTTTGTCACGTGAAGTGTCGACCAGTCGGCGAAAAAGTACCAAATTATATCTTCAACCAACCTTGAATATCGTTCTTTTATTAAAAGGACTTCCACCACCCAACCTCGAGCACACTCATAACGTAAGCCCACATAAAGCGGCACACTCACTGTCAGACATAATCCGCGTCACGGCCGCGACACAGCGTTTGTAAGCGGTCGCGCGTCACAAGCGTGCTAACGTGACCAGACTGTAAGCTCAGCATGACATCTCAACCAGATGGAATATTATACCATTGTGTTAATGTAATAAATGCTTTTAAAAATTGTCCTTGTAGGTATAGATTTTATACATACTTTATTACTGACATCTAAGGACGCCAGATGACATGAAATGAAAAGATTTTTTTTCTGGAAGTACAAAATCGGAATTACTTTTACTCGTCATGACAAAAAAAAAAATACGCCGCTACCGCAGCCACCGGCGCGATTGGAAATGAAAAGAAAGTTAAAACAACATTTACGTTTGTGTAGAACGCAAGTAATTTTTTCATTTAAAATTTTTAATTAGAACCTTCTTAAGACACCCGTTTTTAATAATATTAAACATATCTACTGAAACTGCAATACACATAGGTAATTCTTAAAACAAATTCTGTTTTGCTATAATACCCAACGTTTCACGGTCCAAATACCCAATCTATACATTGGCAGACCGATACATACCTTTGACAGCTAAAAAAAAAATCAACCAATACTCGTATTTCTATGCCAGTTGTCCAATAAAATAAAGGCATTGTGTATGTATAAATGGTCAAAAAAAGGTTTTTGTATTTTTAAATACCTTTACAAAAAACCGTGGGGAGGCTTAGCGGTTTTGGGCCGTCAGTCGCCGTGAGGTACACTCGCGAACAGAGAGGCCGAACGCGAAAACATGACTTTATGCGACTGACAGGTTTCACGCGGGCGAGCTGATGCGACTTTTTTTATATTTTTTTTATCTTTCCTTTTTTGTCGGGAAATCGGTGAGCTGTGGCTGGATTTATTTATGGTTGAGCAAGAGGCGTGTCGTGCTTGTGTGTTTAATTTATAGGCTCCTTTTTCGATGTTGATCGGTGTGTGGAAAAAATGTTACGTTTATTTTTCCTTGAAAAGGATCTGGATGCGATGCTGGTTACTTGTTTTTGTATTTATGAATAAATTGTTTAGGGTTTTGAGCAGTGAAACGGAAATGATTTACATCGAGAAATGGGATCACATCGCTTGATCCACGTATCTAAATGATATTAGGATCTTTTTTTTTTCGTATAATATTATGCTGTGTGTTGGTGGCAGCCTAATTTAGTGCTGGCTTGGTTCAATATATATTATGTTATACCGACCTAAAATATTATTACGATCTAGTTTGGTACTATTATTATGAAAAAATATTTTCTTGGAAGCCGAAATAAAAACAATACATAATCAAATTGCCCCTTTATATCAGTTCAACAACATAATAATATATAACAAAAAAGACAAATGTCTCTTCCAAAAAACAACCCTCTCAACGCGACATATTATTTGGGTCCAAAATACCGTCATAACATAGTAATTGTACCCGAGATACACGTTATCAAATTTCGAAGGACGCACGATCCGATCCGCCGTTTTTTATTAAGTTACGAAGATACACCTCACGATTTGTTGTGCGTCCCCAAATGCGATGTATGTCTCAAATTTGATTCAGGCTGAAAATAATAAAGTTAACTCACCTAAATTCGTTACGGGATTTTTTCTTAAAGTCAATACTTACCTGAAATGAAAAAAAAAAACATGTGTTATTTTTTTTGTTGAAGAATTTGCAGACAGTTCTTTTATTTATTTAGTAGTGAGGTATACTCGTATATCTGAATCAATGAATCGGAATAACTTCAAAAGAAAGTGCCAGTAGAGAAAAACAGTTGTTTTTTTTTCTATTTTTCCAGCGTTTGCTTAATTGAACTTACTTATTGAAAGATACGTGGCTTATTTCAAACAAATATTTGTTTTAGATTATAATTGTTTCAACTTTTTTACTTTTGAATGGTTTATTAAAACCATCTGCTACCTACAAGTTCTTTTACCTAGTCTCCCAAAGCTCAAAACTAAGTTCATTGATCGCAATTAATTATCAACACTCCACCTGCCGTTCACGGCGTTAAACCTAATAGATGCAATAAAGTGTACATTCAGTGAGATTGCGTCGCCGCACTAAATGTCCTTCCAGCATCTCATTTGATTGCTAAGACCATTAATTGGTTTTAGTGCAATGAAAGCATTTAATTGAAAGTGAGCAGCGAAGGGTTAAATACACACGTGAAATCACGTGGAGGGTCTCAGGCGGATTAATTAGAGTTGAAATTAGTGTCGAAGGACTTGGGAGCATAATGATCTAAAATTAGATACGACGCACTTTTGCACTTAAAAGGTGCGGTTACGTGAATAATTACCTATGAGTTACGACCTTGTTGATTCATTTAAAGCCCTTCAGCGGAATAAAGATCTTTTTTAAAGTAATCATTTATTATCTTTTCTTATATTACACCAGCTTCTGCCCGCGACTTTGTCCGCGTGAAATTTCTCGATGCCCCGCGTCGCATAACTTCTTTTTAAGGGTGTACCCACATTTATCGACGCGGAATCGGCTTAAGCCGAGTGCGTATCACCAAACTACTCGACTTATCGCCGAGCTAATAGGCTCGTTTCGCCGTCGGTCGACGTCGCGACGCGTCGTCCGAGCCGAGCCGATGCGAATGGTATTAGTAACACCCTTATTACGTAGACATAAAGGCTTTTTTGACCGGCGTTAGCCGATTCCACGTCGATAAATGTGTGAAGACCCTAACCGGTCAAGCGGCGCGCGTCGCCGATCGGTGACGAAACAATAGAAAATCCGTTGTGTCTCCTTAGCGGAGCTTGACAGATTAACTAAGCGTTTCTTCTGACTTTTTATTGCGCGGCTTCATAGGGTCATGGCCTCGTAGTTCCTCAAGAGTTGGGCTATCAAATGCAAATAGATTTTTTCAGTCGTCTAGAAATTAGCGTGTTCAAACAAAAACACAAACAAACTCTACAACTTTATTATTTAAGTTTATTTTGCTAAGAAGACATTATAGAGCTTCTGCGTGAGTAGACTTTGCGTCGATACAAAACATTTTCAAAGACAAGCCCAAATGAAACCACAGATAAAATCCAAAACTGTTATTTCTTGTTTACAAAACCCAATTTCACAAATTAGCCTCAAAACACTCTGAATAAAATGGTACAATTTTGTTAGCACTGAAACGTTTCAGTCTCAAATGATACTTTTACATAACACTTCAAGAGTTTGCTGAAAAACTTTCACGAAAATAATAATGGATTCCACAAATCGTGAGTGAAAAAAATATTGAAATTCTTTCGTATTTATTATTTATTTTATGTTTGTATATAAAAATAAAGCTTACCTATATAACTTTACGACTTTATGTGATGTGGAGGTGTAAAAGCAAAAAAAACTAATAGACCTTAGCAATATTATGGTCGTGGAACATAAAGTCATAATAAAAGCACATTTACATGCATAAAGTCGGTTATCCGAATAAGACTTTACTACCTAAACATCTGACAGTAAAGTTTTGACAGCTCATAGGTAATGCAGATGAAATGTCGCAGCGGAAATGAGGTGCGGGCACCTGTAAAATATTTTATTTTGAAAGTTATTGGGAAGCAATTAATTTGAAATCTAACCGTGATTTTAAGGAAGATTATATTTTCCTAAATCTTGTCCGCAGGAGTATTTTTATTACAGTGTAGATTCGGAACATGGCAGGTAAATACAACTGTTGTGGATTTTATCAATCTTTCCTATTCGATAAGCTCAGTGAAATGATATTGAAATTAAATGAAATTGTTTATTTCCTAAATAGGATATCAGAATCACTTTTACACGTCATATTATTAAAAAAAATACTGGCACTCCAGGAGTGCCGACAGAAGTGACAACAAAACACAAACAGAATACTTTGCCATCACTCACTGACATATCGGATATACATTAAAACCGACTACATCCCGGGGACAGCCGAACACATCCGAAGCGTTATCGGTTACGGTAACAGTGGCGCGAATATAGTGGCTTTTCCCATCTCAAAAATACCCAACGCGCCTAAAGAAGTTTTCACTTCAAAAATAAAAATAAGCTAGATGAGGTCGGCGTTTCCTATCTGACTACTCTGAGAAGAAAGGCCGAATCAAACTAAGAAGTCACAGTCTCTCAATCAGTCTAGTCAATCATAGACTTCTGACAAAAATCTCAATCTTACTGGAATACAGCGTGTGAACAACTAAATCTTACTACTTTTAAATCGATAGTAAAAAATTAATGATAAATCACATCACACTAATATTATAAAGGCGAAAGCACAGAATACTTAAAGTACTACGTACGGAAATGCCACTCCCTTCCCCGCACTAACATCAGTTACCGCGCCTCACCCCGCACTTCGGCGTATTCGTCGCAGTTCTTTAACAAGAGCGCTCGCAAACACAAGTACCTCACGCACACATTCATACGCAGGTATACAAACGTCATTTTTTAATGTAGTAGTAGTAGTAGGTAATTATTTTGCGAGCGTTGTATGGAGTGTCCGGGGTGTGGCGAAAGTTTGTGAGTGTGTGTGTGTATAGGGGTGTGTTTATATGTTTGTTACTTTTTCACGCTCAAACGGCTGGACCAATTTTGATAAAATTTTGTATAAGGTAGCTGACACCGTGGATATAGTAGTGGTAGTAGCCTATATATAAACATATAGGCTACTTTTTATCTCAATATTCCCACGGGATCGAAACTTATGCGGGTGAAACCGCGGGGCGCAGCTAGTTATATATATTTCTGTAAATTGGTACATCGTTGTCATGCTATCCCCATGTGATACGGAGGAATGAGGAAAATGTCGTGAGGAAAGTTTTGAGTATGAATATCGATGGCTACAAGAGTAGGGGAAGAATAAATAAAAAAACTGGACTGTGTGAATGATGATATGGTAAAAAAGGGGATGACTACCGAGATGACGACTAATAGAGAAGTATGGAAGAAAGCGACATATTTCGCCGAGCCCAATTAAATTGGGATAAAGGCAGGAGAATGATGACGATGAAACACTTATACATGGATAAAAGGGGTATTCCACGAAACGCACCAAAAGTATTCCTCGAAAAAAAATATTATTCAAAATAATTCTAATTTTATTCCTCGAAATGCATCAACGATGAAACATAGAGAAGAGCATGAAGGATTCGTAATAAATGATATCGATATACGTTTCATTTGGTGCGTTTCGAGGAATACCCCGTAAAAATTAATTATGTTTTAAAGCTAGATGAGTTTGGTGTTTCCTACCCGACTCTTAGAAGAGAGACCCAAACAAACTCAGTTAGCAAACGACACACATACTACGGCTGGCACATTTTTTGTAGATTAAACACATATTTTTGTCATCTTAAACCTAATTAGTGTCGCGTACGTGGGTACAGTAGTACCAACCCCTAGAGAGTTTACCGAAAATACAAAGTATAATGAAACGGCGACTTTATGACGGAGTTATAGTCAAAATATGCTGTACGAGACACGTTTTATGCTCTTTACGTCCAGGTGAGTTAATTCGCTGTATAAACTTTGATGAGCTATAAAAGTTGTGTGAATGTGTGTTTACTTGTGTATCTACACAGTTTTACTGGAGCAACGTAGCTGTGTAATAATCTAGGCTTTGGAAGAGGATGTTTTATTTCGTTTTCATTATCTACAACATGAGCGCGTTGAGGTTGATCAGTTAGATTGAAACTTTAGAATTGTCAAAACTATTTATCTTCTTTATTATACACTACCCCGCGCCCCGCGGTTTCAACCGCATAAGTCTCGATCCCGTGTGAATATCGGGATAATGAAAGTATCCCATGTCCTAATCCAGGTCATTTCATCGAAACACGTTCCCCCATTTTAGCGTGAAAACGTAACAAACAAACAAACTTACAAAAATCAATATTAGTTTAGATATGATTATGTCTAAGAATTTTTTTTAGTTACCACACATATACATATATGTACCTATTTAATTTGTTTGTTTGTCAACAATCGAAGAAATAATCTGACAATTTCAACAATCTTTTACAAGAGTGAATACTTTATATGAAGACATATGATATTTATTCCAGGAAGGATTTAATCGTTGACTTTGACTGTGTGGACACTGACATCGTGAAAATCGCTAAAAATGGAAATTGGGTAAAACGACGACGAGAATGGTATATATGATATTATTTCGGTATATTCATCCATATATGGCACCGTATAACTTTTGTAAAATCTTTGCCTTTAGTCTGTTCATAAAAGGATAGAACGCACAATACATTGACTTTGGCTTTGTCATCAATAAGAATAATGTTTCTTATGGCTTTGTCCGCGTGGTGGTCGGAATCGGAAATTATCCCACGACGCAAACTACCGGGACAACAGTCGTAACCCTTAGGGCGGTTTCGCACTACGTCCGATCCAAATCCGAGAAATGCCGGTCCGAAGTGACTATAGTCCTCTTTGTATGAGGGGTTGCGCACTAGATCCGAACTCTATCCGTCCGAATTTAGAACATTTCCAATTCGGATTGAAGTCGGATCTTTAATTCGGATTCAGATCGGATGTAGTGCAAAAATGCTCTAACCCAAGCCACGGTCTATCATCAGCCTATACTGTTCTCACTGCTGGGACACAAGCCTCCTCTCCGCGAGAGGGTCATAAATAATCTACCACGAAAGCCCAGTGCGGGTTGGCGGATGGCACATGTCTTCATTTGGTTCTAAGATATGCCGATTTCCTTACGATATTTACCTTCACCGTTTTGAGAGTAGCATGGTCTATCCGTGTGCATAATTTCATCCAAAGCCGTCCAGCCATTAAGTTATGAAGACAGATAGACCGATAGTGTCACTTTCCCATTTATAATAATTAACTAGGATATGACTTCTATTACTCATGATTTTATGTGCACCGCATGATACTTCTTTTTATTGGGCACTGACTTCCTTACTTCTCTTTTGCCATTTTCTTCACAGTTAGGACCTTTTTATGGTTTGGAGTTAATTTGAAACATAAAGCCTGATGAGCCATAAACTCGTTTTATTTAGCTCTGACGTCACAAATATGAAGATAAGTGACGTAATGTTATGCTTGTTTTGAAAGAGGGTCTTTTATTATGAGCTAAATGAGTTTTTTATTGTCAGGCATGATAATATGAATCACATAGTATTTTCTCAATAAAATGTCATGATATTTGATATTATGTGACTCTGGTAGTAGGTAATTTTGCTGTTAGTTCCACTTCACAACTTGTCCAACTATCATTTAGACAGACCAGGAACTTGACTCTGTGTGTTTTTTATATCTTTTTTCGACTGCCCCCTTGATCTTGTGGTCGTAAAGCACGACTGCTGAGCGTGGGATCCTGGGTTCGATACCCGGGTCGGTCAAAGTGTTATTGGGGTTTTCCGGAATTTCCTAGTAACAGCCCGGAGTTTGGAAGTTGGCGGTGTGATACCACCATGCCTCGGAAAGCACGTCAAGCAGTTGGTCCTGCGCCTAATCTCGCTCCGGTCGTGTCGGATTCCCGTCTCATCGGACTATGAGAGTGAGGAAAGAGAGAGTGCATCTGTGTCTGCGCACACACTTGTCCACTATAATAATCTCCCGCGCCGAAAGCTGGTCTCCGCTGAGGTTGGTCGCCATGGCCGAAATTTGGTCTGGAAGAACTTCTTAAAGACTTTTTCAAAAGTGCTTAAAAGAATTCATACTAGTACGAATGATACGATCCTTTATGCTTTTTTTACCTGTAGTCACTAAGTAATTTCACTTTCGTATTATTTAATTTCATTAGCCACATCCAAACTCCACCATTTTCCTCGATAGCTAAACATCAGTTATTATTCTTTCATCCGCCAAGTTAACCGACTTCATAAAATCAGTAAAAATAGAAGAAAACATTAATTTCCACGCCGAGCTGTTTCTTGAGTTAACAGTGGAGTTCAGGAATTAAAGAAAACTGCTAATTTCCGTTCTAGTTACAGTTATACTTGCGGGATGGAAGATAAATATAGGATGGCTTCTTCTATTGCTTTCTAAGGCTCACCCGGCTAGCCTCTTCCCAACCATGTCAGGGTCGGCTTGCAGTCTGTCCAGATACGTATGAAGAATAATAATGCGACTGCAGTCTCTGACCTATACATTTCTACAATCGTATTAGTGAGTAATGTCGAGATAGTTCTAAGCCAGATTTGTAGCTTTTTGACAAACCGTGTCGACTGTAGATGCTCGTATTATAAACGTGATGCAAGTTTGAAGTGTGCTTCAAAGAGGGTCTCAATATTACAGGATTGGACACTTATTCTCGGATTGTCTGTGGTAAGCGCAGTCTGACCTCGCAGATTGATCCTATTGTTATCTATGTCTGTGTGAGCGTGGGGTCCTGGGTTCGATTCCCTGGTCAGGCATACTGTTAGGATGGATTTTTCTGTTAGGAATTTCTTCGTAACAGCACGGACTTTAGATGTTAGCGGCGTGAAACCTCCGTGCCTCGGAAAGCACGTTAGGTTGGTGGTCCTGCGCCTGATCTATCTCCGGTCGTGTCGGGTTTCTGTCCCATCGGACTATGAGAGTGAGGGAAGAGGGAGCGCACTAGTGCGTGCGCAGACACAGGTCTGCGCACGCACTAGTGTACCATACCATACCATCCGTGTAGGTAGCCAGTCTGCTCTGAGAAATTTGGTCTGGTGGACTATTAATTATTTGGCAAATCAAATCAAAATATGTATTCATTTGTTTGTCTATATCTGGTGCACGTACCATTTATGCTGTGCTTTCCCTAATGGTAAAAAAATAAAACATAGTATAAGTCTATTCTTATAATTGGCAATTATATTTTCACTACCCGCCGGTAAAGTTTCTATCAGTATTTGTTATTATTTATTATTTACTTTCCCTAAAATTACCTTAAAAATCTCATTAATCAAACTTCCATACATTAATCTTAATATCAGCTTATTTGTTTCACACGTATAATTATATAAAAACAAAGTAACGAAACAAGGCTTGAATCCTTGCTTACAACTTAACTCAACAACTTCGCACGGTATAAATTATAAAATAATTAAAAGTTCACAACTTTGTTTGAAAACATTTTGCTTACAGATTCAGGTTTATTTTATGCTCGAGAGGGATTAGAACAGGAGTAAATGTGTTGCTTGTAATTTAGGATTATATTTGCTTAACACAACCTCCGCTTTTTATTTTTGTTCAAAGCAAAACTCTTCGCTATGCACAATGTAAAAGAAACTTTTTTTACAGCGCAGTTATCGCCACCCACGCCCCCTATGTGCCTTTGACATTATACTTTTAAAACTTTTTACAGAGGTAAAACAGTAACCCATAAAAAAGTTTACCAACAAACTTGGGGTAGGTTAATTAATAATGGCTTTCTAATTAAGGAATTAGGAAACCATTATTAATTAATTCCTTTAATCAAAACTGTACTCGTCAGTAATTAAGTTGTTAATAAAGAATAGTTAAATAAAATACCCAAAGTAAAGTCTAAAGCAATGATTATTTTTCGAAACGCCTTATGACGAAAAATTGTAGATAGGTCTAAAATTATTGATCTGCAGAAAAAGAGTTATAAGTAAATGCTGTCGTTCAGAACGAAATTGTCCAAAACTATTTTGGACCAAACCGGTTTCAGCAAAGTAACCATTTTGAAAATATTACCTTGTAAGAAGGCATGCCTTTTAAAACTGTAACAGAGGCTGCTTGCGTACTTTTGAGGGGCTCGTGGCCAAATAATAACCGTTACGCTTACCGAAATCGGTCCGTGGATGGATGACCATCCATTACATATCCAGATCCCTCTAAAAGCACGTTAAACCGTTGGTCCCGGTTGTCATTTGTAGACCGGGTTACGAGTAGCCAGAAGCCCGAAAGTCTGACAACCAGTCTTATTAAGGAGTATCGTATTACCCAGTAACTGGGTTGTGGGGGTCAGATAGGCAGTCGATCCATGTAAAATACTGGTATTCAGCTGCATCCGGTTAGACTGGAAGCTGACCCCAACATAGTTGGGAAAAGGCTAGACAGATGATGAGTTATAACTAAACACCGATGTATCATAGGACTTGCCTACTGTTCGATTCTACCCTCCTCACCCAAAACCCAACAACAAAGATGGCGGACGCTCACGTTGGCCATAAGAGAAAGTATTCGCCCCAATAAAAAGTACTTCGACAAGAAATTTAATAACAGATTCCGGCAAAGTTGCAGCTCCGCTGTTCTTGTTATTTGACAACTTTGCCTTATTGCATACATTTGTGTATCCGTAGTTCTGTATGGGGAGCTTAAATACCTGACGGACTACATCCGCTAATATGAGGTCCAACTTTGTTTAATATTGCATCATCTAACGAGTCTTTTACATTCGTTTTGATACCGCGTTTTGTAATAAAGTAAGCTACGTTTTCTATGAACGAATCTGCTAATTTTTCAGTTTAAAAAGGATAAGGTTTAATCCTTAAAAGTTCTGTCGGGTTCGGTAAAACCACATCAAAATTTCACAGTTTTCTTCCTTATTTTATTAATTTCTTCTTCATGACGCAGTTTGTTCTTCTAAGTAGGTATTTATTGCGTATTGAAGCAGAAATTAGTTCACATTTTAGCTATTATTTGAGTATTAGGTAATGCTGTTAGCATTAATAACCTTTAAAATTAAATGTGTGCTTCATCATCATCATCAGCCTATAGCAGTCCACTGCTGGACATAGGCCTCTCATATTGCACGTCATTCAACTCGATTTTCGGCAACTCTCATCCAGCTGCTACCAGCCATCCTGCGAAGATCGTCGCTCCACCTAGCCTGAGGGCGTCCCACCTTACGTTTACCCATTCGCAGTCTCCACTCAAGAACACGTCTACCCCAGCGGTCATCGGTTCTACGGCTAATATGGCCGGCCCATTGCCACTTCAGCTTGCTTATTCTGTGAGCTACGTCGACAACTTTGGTTGTCTGCCGGATCACCTCGTTGCGGATTCGATCCCTCAGAGAGACTCCAAGCATAGCCCGTTCCAATAATATGTGCTTATAAACATAAAAGTCATTACAGTCCATTTTGGATAAATAATTTTGAAGTTTATCAAGAAAAGACAAAATAATCACGAAAACAAAGTCCTACGAAACTGCAGTTACGGCCAGTCGGCATTCCCTGTCTGTGTTCCAACTTTCTTGTTATCGCATACAACTATATCAGTATGTTGTTTAGAAGTAAAACTAGGACAAAATCATGGCTTGCAATTTGATTTGGAAAACAAGGGAGTTATACATACAGGGTTATTGGAAAAACACCAACAACCTCTTAAGAGGTCATTGTACTCATCATTATGAACAACTTTTACTATGGGACCAAACCTAAAATCGCGAAAAAAAAATCAGCTGTTCCCTATATTTATGTTCGTAAAACTCATCAAAATGTAGGGAACAGCTGATTTTTTTTTCGCAATTTCAGTTTTGGTCCCATAGTAAAAGTTATTCATAATGATGAGTACAATGACCTCTTAGGAGGTTGTTGGTGTTTTTTCAATAACCCTGTATACTTCTGGTTCCTTTTAGTTACATTATAAGATTTTATTTCCATGATCTTTTATGATAATTATGTTTTACAAGATTGATGTTTTTTTTGTCTTTTCGCTCATTCTATACTATCAAATCTCATCTAGCTAGTTACCTTCTAATTTCCTACTATAACATCCACAACATAGGAAAACATTACTGGATTAGGTCTATACGTCATCTTAAAACTTCTGACCAAATAAGTATTTTGTAGGTTTATCGTACATACTTTATTAAAACAACTCAGTCTATCGCAGTCCACTGCTAGACATAGGGCTCCCCGGGCTGCGCCACTACACCCTCCCTCCCACCTTCCTCATCCAGTATGTCCCATTTAAGATCGTCGGTCCATGTTACCGGAGCCATCTTTAATAGACACAGAATTATTATCTAGATCGTTAGTATTCCCTCTAACTCACCATTAATATTTAGCAGGTACCTGCTGAAGATTATACAACAATAATAATATGTGTGAAGCCTCATCATGGCTTCGCATTTTTTAACTCAAGTACGGTATTATTATACGTCGAGGGCTTACAAATGGTGTCAACAACGCACTTCGTTTCAGAACGTTTGCGATGTAAAATAAAATAGGACCAGATTGAACAGGTATGCCTATAACGTAGATGGTTCTAAATTCGACTCTCGGGTTAAGTTTTTTTTATTGATGAGACAACTGTCCAGTTGGATTTTGAGATTTATTATCAGCAATTGCGGTATGATGCCATGATGATCTGGACCTTTTTGTCGTATTCAGGAGGGAAAATCAGCCTATCATGTTCCAATTGCTGCGACACAGGCCTCCTTTCTGTGAGAGGGAGTGGGCCATAATCCACCACGCGGGCCCATTGCGGGTTGGTAGAAGTCACATGTTCTTCGAATTTTTTGTTCTAGGACATGCCGATTTCCTCACGATGCTTTCCTTCACCGTTTTGAAAGCAGTGGTAATATTCATAAATAGTTTACACAAAGTAAAGTGCCTGCCTAAGTTCGAACACGCGACCTATAAGTCGTAAGTCGCGATCGTTACCATTGGGCCACTACTGTTCCTCATAGGGCACGCATTACTCTTTTTATTACGTATTTTTACTCGACTACAGCAGATAGAAAGGGTTACGAACCTCACTGGCTATGTATATAGATATGTATCATTTGTTATAGGAGTGAATTCTGTGTCTCCTTTTTCCGTCAACTGATGTCTATTTCTTTGTTTGTTCCAAAAGAGTCAATATTTCTTTAGCATAGAACTTACCGATTGTAACTTTTTCTCTGACATAAAGTTGTGTGTAAATCAAGTTTCAATTTCTAAATGCTTTCACTGTCTGGAAAAACATCAAAACACTTCGCCATTCAGCACAAAAATCTTCACAAGTGATTGCAAACTTTGCCAACATCTCATCACTGTACTTCGACAAACAAGATACAATAAAAAGAGCAAAACAAACAAAAACAAACAATTGTTTAGATTTAACATGAAAGTAAACCATCCAACCGACAAATATTGTTCAAAGGTGTTTAAAACATAGATGTTATATCTTTTGAAACTATTTTTTGTGTCTGTATAAATATGTTACCAAAGTTAGTTTCATGTCAATAAACATAACATCACGCCTTTAATCCCTAAAGCGTTGGGCAGAGGTGTACCTATACAGAGGGACAACGTGTTACCGTGGATTCAGTTTAAGATTCTACGTTTAAATTCATCGGTTTAAAAGGATAATGTTTAACCGTTACTCTAAATTGTCTTGGAAAAATCATAATATTCCCAGTAAGCGTCAAAATACAAACAAAAAATATTTTGCTCAAGCCAGGAATGCTTTAGTTCGATTCACGTTTGCAAAAGCAGCAGGTGACACTAAGCTACTGCATAAATTGTTCCTAGACAGGTCAAATTCCACTTCCTGGAAAATAAAATGGTGCACCTTTGAATTTTGGAAAATTCTACCAAAGGTGGCAATTCTCGCAGTATCATCGTTGCACTTTAGAGCGAGATATCGCAGCAAAACGTTATCGCGCTGGTGCAGCACTATTCCAAGGTACGAAATGCGAGGAATGTAATAATTTACCACTATATTTCTCCCCAGATTACCATGCAGGAGCCTCATTCCTCATTCCCAAATTGCAAAATTCCAATAGAAGCAATTCCCAAAGTGAAATAATAACATCTTTATGTAAATGAGGTTGAATGCTCCTTGTTTTGTGAACATAACACACAGATTCGAGTACACTGAATTAATTTTATTGTTGAACTCAACTTGTTTTTGGAAGCCATAACTCTAACTGGATCAAGGACTGGCCTCTTTCGACAACATTCATTTTATTAGTCCCCAAGTGTTCGGAATTTGAACGAGTGTTTGAGATCTGAATACTCGTAGACAAATATTTTGAAAAAGTTTCGTTGTCCCGGTTTTTGATATTCATAGCAGCAAATCATTATTTTGTTGTGTTGGATGTGACATCATAATTTGGTGTTTCTTGAAAACAGTTATTTATTTATTTATTACTAGCAGCGCCCCGCGGTTTCACCCGCATAAGTTTCCCCTGGGAATATAGGGATAGAAACTATCCTATGTCCTTTCCCGGGACTCAAAATATCTCTATACCAAATTTCATCTAAATCGGTTCAGCGATTTAAGCGTGAAGAGGTAACAGACAGACACACTTTCGCATTTATAATATTACTAGCTGCGCCCCGCGGTTTTACCCGCATAAGTCTCGATCCCGTGGGAATATCGTAATAAAAAGTATTCTATGTCCTTTCCTGGGACTTAAACTATCTCTATACGAAATTTCATCTAAATCGGTTCCGTAGGCGTGAAAAGGTAACATACAGACAGATAGACAGAGTTACTTTCGAATTTATAATATTAGTATGGATTAGTATATTACTAGTAGTATGGAGTATGGATTAGTATTGATCTACCTATTTATTTTAGTCACTGTAATTTCCTCATTTCTATTGACTTAGACCTTGTCTAATGACTAAAATATACATACCTACTAACAGCTATTCTACCATTCAAAATATTTAATTCAATGAGTTTTAAATTGAGTTGAAAATTAGTTTTAAGCAGAGACCACCCAAGAGATATTAAATATCCACTGTTATCGCTTATTCGACGAGTTTTGAGGAGACATCATTGCAATAATCTGTCACAGCAACAGTTATTAGCTGGCAACTTCCAAAAAGATATCAAACTAAGAAAATTAAACAATAACTTGCTCCAAAATATTTCACAAGAGACACTTCCAGATGCTTAACCCAAAAACTGTTTCAACTTTTACGATACGACAAGTAGGGGTCCCAAATTGTCAAGTAATGCACTTTTCGGTCTTTTGTTCCGCAGTTGAGGTTATTATTTTTGTAATCATACACTAGTAGGTCGAGGGTGCACGAAGAGAAAGAGATGTTTGTTAAGCAAATGAGTTGAGATAATGCAATTTTTGTTATTGAAATGGTTTCATGTTAGTAAGGAAATGAAAGAATAATAGATGTAGGAGACAAACTGAATAGTTTGAAGCGGGGTTCATAAAAATGTTAGATGGCACGGAAACAACGTGATTTGAGTGGAAGTTTGATTACTCTATGTTGCAAATAATTGGAAATGATTTTGTAAATAAAGGAAATAGAACTTTCTACTGAGTGAAATTAAATTTATGAGCATCCTTTTAAGGGGTCATTGTACTCATCATTATGAACAACTATTACTGTGGGACTAAACCTAAAATCGCGAAAAAAAAATCAGCTGTTCCTTGCATTTATGTTCACATACTCTTCAAAATGTAGGGAAGAGCTGATTTTTTTTTTGCGATTTCAGGTTTAGTCCCATAGTAAAAGTTGTCCATAATGATGATTACAATGACCCCTTAAAAGGTTGCCCATGAATTCAATTTTACCCTGTATACAGGTGACACATACAATACAATTTTCATTTGTCAAACTTCTAGTAAGACCCGTCAGTTGGTGACTAATAGGTACTATACTCAAACCTTCCCTTGTCTCGACACTCAACCCTCAGATGACACATACAATTCTCATTACTCAAACTTATACAGTAAGACCCGTCAGTTGGGTGACTAATTGCATAATCAGCCTATAATGTTGCCACTGCTGAGACACCGTCCTCCTCTCTTCGAGAGGGAGTGGGCTGTAATCTACCACGTCGCCCAGTGCTTGTTGGTAGATGTCACATGTCTTCGAATTGGTTCTACGACATGCCTGTTTCCTCACGATATTTTCCTTCACCGTTTTGAGAGTTTAGTGGTGATGATATTGTTTACAAAATGTAAAGAGCCTGCCTGGGCGAACCGAGACAGGTTCTTTAGGTCGAAACCCACGTGACCTACAACTCTTAAGTCGGGGCCGTTACCACTGGTCCACCACTGCTCTGACCGGGTGAGTAATACGTGCTATACTAAAACCTTCCCTTATTTCGACTACCAACTCTTGCAATATCGAAAATAATCCATTTCTTCATGACACAACTCAACATTATATCCAACAATAACCGAAACAAAGAAAACACAAATACATTTATCACATTTACATAACAGAATCAGCCAATATCGTCTACAAAGCGAGTCTGAGGACCATTCCTGTAGAATAAGTGGAGGCCACAATGGGCCTCCAGGCTGAATGTGAGGCCAACAGCCTGTTTGCTTGGCGCACACTTCTAGGCCAGATAAGTCACGCTTTACGGACTTGGTAGGGTTGTCAAAGAAAATATGAACGGATTTTTTATTTTATTTATTTATTTATTAATAACCAACTTATATTTACAGTTTGCACTACACGTACCTACAAGTTATCGGTATAATAATATATACTAGTAATTACACATACAATCATAAATATAATTAGGTTAAATTACATAAGACTAGGCAAGATAAAATTAAATGATTAAAGGAATTTTGATGAGTTATAAAAACAATAAAAGTTATTTATTACCTATAGATACGGTATTTGCATGCTGCATACATATTTAATGGTCACAAATCCAAATATATTTTTTGGAATCACCAACGTGCGAAATGTCACTGTATGAATATTTATTTACCATGTAAATCTCGGTTAACCATAGCAACCTGTGGCTTTTTAAATTGAGCATGTTATGCTAATGGTTTTTGTTAGGGTTAGCATGCATAATGTTGAGTTTTACATTTCTCAGTTAATGTAAATGCATGTACAGTCAACAAAAAAGATAAGTATGCAGGATCATCTGATATAATTGAAGTTTAGTAAGAAACCGATGGATGTACTCGCATACAATTTTATTTTATTAAGAGAAAACAAGCAGCTCATTTATCAAATTAAATTTCAGTCGACAACATCCATCGGTTTCTTACTAAACTTCAACTATATCCGAAGATCCTGACTTATCTCTTTTGTTGACTGTACATACAAGACTTTTTTTAGTTTTCCTTGTTCACTTTCGTGTTTATGAGTCTTAATTATTATAACTAAGTATTGTCAAAGGCCTGCTCTCTTTCCAATTCTCTCTATTCAAGCCGACTAAGAATAGAATAGAATACTCTTTATTATGTACACCATATAAATTCTTACGCTAAGAAGCGGCTTTTCGCTAAGAAGCAGTTTTTGTTGAAAGAGTGTAGTGAATCTTAATTCTGATTTAAAACAAAAAACTTAATGGAGTAATCTCCCCTCCACCAGATGACTGAATAACTAAAGCAACAAAATCATGTGTAAATGACAAGTTAAGTAGTCATTGACAGCCAGCATCATCATCATCATCTTTGTCAGGGTCGGGTTTCGGTCCAACTGGATGCAAAAGAATTATCATGGACATTGACTACTAGGTAAACATTTAAAACAGGGTTTCCTGAAATATTAAAAACTTAACGTTTCAAAGTATAGTGACAGCCCTGCATCGCCGTCGGCTCTCACAACGACACATGACGTCATAAATCCTGCTTAGCTTCGTTCCGGTGTACGTGTGTATTTTTGTAGTGTCGCTATAAGTTTGAATCGCTCAAGCTCGATCTTCTTGACTTTTACGCCTTTCTTGTTTTAAAGAGATCTAGCAGCTGACTTCATTAGAACAATTGAGTTAATTTACTTTTATATGACAAAAGGCGATTTACACCGGTTATTATAAGTCCTTGCTACAATAAAAGGATTGATTCCATCATGTTCCTTCGCTGAGGTGCAGCCATAGTAGATATACCTACATTTCGCCAGTTATGTTTAAGTCTATTACCCGGGTACAAATCCGGAGTCCGGGCTGCTACTGAGAAATGCCTAACCGATGACCGCGTTGTGAAAAACCCAATAACACTTTGCCCGACCTGGGAATCCAACCCAGGAGCTCATGTCCAGCGGATACGTTTGCGTCCACTAGACCAACGAGCCAATCTTGACTGGATAACTGTCCATTAAAAAAGATTGAGCCCCATTGATTCAAGTGGAACCCTTTCGGATTCTATTTTCGTTATTGTAAGAAGTAGCAATAATGGAATCGATTCTCATTCTAAATCGATTTTCATTTATTACTTTTTCGTTTAAGTGACAATTGAAACGCAATTTTGCATTTTTTGCCCATACTTTTTTTTTTAATTTATGTCAAATCAATTTTGATTTGACATAAATGAATGCTTCGAAGAACTGAGAAAGGTTCTGAAGTTGTGACCGCGTACCGGAAGACGAAGCGTTGGCAGGCCTCCCACAAGGTCGACCGATGACCACGTTGTGAAAAAAAAAAAATATTTTGTTGTCACGTATGCATCGATGTAAACCCCCAATCAGTCCGCGATGTAAATATAGCATGCATTTGTTTTACATGGCGGTAACATCGAGGTAGCGAGCTAAACTGCGATCGCCAGGTATCGCAGTGAGACATCTTCGACATGTGTATCCGTCTCTATCCTGCACTTGTAGTTTCACAGTAGTGCGACAGTGACAGGCCGAACACTTAGCTAAAGTACGTGCTATGTATTACCTATTATACATAGATCCAAAGACGCTATTTAGATTTTTTGTAGTATGTTATTGGGCTTTACTGATATCAATTTCATCAACGTATCACGCCTGGTGTTAGGATCAATTGGAGCCCATTCTCTCAAGCTACTGAACCACCTCACTTTACTAGATTTTCATTACTTACACATCTACTAAGTGCAGCTGCTCCGCCCCATATTTTATCTCGAAAATAAAATGTAGATGTAAGAAATTACTTTTATTCAGAACTTGTATCTTAGCTTTCAGTGCGAATATAAAATCCCTCTTTATGTTATCTCAATGGATTTGAGATGAAAATTTTTCATTTGGAGGGTTCCGTTGGCGAATTCTTATTGCGATCATAGACGCACCATTGCGGGACATACGAGGTGATATTTTGATCGTACACTTTGCTTGTGTCTTTTGTTTTTGTCCTAGATGTTGTTGCATGAATAGCTCGTGATTGAAGAGCCCTATGTTCAGCAGTTGACTGTGTTAGGCTGATGATTATATTTGCTTCATCAATGATTGGTGGATGTTTTCTTTGGTTTTGCTTACATAGATAGCACGTTATTAATGCAAGTCTATGTTATATAAGACATTAATTTCTGTATACAGATACTAAATAATTGATTCTTGATTCACTAATTTGGGTATGTACTTGAAAAACTAAATCAATTCAAATAATCGTCGTTTTGTTTTATCCAGTCTTCGCATCAGTAATTCTTAAAACGTTAAAAACATTTTCGTGATTACCGATAAACATAACGTATACATAAATTACAAAGCACATCTTACCACAACTCCATTAACAAAATTCCTCAACGAAAACCCGTCCGGAAAGCCGCCGCGAGCCCGCCACAACATACCCTCCCGTACGTATACAGTACCTAGGCGTGGTGTGGGTAATGGATCCAAGATCGATCCTCTGTAATATCCATTTAAGTCTTGAGGCATGTTCGATCAACACTGTGTACATTGCAATACGAGGAGAACGCAATTTTTGGCTACTTGGTATGCTCAGTGTGATGACTAGGGGTATCCGAATTTTATGCCATTGCCGGATGCCCCTTAAATTGATTCGTGATTTTCATTCAATTAAGTCTCGGTAGATATCTGTCGGAATAGTACGTGTTTGTTCGGATGCCGAATTAAAGCGTTTTGTATATTTATTAGCATTATAAAATTTAGAATTGAATTCTTTAAAAGCAATAATTGCAGCGACAGCGAGATCAATTCCTGTCATATTGATTGAAAAATTCACGTGGGAAAATGGCTCTTATTAATCTGATTCCCTCAGGGCTAACAAGCAATATTTTATCATTCAGCATAAACTCATAAAAATATTTCAGTACCCTATCACCGAAAACATATTTTTCATTTTCGTGGAAAATATTCGTCGTTAAATTGGAAAATTGATACTCATGATGACGGTTGTCACAAGATAGTCCTGTTTATTAACCTGCGGTGTCTAGAAACATGATCAAGTTTCTAATCAGTGATTCTGCTGTCAAGTGCTACGTTAGCTTTTAAATACTTAAAAGCTAACGTAGCACTTGACAGCAGCCACTCGATGATCACTTGGGAGCAAATAAATCGAGCCACTTGCTTTTTTTTTGCACGTATAATGATTATTATTTTTGGTATTATGGAACGTATCAATTCGAAACATATATCGCCATTCAATATCACATCATCATAATCGAGCCACTTCCTTTTTTCACGTATAATGGTTATTATTTTTGGTATTATGGAACGTATCAATTCGAAACATATATCGCCTAAGAGCTTATTTAATAACCTTTACAATGAGGGTAAATTATTGAATGATAACCTTATTTAATGATAAATTATTGGCTCTGAAAGAAAAACGGTAATTTTGATAGAAAATTGTAGGATTAAAACAATCCAGAAAAAAACATTTAAAAACAAAATTATGGTATAAACTTATTCTTAATATCTTGTATTGTATTAGTTTCATTATGTCACCGTGTATTACGGTTATACAACCGTAATACACGGTGACATAATGAAACTATACAACAGATTAAATTAAACACGCATATGCGTGCGGTAACTCGGGATAACTTAGCCGACAGTTTACAACTTAAGCGGATCAACGCACAGCTAACACGAAACTCTTTATCCAAACACCATCAAACCATAACGTGGAAGTCTTTAACACACAAATGAATAATTTAAACAATGAGACAGTACCAATTACCAATTCAAATCCTAACGTTTACCATCAAGTTTACGTTCGTAATCTGTCTTGTTGGTGTTTCGGTGAGATTGCAATTAAACGAGGTTTAATTCGACGATTAGTCTTAACTGGCATGACCCAATTACTATTGAGTTACTTGCTAACGGAAGATTTAGGGAAATGACGTATTGCTAGGGCTCGATGAACTGAGATCCGTGAGGTGTAAGGGCAAAACCACAACACGCCGTTTCCTCGATTGGTTACTTACTGTAGGCAGCTGCGTACTACCCACAAATGTTCTGTAACTAATAATGATAAATTGTGAAATTGTCATCAATACGATGTACTATTCGATTTGCGTTCAATTCTCTGAATAATACCTATGTATATAGTGACTAAACTGTAAATTAACTTTGTCCGTATTACTAAAAGCTTTATTTTTGCATTTTTGGTGACTGAAAATGTTTATTTTGGTATTATTTTGTGTTTTGTATTATAATGTCCTTTATCTATTTTTGTTTACAATATATGTGTTTATTAAACGAAATTAAATGACAAATCAAGAAGAACAAATTCGAAGAAACTAGCCATAGAATTTTAAAGATCATTATTTAAAAAAGGACTTCTGCTGTGCTTGAATCGTCGGACGCACGCTATGCATGAAAATTATGTATTTTCGCGCCCTAAAAATATTTTGACACTAGCTTTGATGACACTGCTTTCAGACGGGCTCGTATCTTCATTGACGGAAATAGAGAACATACCTCCAGGTCTAACAATAATTATGTTTCTTATTTAAAAAAATACAAGATAACAAGACACAAGGGTACGATAAAAATAAAATGTATCTATTAAAATCAGTTTAGTAAGCATTGTAAGTACAGCTTGTCAGCTATAAATAAATCCGTGTCCTGAAATCTTAAACATTAATTCAACGTTTAAAATGCCAGAGGAGGCGTTTTACAGATGTCAACCGTCCACCAACTTGGAACTAAGTTGGCGAGGGATTTCCATTGTCATTCCAATTTACATTCGTAAACGAATTGTAAGTTTAGTAAAGAAAATATTACGAACCTCTCTAAAGATATTCAGTTTTCTAATGGGTTGCACGAAAGCTGAAAAAAAGTTAGGGTCTAAAGTGAATCAAACGCTAAGCATTCATGTTAAACTAGCTGCGCCCCGCGGTTTCACCCGCATAAGTTTCGATCCCGTGGAAATATCGGGATCAAAACTATCCTATGTCCTTTCTCGGGACTCAAACTATCTCTATACCAAATTTCATCTAAATCGGTTTAGTGATTTAGGCGTGAAAAGGTAACATACAGACAGACAGACAGAGTTACTTTCGAATTTATAATATTAGTATGGATAAACCAATCACAGGCACTTTGGAAGCGGTCGGTCAGTCAGAAAGATGGATCTAGTTACCTATTCCGAAGCTTAGTAGGTACCTATGGAGAAGAACAGGCAAGAAATTCCACGGACGCTCTTTTAAATCATAAAATTGTTACAAAATATTAGTTACATCATTCATTTTGTAATTATCCATGTGAGAACGATGTAGAAAGAGTGGGAACATGTTAAAAGCGTCCATAATAAAGATAAAAAAAAAAAATACAGAAATGCCTTTAAAAGTCCAATGATAGTCGATTACAACGTAGGTACCTAGTGTCAAAAATCTTTATATTTTTATTGATCAGTTTTTCATAGCAAATCAACATAATATTATGTGCCTTGACATTCAGTAAAATGTAGAATAGAATAACAAGACGAATATTCGCTGAATCTTGTTTTTGAAATTCTTTAAATCTCAGTCAATATAAAGCGTCCAATCTTCCACCAACTGCCCAAAATTACATGAAATCTTGCCAAAAGTTGGGGCTAAACAATTCCGATTTATTTGAAGCCAACCGCGACTTTTGAGCAATCTAGTGAATTGGGAACATTGTCGGCACTCTCGTTAACGACTGCAGATTTGAACGATAGTCCATTCGTTAAACAAGCGTTGATAAATTGTTTTGTTACCAATTTATATAATTAAATAGATTCTGTAGATATTGGTTTACAGAACTGTTAACAATTAATGATCAAAAAACATTGTTATTTTCGATCAAGGGGTTTTTCAGATTTTTGGCGAGTTTAAACTCTAAGTGGCGACGTTATGAGCAGTTTGATCGTAAATGTATATTTCCTATTTCTCAAAGGTCATTCGTGATCGTACAACGTACATTTTGCACGCCGAAAGGTAAAATATGGTGATATGACAGGACTGTGACTATGTAAAACATCTGCATATTGTTTACCCATATTTGCGAATAAATGATTTTGAATTTGAAATTGGGTATCTGTGCAAAAAATACCCCACATTCTCAAGATTTTTTGGGCCTGATTAAAATTTTCTATTTATTAAATTCCGATGAAGAGTTTTTTATAATCAGTGATCACCGGATATCTTTATAATTAAATGATGGGATTAAATGGTTGAGTTGGAATTTAGCGATGTTTGTCGCTTGTAAAAATATATTAAATGTATTTATTTTGTGAAGAGTTACAGCAGTTGTTGTTGTTGTGGGTTTAAGGCCCCTAGGACATTACATCGTAAACAAAACGAAGTTTTCAACAAATGATAGCAGAGTAGGTACTCTGCTATCATTTGTTGAAAACTTCGTTTCGAGATTCTCCCACAAATGGGCTTCCACATAGGTATGTGGAAGCCCATTTGTAGGAGAATCTCCGGCTTATCAAAACTTCAATAGGAAATAGAGAGTATCAAAGTCAAAGTTCTTATAAAGAACAACAACATGGAGCTCCGGTAGAAAATCAAACATAAGCGGAACCAGATTAATTAATACGATTATTGGCATTTAAATTAGATTTACGAAGCTCACCCTTTGTTTGTGTAACGCCATATTTCAGAGCATACGTTTTATTGAGCCGAAATCTATTTGAAGATAAAATGTCAAGAACTATTATTTGGCTGTAACTTACAAACATTAATTTTAAATTATGTTTTTCGGTGACGGTAATGAGATTGTTTGAAGACGTGTAAGTTTCAACAAATACGTGTCACGTACCCAAGATAGCATGTTTGCAAAAATGGATTGTTTTTAGAGAAAGCGATCATTTGCCTAAAAACGGAAGCTTATCCATACTAATATTATAAATGCTAAAACATGTCTGTCTGTGTGTTACCTCTTCACGCATAAACCGCTGAACCGATTTAGATGAAATTTGGTATAGAGATAATTTGAGTCCCAGGAAAGGACGTAGGATAGGTTTTATCCCCACGGGAAACGTATGCAGGTAAAATCGCGGGGCGTTCCTAGTTAAGTAGGTATATATGGGAAAGAAGGAAAAACAAAAACAAAAAGCAAACGAAGAAAAGACGTAGAAACTCAAAATCTAATCATCCACAGACCAGAAAATCAACCTTATCTAACAGAAACCAATTTGGTCAATAAACTCCTATCTGGCTTGTTCCATGTCTTTCGCCAATAAAGAGTCCTCGTATTTTCCCTCTCGTTGCAAACCCTCCGCAACCTCCTTAGTAGTGACATAATGACCTATTCTGGAGCCATAAAACGGGAATGCCAGCGTCTCCACATAAAAAGTGAAGTATCGAAAATAGAAAGTTTTTTTTTTACTGTTTTTTGGTGAAAATGCAGAATTATAACATGAATATAAAGCACTAGCTGCGCCCCGCGGTTTCACCCGCATAAGTTTCGATTCCGTAGGAATATCGGGATAAAAACTATCCTATGTCCTTTCTCAAGTTCCAAACTATGTCTGTACCAAATTTCACATAAATCGGTTCAGTAGTTTAGGCGTGAAGAAAAGACAGACAGACAGACAGACAGAGTTACTTTCGCATTTATAATATTAGTTTGGATATGGATGTGGTCCTTAAGAAGTTCGGAAGATAGGCACAAGATTATAATCACGGGTGTAAAAAATACGCGTTTAACGAAGCTGAAAGTCACTTGTTGTTCTCGTTATTATGATTTTTTTTGTACAGGACCATGCCTGGAAACCTTCTAGTTACAGAGATATTGAAGGCTTAACTTAACATACTCCCACAAATCCTGTACCGATACATGCGTCCATAAGCACAATGTTTTGCGTGCGTTACATTACCTACGTACTACCGTACACAGAGAGTTTTTGCACCAAAAATGAAAGTTGTTTCCCAATAAATATTTTTGTACAAAGATACTTAGTTTGATGTTCAGAATGCGTAGATGACTGTTTCGTAAAGGGTATTTTTGCAATCTGTAATAACAGGTCTTTACCAATGTAATTGGAGATTCTATAACCAGCATTTTCAGATTTAATTATCTCTGGATTGGCGCGCAATTCGAAATTCAAATAAATTTTATTAGAAAGCTCCAATTTCTTAGGTAAAGACCTTGTATTAAAACAATAGACAAACGGGGAATACAAAAGCACAATTAGGAGAATTGAATCCTAGTTCCACAGTTTGATTCACCAAACCCTGTCAACCAAATTTTAAGGGCTAGCAAAACAGTCGCACCAATTAATAGACGTTAATTAAGAATCAGTTCGCGTAGTCGAAAACGTTAAAGAAATTAAAAATAATTAAACGTTTTATAGCCCATAACTTAAAGAAAGTGTTTGTGCTTTTCTTTCAGAAAAAAGAAAGTAGGAATGGCACCACTTATTGCAAAAGCGAACTTTACTCAACCGGCGGAATTACGGCGCTCTTTAGAAAAAGTAAAAGGAAAGGGAACCAATTGAAATATTCCGCTAAAACTATTTTAAAATCAAGTAAGTTTTTGGTATAGTTTGAACGAAATCTAAAAAATAAATAGTCATCATCATCAACCTATAGCAGTCCACTGCTGGACATAGGTCCAGCAGTGGACTATACCTCTCCTATTGCACGCCATTCAACTCAATTTTCGGCAACTCTCATCCATCTCATCTCGTCAAAATAAATAGTGCTCATTCATTAGGGATTCATTCCGGAAGGTAGTCATAGAAAAGATCTTTGATTCTGAAACCGGAAGATTTGACATTGAGGTTTAGCATCTAGCTAGGTGGAGTGTGATTAATTGATTCATCCATGATATAATTGGTCCCAGAACTCATTTGACCAGAGTGCAGAGGTGGTCCAGTGGAAATTACCGTGACATGCAAGTTGTAGATCGTAGGTTTACACCTACGGCACACTTTACTTTGTGTAAATTATTTCATCACCACTGCTCTCAAAACGGTGAAGGAAAACATCGTGAGAAAACCGACATATCCTAGAACCAAAAATTCGAAGACATGTGATATTTACCAACCCGCACTAGGCCCGTGTGGTGGATAACGGCCCCCTACCTCTCACAGAGAGGAGGCCTTTGTCAAAGCAATGAGAAACATTACAGACTGATTATGTTAGAGAACCCGAAGCCTTTCATGCTAAGATTTGCTATCGTGTGGTTAAATCGGGCTTTAGGTTCCATAACAATTTCCACATAAAAAGAATCTCTTAGAAAATAAATAAAGCTTAAACGTTATTTAGAGACGGCAGACTGACACCTTATTGTATTTCCCCTCACTCCTCGATCAGCAATTGAAATGGCTCCACAAATGAATACGAGATACATATATGTATGGCCTCCTCGAAGGGGTTCCGTATGTGCTTCCCCCTTTCGGGAGCGGTAAACAAAACAATTCAATTTTCACACAAACTCTAGGCTGCTGTGTGGTATGTTATTGGGGCAGGTTTAGAGATATTTCGGTTTAATTTTTCTAGAGTAGTTTAAATTCATTTCTAAACTTTTCGTTTTAATTCTGTTAAACTGTAAACGTTTTTCAGTAGTTATGGTAGTAATTGGAAATGTGGTTTACGCCCTAAAGCACAAAATTAATATATTAAAAAATAAATGATGTTATTAGAATCTAGCTAGCTGCGTCCATACGCAGGATATAAAAAGTTACCAATAAGAGCCGGAAATAGAGCCTACATCGATAATATCAATAATTACTGGGCAATTTAACCCTTTTGTAAACACCGGACGTAATTCTATTGACATCCCTAGGGAAAAGACCGGTTAGTAATTAATCAATTATTGACTCGGAAACAGAGATGTGTCAACATTTAATTTATTGGTGCGTAGAATATCAATCCACTAGCTGCGCCCCGCGGTTTCACCCGCGTAAGTTTCGATCCCGTGGGAATATCGGGATAAAAACTATCCTATGTCCTTTCCCGGGACTCAAACTATCTCTATACCAAATTTCATCGAAATCGGTTCAGTAGTTTAGGCGTGAAGAAAAGACAGACAGACAGACAGACAGAGTTACTTTTGCATTTATAATATTAGTTTGGATAGTTTGGATTGTGGGAAATGCTTAGAGCCGAGCTAAATAGTAATTGTTAACTCTCACAATTTAAACAAATTCAGTACTTAAAATTTCGATTTCCGAAGCAACAGTAGCCAAGTGGTAAAGACCGCGACTTACGAATTGTAGGCGGTGGGCTCGAGCCCAGACAGGCGCTTCACTGTTTGTAAATTATGTCACCACCACTGCTCTCAAAATGGTGAAGGAAAACATCGTGAGGAAACCGGCACTTTCAAAAATTCGAAGACATGTGACATCTACCAACCCGCACTGGGCTTGCGTGGTGGATTGCGGCCCACAGCACGCTCTCAACGAGAGGTGGCTTATGTCCCAGTGGTAGCAACATTACAGACTGATTATAAAAATTTTGATTTAGAATTACATTTCTTTATTCACAGCTAACAGCATTGTTTTACAAAAAACATCATCAAATTACATTTTATCTCTAATTTCACCACCACTCCGCTACGTACGAGTACCTCACAGCAGCATGTCATACAAAAACGCTGGCGTTTAATTTTATTTTGTGTGCTCACAGAGGCTCACACGGTGCCTTGAGCCTGAGGGGACAGAGTCTACAGGAGGGAAGGGGGAGGAGGGTAGGACGGTATAACAACATTGTCACCGCTGCGCGTCGCAATTTGCCTGATTATACCAGCTCCGGGGTTCATTGACTCTAATATCATGTTTATTTTGGGTAATAGAGAAGCGTTATGTAAAGTGGCGCCATCTCCAGGGGGTTTGGAGAACTAGATGGGATGCTGAATTTAATTTTGGTTGGTTTGAGTCGTGAAAGGGAAATTTTCTTAAAAGATTTTCACATAGAATTGTTTGTAGAGATGAAGGTAAAGATGCTATTAGTTAGTGGTTGATTGACATTAATTGGTATCATTGGCTAGTGTGGAGTATGTCGACCGAGATAAGAATGACCGAGTCGAAGTAAACAGTGCCTGGTTTTTTTTTGAGGTTGATCGATGAAAGTGTAGAATTAAACAAGCTATGCTGTCTCCAGTCTCTCTTTAGAAGCAGTTGTAGCCAAGTGGTATCGGCCGTGACTTACGAGTTGTGGATTGTAGGTTTGAACCCAGACAGGCACTTTACTTTGTGTAAATTATTTCATTACCACTGCTCTCAAAACGGTGAAGGAAAACATCGTGAGAAAACAGGCATGTACAAGAACCAAAAGACATGTGACATTTACCAACCAGCATTGGACCCGCGTGGTGAATTACAGCCCACTCTCTCTTACCGAGAGGAGGACTGTGGCTGATTATGCTATGCAGTTTCAAACCATGTAGGGTTCACTGCAGAATATAAGCCCCTCCATGAATGCCGAAATGCCGAATGTTCTTCTCCATAGAGATCTACGCTTTGGAATGGGCGACTAGCTTCAACTTTCTGACTAACTGACCGACTACTTAATTTTGACAATTCAAAAGTGCCTGTAATGGTTTTATTGAAATAAATGCTTTGAGTTTGAGTTGAAAATAACCATACTTGGCAGACGGATTGGTAATCACATATATTGGAGCAAACAATCCTCTCGACGTTATCCCTTTCTAGCAATTTACGACACCCACAGGAATAGAATAGAATACCTAATCTTTACTTTTTTTTTTTTATTATTAGCCATTTCTGTCCCACTGCAGGGCAAAGGCCTCCCTTCCCTCCTTCCACTCTTTACTATGTGCACTATAATTATTACAGATATAAATGTAGAAATTTTACAAGGGGACACAATGGGCGGAATACACAGTGTGGTTTATTTTTTCAAAAATAATACAGAATCATTGTAAAATAATACAAAAAAGCATAGAGTTGTTGTTAATGGGTGCCCGATGCTGATGAATTTCATTCATTTTTTCTTCCATTTAAACGACCAATTAAATAATTTTCATCATTAAAATACCACGCTTCGAGTATCATTCCGGAGTTTATAATAAAAGCCCGTAAAACATTCCCAGCGAATTCATTTTTGCAGCGCATTTTGAGTAAAAATTAAAAAAAAAATTGGGCTCGTCCGGGATTTGAACCCGGGACCTCTCGCACCCTAAGCGAAAATCATACCCCTAGACCAACGAGCCAACTGTTGAAAGTGCTCAATTTACGTACGACATACAATAACTACTTAAATTTTTTAATTGGCAGCAATAAATTAACTTCAAAGATAAAGGCATTATCAGACGCATTTTTAGTACCTATCTATCTCAAATCATTTATGGTTCGGATCAATTTTATTATGGTTTAGGAAACTACTAAATTATTGACGACAACAATATTACATAACATAATATCACGCCTATTTGCCCCGAAGGGTTAGGCAGAAGTGTACTTATAGTACACCCACATTTCGCCAGTTATGTTTAGTCCCAAGTAACAGGGGGCGAGCCATTGCCTTCAACCGGGCGCAAATCCAGACCGAGCTGCTAATGAAAAACTCTTGACGAAAAAACCCAATAACACTTTGCCCGACCTGAGAATCGAATCCAGGATCTCACGCTCAGCAGTCGTGCTAGCGACCACTAGACCAGCGAAGCAGTCGTAGGTATAATATTATGTTCTATTTTTAATCAAATCATATTAAAGGTACATATACTGGTACAGATACCTTGTAATTCTTTGCCTTGTAGTGCTGCTATTCTGTAAAACATCTCACCGTAAAAACTTAGGTGAAGGGAGCTGCCAATAGTGAGAATCCCTAGCATCGGATGGGATGACAGTTCACTAGAAGCTCACTTCAACTATGTTTTCACGGTGAGAATATTACAGAATACATCGGCTGAACTACTCTCTCTCTATGCAAGCATTGCCATCATTAATCGTGTATCCAAGTTTTGTGGATATGTGGCGCCATCTACATCGCCACATGCGAACTAAGCATCACACTGACGTCACGCAAATCCTGCATCGCGCAAGCACAGTAGCCCATCAGACACAACACCCGTCTGTTCGGAGGATCCTCTCTTTTATATGGAGGATAAGCGAATTTTACACCCAGTTCCTTATACGTCTATAGGTAAACTAAAATAGACATTCAGCTATTTGTTTTTACTCAACCCGTAAAAAGAAAAACACTATCCTTCCCACGCCACGCTATTTCCCTTCCATTAAACCTCATAAACCAACCCAACTCGCTGCTACATCAAGTTTATACCTGTCCCCCATAACCAACAGATACAGTCCCCCATTGGGTCGTAAACACATAAGTATGCACCCTGCCATACTATAACACCGCAAAGAGTCGTGTAGCACCATAAGGTATTGTACAGACGTGCGACTACTACAACCATACCACAGTGGCAAAAATGTCGCCGAGCACACCAATATTTTTTACATGAAACGGCAGCCGTCTATCTGATCTCCAGCCCAGTTGTATTGTTTTCTGTTTTATATCGTTTTAAGGTGTACTTTTTTTGCTGTAATGCCAAAAAGCGCATTTTTGAAGTGAAAACTTCTTTAGCGGCGTTGAACACTTTTTGTAATGGGGAAAAAATGTTAAACTCGCGTCAGGACATCGCGTCAGGACACGTGACCGTCAGGAGAGATTTCCCCCCCCCCCCCTTTCTACGGCGGCGCCAACCGAAGTGAACCAAGTGAGACACGATAATAGACGGACGGACGGACGGACGGACGGTGTGACGGTGTGACGGTGATGACGGTGACGGTGACGGTGACGGTGACGGTGACGGTGACGGTGACGGTGACGGTGACGGTGACGGTGACGGTGACGGTGACGGTGACGGTGACGGTGACGGTGACGGTGACGGTGACGGTGACGGTGACGGTGACGGTGACGGTGACGGTGACGGTGACGGTGACGGTGACGGTGACGGTGACGGTGATGGCGGACGTGGATGTGGATGGATGGATGGACAGCTGATGGCTCGACCGTCTGTGTAGTAGCCACACTGCTGTGTATTCGTAAAATTTGTGTATATAAACTGTTTAAAATATGGAAATTGAACAAAGTGCATCGATTAATAAAAAAAGTGACGCAGAAATAGTGAAAAAAATTTAGTTATATTAATTCAATTCCGGCACTCCCGGAGTGCAACCCGTCTTTTTATTTTGTCCTTTCTTACTGGGTAATACGACACAGCTGCTGGCTAAAGTCGCAGTTACAAATGAAGTTGTCCCAATGTCGTTGACTATTTAAGTGTGAATGCTGTGATTAGTCGTGATGTCGTCGATATGACTAGCATGCGTAGCATGACCACCGTAAAAACTGGAAAAAAACGAAAGACGAGACAACAGATTATAGAAAGATTTCTACTGCGTAAGTCAAAAATGAAGGAAAAAAAATGTCACTCTATAGAAAAAGATATTAAGTATAAATTATGATTATATTATGTCTATTCTTCGTAGAAAAAGATAAAATTGGAAGACCAATTTTATCTTTTTTTTAGCAAGAGCTAGGCATGCAGAAAGATAAAGCTTTGACCGCGACTGCAATCTGTAGTAATGTTGAGTCGCCGTGCCCGTTTTGTGGTTCTGGTGTGGCTGTGATAGTGGCTCGTCTGCACGAACCCTAAAGCACGGTTACCGCCAAGTGACCTAGTTCAGAGACGACAGATTTGGACGTAAACGCACTGAGGTCTGGTTCGAGACAAGTTAGTTTCATTTATGTGTTCTAGGAATCTTGTTGCATCGTCGTGAGGTCGACGTGTAATTGGACCGTTTGTATCTGGATTCTCTTCTTTGATGACTAATAAATTACATAGTACAGTCAGCATAAAAAGTCGATTAACACTATCATTTTACATGTTATTAAATTGACAACAACTTTTTTCAATAAACTGATTTTTAAAAAAATTCTTCTGCTGCAATTTTGAATAAATATTTTGCTCAATAACTAAGATTAAAAAAACTGAAGTGTTAATCAACTTTTGATGCTGACCGTACATACATCACGCGTTCTGGGTATGGTTCATTCCCTGATAAGATTCGGTACAGATGTGTAATCCGTCTGAAGTGCCTTGTTGTTTTGTGAAAACCTAGACAGTTAATTAACTCAATTAATGTTGTGTTAGAAAAAGCGCAATTTCACTTAAATAAATTACTTCTCCTTATAGGGTCAAACAAAATAAGCCTGCGAAAACTCCGCGGACGTGATTGGTATCAATAAAACAAAAAATTAATTAATTTGACGATTTTTTTATGAGGTCACCGACAAAAGTTAGTCATAATATCAGTTTAAAAATTGGCTTTTTACTGTGTTAACTTCACAGACGTGATGGGGATCGATATGTCAACACGACAAAACTAAAGAAAACAGGAATTTTCGACTAATAAAATATCTAGAGGTCGTTGAACCCAAAGAGAAATCATCAAATCTTTTTGTAATGTCTGTTTGTCCATTTTATAGTGTTTATTTATTTATTGGTCTATCTACAATCGTTACACTGTTCTTCCAAATTAACACAGGCAAACATACCAAGCCAAGTGCACAATATAAAGCGCTATCGCTTCATATTGTGCACTGTGCTATGTCTATACATAGCATGCAAAAACAATATATGTATAATAAAAAAATACACAAAATTACAGTAGATATAAGTATAGATTTGACGCATAATTTTTACACAATTTTAACACGAATAGTTGACAATAATAATAAAAAAAGACGGGTTGCACTCCGGGAGTGCCGGCAGAAGTGAAAACTTGAATATTAACGTTGAAATAAATCAATTATTATTTGATTTAATATAACTCATTTTTTTTCACTATTTCTGCGTCACTTTTTTAATTAATAGATGCACTTTGTTCAATTTCCATATTTTAAACACTATATACACGAATTTTACGAATACACAGCAGTGTGGCTACTAACTACACAGACGGTCGAGCCATCAGCTGTACATCCATCCATTGTCGTGTGTCACTTGGTTCACTTCGGTTGGCGCCGCCGCCGTAGAAAGAGAGGGGGGGGGGGGGGGGGGAATCTCTCCTGACGGTCACGTGTCCTGACGCGAGTTTAACATTTTTTCCCCAGTACAAAAAGTGTTCAACGCCGCTAAAGAAGTTTTCACTTCAATAATAAGTTTTTATTGAATCATAAATAAGTGTTACATTATTTGGGTATGACACTGGTTGACAATACTTGGGGGAATCGTGTTGTGGATACCCATGGTTTCTAAAATTTCGCTAGCTAGTTTGATTTGCCCTGTTTAATGATCATTAATAAAGAGAATTTTTTTTTAATAAACTACGCACTGCCAAATGCTCTACCATTAACACTCAAATAAAAATAGAACCAACCTACTTCAGCAATTTCTCTCAAAATGATCGATAATAGGTACATTTGTAACAACAGAAGGGGCTGGCAGCGTTCCGAGGCTCTAAACAGATCCGTAGTTAACAGAAGATTGACCTACTTGCACACGCGACTCCCCAATTTTATCAATAGGTTCGGAACGCACCGAGGACTTCCATTGCAGGGATCGTCAACGGCGTAGTTGCGAAGTGGCGAATGAAGGAGTCAGTTGCAAGTCGACTGGAAAAGTGCCCTCACTATTAGTTTGAAACGATACGTTGGAGTGGTTTTATAAGGTAAGTACATATTCAGTATGGTACAGAGGCCAGCACATATAGCTGCCCCAATCTGTCAAATTTTCTCAATTAAATATGAACCTTATTACTTTGTAGTAAAGTTGAAAATCTATCAAAGTAATTTGACAGATTGGGGTAGCTTCATGTGCTGGCGTCTGTACCTTTTTTTGTAAGTAACTCTACCTATGTTATTAAAAAATGCAAGAATATGTATACAAGAATTCGCAAGGACACTGTTCTTTATTTAATGTTATAACTAGCTTCTGCCCGCGACTTCGTCCGCGTAAAATTTCGGCACCCGACCCACCCCGTCACTTCGCTTTCAGTCTGTTTGCGTTCTTTCTGACTTTACTATGTTTTTGCTCTGCTTCTAAGGGTCTTAGTGTGATGCTATGTAGCCTTCGTCAAGAATTGAGTTATTAAATCCAAAAATAATTTTTCAAATCCGACTGGAAGTCATTCATTCATTTCATTTATTCATAAAACAATTACATTGTGTTGTGTTTACATTGTTGTGTTTTAGTTCCAGAGATTAGTGCGTTCAAACAAACAGACTCTTCAGTTTTATCATTAGTATAGATGAGTGTAGTCGTATTTTTATTGTGTTAAGTATTCTGTATAAAATGTATTGTGTTAAAGTTCCTAATACTTTTCAGGAAGTTGTTTTAGTTCTTTATATTATATTTTAATTGTAAATAATAAGTTAGTATAGATTTCTAAAATGACCGCACTATCGCACTGGGTACACAGACGTATAATGATAGTTGTAAGCTTAGGTACTACTTTAAACATAAATAAACAATGGTATTTCAGTATCTATTAACTTTCCTAACAGCGTCTAAGGGTCTCTGCACACGAGCCACCGGCCACAACCACAAAACACCGCCACCGGCATATTTCCTGTTATTTCATACATTTTATATGGACTCGCCGCACATGATTGACGCGTGGTGGCGTTTGTGGCTGTCGCGTGTGGCCCGTGTGCGGCGACCTTTAGTCTACAAAAAGTTATTCTAATTCTGTGACTAAAAAGTACCTCATGGTATCCCAATTATTTATTAGTTATTGCGTAGTAACATTATTTTGAATTAGCTCAGTCAGTATGTCTTGATGAACTAGCTAAATGTTTATTCTGTTTATGAACATTGATAATCAAATAATTTACAGTTAATTTGACATTCCATTAATTTACATGTAATTGATTGTTAATAAATTATTGTTATTCAATTATGGCGAACTAATATTCAATAATGGGTCATTAATATTCGTTCATTAGGACATTACGAATAGTAATTACTTATTTATAGCATGTATTATTATCTAAAATTATTAGATGCGGTTATTTATTGTTTAAATTAATTGTGTTAAAAATAGCAATGAATACGTTATTATAAATCAATGGACAGGACACAGTTATAGGAAAAATACAGGATGAAATTGAAAACTTGCGCTAATTCGAAATAGGGGGTGTTGTAACTGTTAAATAATCATTAAGTATAAATTGTCATTTCCCAAATCTAAATTCTTCTTAGATAGTGCAGACTAAGTTATTGTCAGTTGTTGTTAAGTTATTGTTAGTTGTGTTGTGTTACTATCTTCAAATAAACACGAAATACTGGCGTTTCAGAAAAAAAATATCATAATCTATCAAAAGAAATAAGAAAATTAAAGTAGATATTAATTTTAGGGAGCACCCGATAAGCAATCCATTCATCTCAGAATTCACAACATGAAGCAAGTTGGCAACGCGGTCATTTACCTAATTATGACCGTTCCTACTAAGTAAAGGTTGCACGACGACCTTGCCAAATCGCTTGCCTTTGGGCACGTATGTGCATCCTTTTTCTTAATGACAAACTCTAAATTTCCTTTATAACACGTCTAATTAGGTATTTTAATTTGGCGCACCTATTCAATTTTATCCTCCGAAACAGATAAAGTTATAGATTTTCAAAATTAAAATGTTGGGGTATCTATAATAGCTATAGTTTTTTTTTTAACATAATTATGCCTAATGACAGTCAAATGTTCTATGCTCTCGTTGCATCCCCATCTCACACACAAACTATCTGGTAAGTAGATTGTAACCACCCTCGCTCGATCTCCGATTCAAACTTATATTTACGACGAAAACAAACTATCCCCTCCATTCTGTGTATGGGTAGATTTGTTTTTTATTGCAGTTTCATAGGCTGAAGAATATCTTTAGGAACTTTGTTTCTTAGGAAACTATTGTTTTGTAAAAATACATTGTTTTGTAATATCAAGAGAGGAAGGAAAGAAATGCAGAATATATTTACAGCTCGATAATTGACCAATGCATTGATTGACTGGACAGGTTCACTCAAACCTGTGTGGTTATTTCGTCAAAGGACCATCTCCGACATTAATCTACATGGTCTTCACGTGATCTGACAAAGATTATATCTTTACTGTAAAAGAGATTGTGACCTCTGACTTTGTTTCGGCCTTTCTTCTCAGAGTAGTCAGATAGGAAAGGCCGAGCCCATCTATTTTTTTTAAATGACTTACTTATAAGAGCGTATGATAATTGATTTTATGTTTGTACTACTTAGTTACAAACATAAAATCAATTATCATACATTTGAAGAGTTCATCCAGGATAGTACTTGCTAAAGTTAAACCCTTGCAGTATATTTGACCAGCAATAACTATACAGATAAGTATAATTTGGAGCAAGTTATCAGACCAAATTGGAGTAATATGCTTCAAAGCTCAAAAGGGCTATTTTAATGCACCACAAACTTTATTAGAATGGCTACATCATACCCACAAAAACTCCCATGAAACCATTCCCATTACATACACAGTACCACATAAAAATATCCATGCGAAGTACCTCTAAAATAAATTGGGGTAATACCTGCACCCTGATTCATTTTTAATAGCGATGTGTGTTGTTAAATTGCTCGTTAGGTTAGTATGGGGTAGTACTACAGAATAAATAGGTACAGAAGGTCTACTCTAAACAACGAGTGAAAACGCACATAGACACACACACGTCTATGTCCAGCAAGTACAGCCACAGGCCCACAATGGAGTAGCTTCCCGGAAGCTTCGCCGAGAGAGATCACTGAGTATCTGTCACAAAACTTGTCTAAATCATCAGTCACACAAATAATTAGCGCCATTCCAGAACGAAGTTTCTCAATTAAAAAAAGTCAAACGTCACTTGACTTTTTATGAAGTTTCTCAATTATGGATTAAGCTTGCCTTTGTACATATGCTGTCCTTATGATGTTATAACATTGTTTATTGTAATTAAGGTATGTGTATAAGAAAGAATGAGAATAAGTTCTCATCAAAGAACTCTATTGGCAGCTAGATAAAAGTAACAAACGCTAAGCGCCATCTACGCGGAACTAATGCTATTGTAAGCATCCACATGATATAGTTTGAGATCGCCGTTCGTACGTTCCTGGGGTCTACTCCGAAGCAACGAAATCCGTAGTTTCGGCCGTAATTACGAGAGGGTCCTAAACTTACGGAAATAAGATTACCTCGGAGCCCAACATATTAATGAATGACAACACAACATAATAGTTGTTCCTGCTCTCAATTTATTTTTGCCCGTCCGAAAAAAACATATTTTACATTAATTGTTTTGTCGGATCAACTACTGTCAGATGGACCTGTATCTTCATTGACGGGAGTACCTAGACTGCCCTGGTTTCACTCATTGTATATAGATGACCTTCTGTATCATTCTGTTCTGTGGCAGTGTGGCAGTACGAAACCCCGATCCTAACGAGAACAGAACTGCTCGTATAAAAGGCTGGGTAATAGGTACCGGGCAGCAGTTTGGACATTAGACGTTCAGTTTCAAGTTATGTGCTTTGAGAATGAGGTTATTAAAATAAACAGGGCGAGTGTTTTTCAAGAAATTGCAAGTTCGGTGTTTTGTTAACTTTTTAAATGACAATAATTTAGGTGTTCATTATACCAAAATTGGTTCGATCATAAAATTCGTGGAATTCTCGTCTTAATTATACATGACAATATCAAACACCACGGTTGCTAATTTCACACATTTTGACTCAAAGTTTTTTCATGATTGTTACTTCTGCTATGTTTTGATACAAGGTGAAGACGACAATACGAAAATAAATTAAACTGCGTATCAACTCAGCCTATCGCAGTCCACTGCTGGACATAAGCCTCTCCCAGACTGCGCCACAGCACCCTGTCCTCCGCCTTCCGCATCCAGTCAGTAAACTCCAGTAAACTGCGTATACTCGTAGCTAATGACGTTCCTAGTCTGCATACGGAAATTCAATCAAAAATATAAATTAGTTTAGACACTATTGCTAGACGGCTGATCGGCAAAACCAATTGTTGGTCCATGACTGCTACTTTAAAAAGAACACTTTTGAAGTGAAACTTCTTTACGCACGCTTGACTTGGGGAGTAAGCTGGCGAACGCGTTACGAAAAGTGTGTTGTGATGTGAGTTGAGTGGGGGGTATAAGCAAGAGAAAGCAGTGCGCGCGCACATTTTCTTTCTCTCTTCCTCTCATAGCCAAATATGTTTGAAGTTTCATTTCAGTCGTGTGGTCATAAGCACACTCGGTTTTTTTTTTATTTCGATGCTAGGATTTATTTGGTAGTCCCAAAATACTCTTGTATATTGCCAGTGTTTTCCTTTCAATTTGAAACCAAGTTCGAAAACCTGCCCACACTAATCACTAACGGACCAAAATCCCTACTTCAATTACATTAACCGCTGTAGGTACAGTCAGCATCAAAAGTCGATTAACACTATCATTTTTACATGTTATTAAATTGACATCAACTTTTTTCAATAAACTGATTTTTAGCTTTTCACATAATAGACAAGAGTATATATTCTAAAAAAAATTTTTCTGATGCAATTTTGAACAAATATTTTGCTCAATAACTAAGATTAAAAAAACTGAAGTGTTAATCAACTTTTGATGCTGACCGTACCAAGGTACTTGTGTTTAAGTGTAGTACAGGCATTCAATGCTAATACGGGTACGTGTAACATCTAGGAGCGTTCGTTCGTTACGTATAACATGTCTTACCCACTTTTACCTACCTCTTAATAGCAGATCGTTACACTAGATTGCGAATACAGGCGCTAGAGGTGCGCAAGTGTCGATAGAATTTGTCTGAAATTATAGGGGTATAATGAAATTGCGGGGAAATTTCTGTGCTAAATTTCTATCAAACACCTACCTTATGGCTACATTCGATTAGATTATTTTATATGAAGGAGCAGTTTTATAATAATCTGCCAATGTTAAAAACTTAGGTATCAAAAATTTTGTAATTAACCATATAATGCACTTAATTTAACCCTATATATTATATTATATATTGATTTCGCTTTCAGGTTATGTATTATCGACTCACGGAGTCATGATGTAATAGTTTAAGTGTGTTATTTATAATCTCATATTTTAAGTGAACTATTTGTTTTCTTTATGAGAATAAATATCTTTAAACCGAGACTATCATAAAAGTTGCTATATCCAAGTTTACATAAGTTTTTTTTTATACAGGATGGTAGCGACTTCGTCGTGCAACTTATTTATTACCTTGGATACAGTACCTACATCATTCTGAACTGAAGTAGGTATAGAGGTATAAGGAATAGGGTGTAAAGTTCACTCATACTCTATAGAAAAGGAAGGATCCTCTGACCAGACGGGTGTTGTGTCTGACGGGCAACTGCCCGATGATTCATGTCGGACTGTTGTATCTATGCTAGTTGCGTGGTAAACTCTGCTTGCGCGATGCAGGATTTGCGTGACGTCAGTATGACGCGTTGTTCGCATGCGGCGTTGTTGATACCGCTACATAGGTATTGTACTTTTCTATGAAACAGCAGGTTTCTTCTTTAATAACCGACAGTGAACTTCTACTGTAATGGGCCTAAAATCATGTGCTGCAGTTTTCGCGTTGATGTCCACATTGTCCATGCCACCCTGTATATTATTTACAAGCGATAAAACAAACTTTCAATACTAAAAGACGAATATATCAATATAAATAATTTAATTAGGAGAACACGTCATCCTAAATTAAGAACTTTAGCTAATATAAATACCTTTACCTTGCCTAGATGTAACAATACATATGGTATGAGAACATACACCTACATACTACCAAAACTAATAAATGGACTTCCTACGGACATACAAAATAAATACCTCTGTAACCCTAAAAAAGCAAAATGTTTATTAAAAAAGCATTTTCTGCAAATTAAAAACTATGATTATGTACTTTAGTTTGATACACTTGCTACCATCTTTAATTTTGCTATTAATATATCATATAATAAGTAAAGACTTAAAATATTCTTTGAATGTAAAACTTACAAACTTACTGTCTAAATTTGTTAATCTTTAGTACCTATATTATGTATATTTTTTCTGAACTCACTAAGCCATCAAAGGCTTCTGTGGTTTTTAGTATCTTATAAAACTCTGCGATATACCTACTTTTTAAACATTAATAAAAAAAAATAAAAAAAAATTACCTACAGTGTACAGTAGGTGTAAGTATAAAGAAAAGTTTTCGCAGAGGATGCTACTCGTAATTGTTTGTTAACAATTATTATAATTATGTATATTACTTTATCTGTCACAGTAAACAATAAAAAAAGGTTTCGTAGCATTGTAGAAGGACTTCTTAAGATAGCTCGATTTGTTCGTAGCCCTTTTTACTAATCTAACTTTGGGGGGTTTATTTATAAACGTTGCTTAAAGTTAAGTAATATAATGTAGAGGGGCCCGTGGCTAAAAAAAAACAGCCGCACAGTTCGATCGATCAGGTTAAGCTACGCTTGCCGCGGTTGGTCTGTGGATGGGTGACCATCTTTACATACCGAAACCCCTCCGTGCCTCGGAAAGCACGTTAAGCCGTTGGTCGTGGCTATCATTCGTGAATTTTTGAGAGTATTTACGGTTAGTCAGAAGCCCGAAAGTCTGACAACCAGTCTTACCAAAGGGTATCGTATTACCCAGTAACTGGGTTGTGGAGGTCAGATAGACAGTCGCTCCATGTAAAATACTGGTATTCAGCTGCATCCGGTTAGACTGGAAGCCGACCCCTCCATAGTTGGGAAAATGCTAGGCAGATGATGATGCTTAAAGTTAAGTAATTAGTAGCGATTATTTAACCAACACATTTTTGACGTTTTAACGTTTCTTAACTGTAATTATCGATCGTTTATAAATAAACCCGTTAATGTCTGAAGCAATATCTGTGAAATGTTTTCGATATCGATAAAACAAACGCCAGATCTATTGGTGCTGGCACAAGAGTGGCGGTCGGCGTACGATAATGTTAACGTTAATCACTGGATTCCCGCGCCGTAATGAAGTTTCTTGTTAACTTTACTAAACGCAACCTCCTGCACGCTCATGTCAACCTGCTATTTTAATGTCGATTCGATCATAGTTCAGCAAACGAAGCTATTCCATTATCTATTTATCCATTTATATCAGGCATCAAGGCCCATATAAAATACATAAAATAGAATATTAATATAACTTAAAAATACTATAAATACATACAACATTATAATCACACTAAGAAGCTAACTAAACTAAACACGAAGTGTCGGCGTCGTGTTTCGCAGACTGGTGTCATGTAGCCGGCCACGAAACCGGCGGTACACAACACCCTTCGGCCAGAAATCTTCTTTGAGGAACTTCTCGAGATGGTGTGTCGGAACACGCACCACGAACGACTTGAAGCACAACACACACACAGCACATACACAGCACAGCTACAGCTATTTATTACAGCTCTGTGACAGATAGATAGACAGATGAACAGGCAGATAGGCGGCATATAACCCTACAAGTGCTGTCCTGTCTGGTGATTTCGCTCTCGATTTATGAACGCATTTTCATTTGAAAGATTTGCCTTTTCTTCAATAATGTCAGCCTGCTATAATCGATTTGTTCACCACCTTTAAACATCGCAAAAGCGTTCTTATAATGAACAAGCGTCTACCCGTGACTTCGTCCACGTGAATATATTTCTTGCTCCCCTAACCCACCCCATCGCATCGCATCGCCTGGTCGCGATATTACTTCGTTTTCATGTAGCATTCTTTCTGACTCTTTTTGTTCGGCTCTTAAGGGTTCTAGCGTGATGTTACATAGCCTTCCTCGAGAATCAAGCTATCAGATGCAAAATATTTTTGAAGTGAAACTTCTTTACGCACGCTTGACTTGGGGGGTAAGCTGGCAAACGCGTGACGTAAGCTTTACGAAAAGTGTGATCGGGCGAGGCGAACGGGAGTTGAGTGGGGGATATAAGCAAGAGAAAGCAGTGCGCGGGCACATTTTCTTTCTCTCTTCCTCTCATAGCCAAATACGTTTGAAGTTTGACTTCAATCGTGTGGTCATAAGCACACTAAGTTTTTTTTTTTTTTAGTCCTGCTGGTAGTTCCAGAGAGTAGTGCTTTCAAACAAACAAACAAAAAATCAAACCAACTCTTCAGCTTTATAATTAGTATAGATGTGAGACTCACTAAGCCAACAATATAAGAAGTAGATATAATTAAGACTCAGTCACAACGACAAAGAGGTCAAGAACATAGAGATTATTATTTCTTACAAGACACCTTCACTAATCTAGACAGGCCAGAATGTACCAAATATGTGTGGTCCATTAATTACGAGGACGTGTGGACCTGACAGCCACAAAATGTCTTTCTTGTGTCTCATGTTCGTAAAAACTTCCTGGATAACACTCGACGACAAAAAGATATAAAGTGAGCGTATGAAATAGTTTTGATGGCAGGTTAGCTATTATTTTCTGCACCATCTTCAAAGAAACTGATTGAGTGAGTACCATTTTTATTATTAACCGACTTCGGTTGTATTTTTTTATTTATATGTTTGTTACCTCAGAAGTCCGTCATTTATAAACCAATTTGAGAAATGCTTCTTATGTTTGAAAGTCTTATACTTTAACCCCCTTACTAATATACGTATTATATCAAATACAATTATAGTTACACACCAAATTCTCTCTTTCAGTCGTCAGTAATTTGACTTTCGAAAGAAGAAAACAAAGCGTTGTGTAAGACACTATAGAACGTTTATTAGTAAGGGGGTTAGAGTGGTCCTAAATAAATTTGGTCAAGTACTGATGAGTAATAATACGTATTATTTCCACATAGTGTATGTTGATGATGTTAAAATAACTTCCTGTCAATTTTATTTACTTAGTAATGAAGATACGAATTTTTGTGGAGTAGGTACTACAGCTAAAAAGTAAAAAAAAAAAACAGTTGTACTCTGGGATTGCCGACAGAAGTGAAAACAAAACACAAACAGAATACTATGCCATCACTCACTGACATATCGGACATTAAAACCGAGTACTTCCCGAGGACAGCCGAACACATCCGAAGCGGTGTCGGTTATGGTAACAGTGGCACGAATTCAATGGTTTTTCCTATCTCAAAAAATGCCCAATGCGCCTAAAGAAGTTTTCACTTAAAACAATACTTCCAAAGAAAACACTCAAAGTAGGTGGGTTTTTTTTTGTAATAATCTTTTATAACACTTTTTCTGTTAAGTTTAGAATAAATCTTTTGCAATTAATTCTAAAATGAACTTTGTATGCAAGAAGAAGTGCAAAAAAAAACTAAAAATATACCAAAAACAACATAATTTCAGTCTGGAATCACCCACACCTCCTCTCCTTTTTGCAATATTCTTCCCGGTTCCATATATTCCTTATCTTGGTATTTCCCTTAGACAAACGTACCTTTGTGGGGTCATCTCTACATAGCGATTTCTAGACACATGTAGATCCTATAATCAACAAGTCAACCGAGTCCTAAATTTAGTCCACAAAACAGAATCTGTTACAAAGAAAATATGATTAAACCCTACCTTTTCGACTACGGAATTATAGGTATGACATCTATTCAAGCTATGAAATTAATAAAATCAACACAGCCGCCTAACCACAACAATTACATAATTAAACGATAACATGAGAAACTGGGTCCTAACAATTTGCCAGCAGGAGCCCAAATCTGTCAAGTTTGCCCATAAGAGCACTATTACAGGCCCACGTTATTGCAACATGTGGTCCCGGCCAAATTGATTTTATGCTACAACTTTGACACCTTGTGTTTGTCCTTAAGACGTTGGATCAGGGGTGCTAAGTTTTGGGATAGTTTAATGTAATGACATTAGCCGTGGAGTTATATGTAGGTGTTGAGGAAACAAAAAGCTCTCCGTTGTTGAGATTTTGTTAGACTGTCTAAATAAAATTGTTTATTCTGTAAATAGGTCAACGGAATCACTTTCACTCGTCATATTGTATAAAAAATAAGTTAGACGGAGTCGACATTTCCTATCTGAAAACCTCTGAGAAGAAATGGCGAAACTAACTCAACGGTCAAAGTCTCTTTTAATGTCCAGCACCCTAATTGCGTAACAATCAATCAATCGGAATCAGAGTCATTTTGAAGCCAATTGCTAATCCATTGCTTCATAAGTTCGAAAAATGTGTCTGCTCAACCCGTAAATAACGCAATGAATGTGGTTGAACTATCAAAATGAAACCGATTCCGATTGATAATGTGTTACGCAATTGCCCTGCGGATATAATCTTGGTCAGATCATGTGAGGACAATGTAGATTAGTGCCTGAAATGGTTTTTTGAGGAAAGAACCACACAGATTTGAGTGGACCAGTCCAGTCAGTGAAAGCATTTGTTAGTAATCGTGAAGCTCAATTCAGAACTAGACTATTGACTTCATCTTCTTCCTAAAGCGTATTTTCGGGTATCTTAATTGTGTTCAGCGAGAACTTTACTATGAATATTATATTAACAGAAACGTCGAAAAGTTCCTAACTTCTATAAATACTTCTCTCTCAACCCTACTTCTTGTAATTCTACCAGTTTCCAAGGAGCGGTCCCTCAAAATTTCATTCTTGTAATGCTATCAGTTTCCAAGGATTAATCCCTCAACATTTCTCTTCATATTTCCTTCAATTCTTGTAATACTGCGTTCAAGGAATGCCGCCACTTCGAATCTGTAACGATCTTGTATCTTAAGTTATGTTTAGGCACTGATCCTGTACCAAACAATCTTTTAGCAGGGTTGGAATTCTGTCTTATTAGTATTTACAACCAAAATACGTTGCTGGAATTAAGCAGTAAACTCTTACGCAGAAAGGTCAATATTTCAGAGAAAACTGAGTAAGTAATGGTTATGTTCATAATCAAACTTACTGACCCAAATAAATTCCAATCTCACCCTAAAATATATTATACAATCCCCGTTTAATAAAACAAAAGAACAGTCATATAATCAATTTACACCCTCTGTGTCCCGGGGGTGTCAGAAATCAAACCTGAAATAAAGCGATATAATACAAAAGGGCTGGATTTTAATCTAGGCTTAGTTTACGATTTATGCTCCTCTACCCACCTGGCGGATAAAGTTTGTGACCCAGAGTGAAGCGATGCGGAGCGGTTGAGTGCAAAAGGTATGCTATACACGCACATAGCATACTCAGCCTATACAACCACTGGGGACACAGGCCTACTCTCTTCGAGAGGGAGTGAGCTGTAATCTACCATGCGAGCCCAGTGCGCGTACTCCACACACTTGGTGAATGAGAGCATGACCGTTAAAAGTGTAACTGAATGACTGAGTGTCCTTAGGGTTGATCTACGTTTTGGAATGGGCAACTAGCTTCAACTTTCTGACTAACCGACCGACTCTTTGACTGACGATGATTGAAATAAATGCTTTGAGTTAACATTTTGACCGTTATGACACTTTTGCTATCATGATCATCATAATCAGCCTATATTGTTCCCACTGCTGGGACACAGGCCTGCTCTCTCTGAGATGTTTGGTAGATGTCACATGTCTTCGAATTTTTGGTTCTAGGACAAGCCAGTTTCTTCACGATGTTTTCCTTCACCGTTTTAAGAGCAGTGGTGATTAAATTATTTACACAAAGTAAAGCGCCTGTCTGGGTTCGAACTTACGACCTACGACTCGTAAGTTAGGGCCGTTACACTGAGCCACCATTGCTCTAAATTGATTGATACTTAGTACAATCCATTCGAAGAAGAATCAGTCTACAAATATATGTATTAACCTGCCAATACCGAATCTATTAAAAAATCCACTCGCACAATATATCAAATACAGCGAAGAAATAAATTAAACAAAATTGTATATCCAGAGCTCCGCACACAGTATCGAGCTCCGTCGAGGGCAAATTAAACAGGGCCCGATTCGCGAACAAACAATTATTATGAACTACCATCTGCCGGCGGGTTTGCCCGGCAATCTACTGCCTATCGCAGTTTATCTACTGCTGAATTTAGGCCAACCTGATGCATACATCAGTTTGGCCTATATTAACCAATGACCAACCGATCCATAGGATTGGTCTGTAATTATTCCAGTACAGGGTAATTTGGGAAAGGAACGGGCATCGATCTACGGGGTAATTGCATAACACACTACCAGTAGCAGTGGCTTTCATTTTGACAGTTCAACAACTTTCATTGCGTTATTTACGTTGTTAACCGTTACGTTGTTACGTTGTTACATTTTTCGAACATATAAAGCAATGTATTAGCAATATGCTTCGAAACGATTCAGATTGTAATTGATAGTGTGTTATGCAATTAGAGTGCCGCATAGCTATTCACAAACACTCGATGTGCTTCCGTATCGTATCGAACATTAATCATTGTTATCGTAGGAGTCTTCTAAACGCTGTTCACAAGTCCAAAATCCGAAAATTTTGTCAGTTTAAATCAAATAGACGCCCGCTATTCTTCCAACAGCTATTTGTTGTTGAGGGCAAGTCAAATCAGGTTATCAAAATGTCAGGTTTTCGATACGATAGCCTGTCGTATGGTTGTGAATCAGGGCTCTGGTCTCTTACTCAATTTGTACTAACGATTTTAGCCTACAAGTCAAAATTGACAGCTAGATGGTCGGTACATCTAGCTGTCAACTTTAAAACTACAGATGGTATGGACTGGATGCGAAGAATCTCTCCCAAATTGTACTTGTTACTCCGGGTGCTTTGGTACATATTGGGGAGTCTCTGTTCAGTTCTGCAGTACCTTAGGTTGAGTTGATATATTGATTGCGCCAATGTGTGATGTCATCTGCGTGCGTGCGTGTGTGCGTGCCTGTCGGGCTGTCGCTGAAAACCAGCGCTGAGGCTCTATCTTGCATAGGGTCGCAGCATAATGCTGAGCGATAGCCGTTTTGCGTGGATGTGACGCATGTTTCCCCTACCTTTTTTATTTTATCTTTTGTTTATGTTTTTTTTGCGTCATTTTCACCGCAAATAAACGTATTTTCTTTTCTTTCTTTCTTTAAGTAATTGGTGCAGAGGACATGAAGAACATACAACAAGTTTAAAGGAAATACATAGACCATTCGAGACACTTCAAGACATGGAGACTTATTTCCTCCCATGAACTTTTGAACCTTTGAACCCAATAAAAATCAATTACCGATTCAAATGACCAATTCCCAAATCCGTGTCATCCCCACCAACACAACAAAACAAAACAGTTCAAACCCTATTTTAATTGCCACCACAAGGATTAACGAGGAATCGATGGAAATTGTGAAACAATAGCATTTGTTGGGATTCAGCTGCATTAGTCTTAGGACCCGAGTCGGCAAGAAAATTAATTAGAATAGGAAAGTGCTGTTTAGACTAGTTTCTTGGTCGATTTGAAACATGTCGTGGTTTCTAATGGTTGTATTGGTATTGTACTTGGGTAAGCAATTGGTCGCTCGGTGCGTTACGTACGAGTAACATTCCCTCTGGGAGTAAATTATGTATTAGGTACGGTATGTAGGTCGGTATGGCTCATTGGTTTACCGGGACTATTTTTGTGTATGCTAGATTTGGACCTGTTAATGCACTTGTAACGAGTCATGGGCCGAAACTACCACCACATGGGTCCCAGAAAACGTCCGGCGACATCGTGGCAGACCCTGGAGAAGATGGCGGGATGAGCTTAACACCTACAGACTGGATTGGTCCACACTAGCTCAAGAGAGAGAGGAGTGACTTGTTTCGAAGAATTTCTTTATTTTCATAAGAAGGTCTGCCATCTCATTTATTTATTTATCAGTATGTTTTGTCTATTTATACTTATTCGTTACTGTTTTTATCTGACACATATTTTGAGTTGTAGGTCGTAGGTTCGAACCCAGACAGGCGCTTTACTTTGTGTAAATTATTTCATCACCACTGCTCTCAAAACGGTGAAGGAAAACATCGTGAGGAAACCGGCATGTCCTAGAACCAAAAATTCAAAGACATGTGACATCTACCAACCCGCACTGGGCCCGCGTGGTAGATTACGGCCCACTCCCTCTCACAGAGAGGAGGCCTGTGTCCCAGCAGTGGGAACATTATAGGCTGATGATGATGATGACACACGTCACGTTGCAGTATAAAACTGATTTACATCCGTCACCTCACACATCAGGTGTTATTGTCAGTTGAACACCAGCGTCAGGCTATAGTTGTCTGGCATTATTGCTGAACTGCGCCTTTTTGGCGCAGCCGTGAGGCACACTTCCTGCTAATTTCTTACATCGGACTTTACACTTTTTATTTGATTTTTTAGGTGTATTGTGTGTCTGCGCTAAATAAATGTATTTCCTTTTCTTTCTTTCTTTTTTTAGTGGAAAAAAGAAAGGGAGGCAATAAAATAAATAAATACTGCACTTACCTACCCTTCGGGGAAGGAAATTTTAAAGGATATTGCTAATCCATTGCTTTATAATGTCCGAAAAATTCTGCTTATCAACGTAAATAACGCAATGAATGTTGTTGAACTGTCATAATGGAAGCATTCCTACTGTTACCCCCTTACTAATAAACATTGTAACGCGTCTATAAAGTTACACAACGCTATGTCTTCTTCTTTCGAAAGTCATATTACTGACGACTGAAAGAGTGATATCGTGTGTAACTATTCATGTGAATTAATACGTTTATTAGTAAGGGAGATAGTGTGTTACGCAGTTACCCCGGCCTGCGACCCAGCCCTAAGAAAATTAATAGGCTGGTTATGTCTTTACAAACTGTCTGTCTAAGCGATCTGTTTTCGTAAATCTCGCGCAGAAACAAGCAAGTTTCTCAGTAACCTTGCCACACGCTAATGTAAGTTGATCTATATGAACTATATATCTATGTCTTACGAACTAAAACAAACATTTCAAACATCTAACTAAATTCTAAAACTTTCCAACGAAGAAGAAATATGAATCTATCTATCTATATAAATAAAACAAAGTCAGATTAGTTACACCATTTATAACTCAAGAACGGCTATGGACCAATGTTTATGATCTTTGATTTGTTGGACTTGTCTCCGCCATGGGAAAATTCACGACATAAAACTAAACACTTTTTTATGGGATATTATAAATTGCATATCAAATAAATAATCGCCTATCAATACATACTCATCATTTATATTCTTTTTTACTACAAATAACTTACTTCACTACAAATAAACTAAATGTTTAACGAAACTCAAACTGCAGATAATTCGAAATTATACATCAATATGACATTACTTTTTTCCTCATAGTGCAAAACAGTTAAATTTATTTTTGTACAAAAATACTACATACATAGCATAAATACTGACTGCACAGCAAATTTTCCATATTTCATAGCAAAATAACTATCCCAGTCACATATTAACCAGTAAGTACAACAAAACCTGTTCATCATATTTGTCTTAATTTTCAAGAAGCCATGTTCGGCAAATTTAATGATTATTATAACAAAAAAATCCTTTTACATTGCGTTATTTCTAAAAGCAGAACAAATTAACTGAAAAGTGGTTCGCGGCTTCGCGCGCTTTTTCGTCACTGGAGTGCAGAGTGGCGCGAGCGAGTAAGATAGAGATAGCGCTAGGTCGTGTCGTCGGGAGTTAGCCGTATATCTCGCGCGTAAGAGCGAAATAGAAATATTTCGTTGGTGTATTACACAGAAAATAGGGGCCCCGCGAAGCGGGGCTCCGTCGACATAGGATGTAAGAACGAGCGAAGGGCACCCCGAGGTTCGGTTTGGTTAGGTTACTTTAAACCCTTTACACAGAAATAGGGGCCCCGCGAAGCGGGGCTCCGTCGACATAGGATGCAAGAGCGAGCGAAGGGCACCCCGAGGTTTGGTTTGCTTAGGATAAATTATAATTTTGTATCTAATTTTATATTTTTTTTGCTGATCTCATTATGTGGTAATTAATAAATAATAAGACGACTGTGACTAATAAAATGCTGTTTTATTTAGAAAAACTGCTGTAAATAATATAAAAATAGAAGCTATATTTAAAAGAAAAAGAGTTAACATGTATAATGTGCATTAGGATTATTAGCTGTGCATTGATGAAAAAGCTTTTGCTTTAGGAAAAATTGCTGTACGCTGCGAAAATAAATTGTAGTTAGTTTAGTGATATTTTGAGTTGAATATTTTGCTGTGCAATCAGTAATTTTGATGGGAATTCGGAATCTTATTGCACAAAAAAGGATATTTTTTGATTTGCGTTTAAATACTACCCCTTTTTTATTCTGAGGCGGTACAAAGTTCGCCGGGTCAGCTAGTAACTGAACACAATAGATTTTCTCACTACAAACCAAATCGGTTACGTTCGTGGAATATTAACTACTAGCAGCGCCCCGCCGTTTCACCCGCATAAGTCTCGATCCCGTGGGAATATCGGGATAATAACTAACCTATGTCCTTTTCCGGGACTCAAACTATCTTTACACCAAATTTCATCTAAATCGGTTCAGCGATTTAAGCGTGAAGAGGTAACAGACAGACACACTTTCGCATCTACTATAATATTAATGGTATGGATAGCAGTGTTCATAATCTCAGATAATTTACATTGCATCGCCACATAATTAAGTTTAGGTACATGCCAGGAACGATTGATAATAACTTTGTTAAGGGGATGCGCAACGTAGGTAGTCCGCGAAATTTAAATTTATTAAAATCAGCAATAAAACTTTTTAAGTTAGAATTGGCCCCAAATGTCATGATTTCACGAAATAGTCATTCAATAGAGTAATATAAACTTAGAGAGATGTATTGACGATTTTTATGATTATAATTCTGTAAATTAACAGTCCGTTCTGTTGTCATGTTATGGGCATATATCGATACCGGAAATATGAAATAACGTAAGGGACAAAACTAAGGTTTACAGGAGAGCAAAAATAAGATATTTTTTTACAAAAACTGACTATAACTTTTTAACTATATGTTTTATGTAAAAAGTGTTTAGGACAAAGTTTCTTAGATTTCTTCATTCTTTTAAGCTAAAATAGCAAAAATTGATTAAAACCTATAGTTTTAAAGATAGCATGTCCCTTACGTTAAATAATAATGAATACGGGTGACATACGTTAACAAAATTTGAGATGTAAATGAACAGCATTGATGTAAGGGACATTATAGGAAATAAACAAATAATGTTTTTTGATGTAAGGGACATTATAGGAAATAAACATTTAGTGTTTTTCAATGTAAAGGTCTCTTAATGGTGTACTCTTTATTGCTTATGCTGTTAATAAATTTTAAAAATAGAATTTAATACATTCATGACCTACTGCTGACATAAAAGGATAAAAAATAAACGAATAAAATAGATTAAAACTTTTATTTGTACTCACTAATCCTCTTTTATAAACGCAAATAACTCGCATAAATTATGCTAAGTACAACATAATTGCTCGATAAGCAAGAGGACTTTTTCTGGCTGATTCCATAAATGATGGCCACTGGAAAGGTCCCCAAACCATCAGTTTTATAATCTCCCTTTGAATAATAACATGCATGCTGTCTATTCATCCTGCGTTACCTGCTTAATAAGTTGTAATTTTTACATGACCTACTTACTACACACAATTATATATCATACTTACCAATATTTTACCTAATGGAAGGTATGTTTTTATTAGGATTCGAATTAATCTATCTCAATCAATTAACTCAGCCTATTGCAGTCCACTGCTGGACATAGACCTCTCCCAGGCTGCATCACAACACCCTGTCCTCCGCCTTCGGCATCCAGTCCGTTCCAGCCACCTTTTTTAGGTCGTCCGTCCATCTAGCTGGGGGGCGTCCCACACTACGCTTGCCGATACGCGGTCTCCACTCAGGACTCGTCTGCTCCACCGGCCATCGGTCCTTCGATAAACATGGCCAGCCCACTGTCACTTCAACTGAAGTGGCAGTGGGCTGGCCCCAACCCACTGTAAGTGTGGGGCTGGTGGGGTGGCAACTGTTTACTCTGCAAGCTATGTCGGTAACTCCGGTTCTTTTCCGGAAAATTTCAACCTTGATTTTATCTTTCAAAGAGACTCCGAGCACAGCTCGGTCCATAACGCGCTGAGCGACCTTGAATTTGTGGACCAGCCCGACCGTCAGTGTTCACGTTTCGGCACCATATATCCTGACGGGCAGAACGCACGGGTTGAAGATCTTAGTCTTCAAGCACTGCGGGATAGGCGACGAGAAGACTTGACGGCTTCTTCTGTTGGCTTCTTTCTCAAAGTTGTGTCTACCGAGCTAGATTATTTGCCCTAGGTAGACATAATCCTTCACAACTTCGAGAAGCGACCCTTCGATGTAGATTGGACTGGGCAAGACGTGCGAATTGTACATAACTTTCGTCTTGTTCAAATTCATGCCGAGGTCAACCCGCCGAGGAGCTACATTTAGGCCGTGCAGCATTTGGTTTAGCTGTTCCAGCGTCTCTACCATTATAACGATGTCATCGGCAAATCGAAGATCTGAAATGTACTGGCCGTTCACGTTGATAGTCCAGTTCAATCCAGCGTCTTGAAGACGTCCTCCAACGCATTTGTAAACAATTTAGGGGATATAACATCCCCCTGTTTCACCACTCTGAGCAGTTGGATGGGGCTGGTTTTCTGATCCTGGATCTGGACAGTCTTCGTGGCAGTGTCATACAAACATTTCAACACTTCGATGTAGCGCCAGTCAATTCGACATCGTTACAGAGAGGCCAGAACTGCCCATATTTCGATGAAGTCGAAGGCTTTTTCGTAGGCCACAAATGCCATACACAGCGTCTGATTGCACTCCTCGGTCTTCTGTTCAATTTGCAGAACAGTATGGATGTGGTTTACGGTGCTGAAGCCTTTTCGAAAACCGGCTTGTTCTGGCGGCTGGAACTCGTCAAGTATACTGGCGAGACGGTTTGTGACGAGACTCGAGAACGCTTGTATACGTGGCTCAGAAGTGAGATGTTCTATAGTTCTTCAACAAGGATTTAAGGTTTTATTCCATCTAAATCTAGACCAATTTTTAATTACTGAACTCCATTTATGTCTAAACAATAATTTACCCAAAGTAGTAAGAAATAATTACCTGTTTATGTGATTTCTAAAATGTTCATAAATTTTTGCCTGCGGGCTAGAGAAGTGAAGATAACTTTTCATCACTCATGTTTAGAATCCAGATAAAACTTTCACTAGGTATTTGTAGTTAGATCAAGATGTGTAATGTCACAGTGTTACGAAATGCTAAGTAAGGGTCATGACCGCGCAGGTAAAATCAAACACAAAAACCGTACCTATTGCTATCTAGCTCAGACATGTTGCACCGTTTTACGTGTGACAGAGACGTATAATAATATTCGTTTAGAAGTTTTAGATGTAAAGGACAGGTCAATTATTTTCGATGCTGACAAATTAACGTATAGATCAATATGATTATGATAATTCGAGCCACAATTTAACGTAAGGGACATGGTATTTGCACCTACTCAGGGAACACTAATGTATAAGACCTGTTGTAAAATGTTCTCGATTTTTTTTTAATGTAAATACCAAATACTGTGAGTAAAGAGACTTACATTAGTTTTTATAAAAATATTAATTTAAGACGTCCTATACAGCCAGTTTTTATAAAAAAAATGGTCTAGACCTGCGGAAAATATGTAATGTAAGGGACATTTTTTTTGAGATATTGAGATTTTAAATATACCAATCGATAGAGCAAGAAATTTCGAATCCAATGATATATATAACTCATTTTCGACAAAATGTCCCTTACGTTATTTCATATTTCCGGTATCGATATGGAGGAATGAGGAAAATGTCGTAAAGAAAGTTTTGAGTATGAATGTCGATGGTTATATTATAAGAGTAGAGGAAGACCAAAGAAACGATGGATTGATTGTGTGAATGATTATAAATGGTTAGAAAGGGAACTACCGACAGGACGATTAATAGAGAAATATGAAAGAAAAAGACAAGATTGCGCCGACCACAAATAACTTGGGATAAGGGCGGGAGAATAATGATGAATAATTCTGTTGATACATATTTGTTTCGTCCGCGAGTCATATTTAGATCAACATACGACCAGCCGAACTATTCTGTAAAAATCTCACCGTGAAAACTTAGGTGAAGTGAGCTTGAAGTTCAAGTTCGAGTTGTCATTCCACCTGATGCTAGGGATTGGTAGTGTTACAGCTCACTTCACGCTCTCTTCACCTTATTTTTCACAGTGAGTTTTTATTACAGAATAGCACTGTGCCATCCACGAAGACGCGCCCCACTCTTCTTTATAATCGCTAGTTAATTCCGCTAGTGTTTTAGTTTTTTGATACACACTAATTACCCACTAGTAAGTAATTACTGTGTATCGACCAAATTAAACAAAATCGGAATGTTGCACACTTGTACTGTAAGCGATTAGGAAGAAGAGTGGGGCGCGTCTTCGTGGATGGCGCTATATGTACTGACCTGCAAATTGCAAAAAACGTAAGAAAGTTTGAATTTAGCGGTCTACCATGACGCCTTCGCCTTAAGGTATCTATTAGTTGTAAATTAATATTATGTTACAAGAGTTATGAAGGTATTCCTGATGCTGTTGTTACTGGATTCAACTAAATCAGGTTTAGGATGGCAGTATCGTTAGCGTGGATCGTCGATTGAACAGTGTGTACCTCAGGTAATTTGAGTGTTTGCCTGTGAAGTCGGGCAATTAATTGTTAAGCAAATTCACTACTAATTTATAATTTCTGTATATTATTCAAAACACAACTGCCAATCTTTGACAGTTGTATGAAATTACTATAACACGGCAAAAAGATGTACTAGATGACTGTTCTAGTAACTTACCTAACGGTCTGTGGAAAATACTAATACAATAATAATTTGTTTGTTGTTTTGTTATTATTATTTGGTTAAACACATTAGTACCTAATTAGCTGATGCATGTGTATCGTATAGCTTGGAGATATTTAATCTGTCCAGTCGATTCTTGAAGCAGTTCAGTGTGGGAGTCGTCACAACATTTTCCGGGAGCCTTTTCCATGCTATTAGACAAGAATTGCTTCAAGGGCTTTTTTAATGAATTTTCCCATAGTTTTTTATGTTGTTTCTTTTGTTGGATCGTTGTTGTATACCTAAGAATTTCAATCACAAATAATATTTAGACCTACCTGGCACATTTAACTTTATGTTAGAAGCGTTATACTCATTCGTGTTAGTCATAAATGCACCAGTCGGAAATGGAACTTACCACCTTTTAATATCTTGTTCTTGCATCACATTTCTATGGGTCTAATAAAACTATTACAAGGTTACCGTAACTGCTAAAGAGGTTTAACCTTCAATATTTAATTCATACTTAAGTGTTTCCATATTGTATGTCCGGTTGTTATGGTTTGACGGCTAAATTGCAGAACTGATTGTGTTTTTCCCTACAGACCGATTGTAATTTAAAATACAGAGGTAAGTCTTGAAGTCGGTGTTATTTGTAGAAAACATCAACTTTTAAAGGGATCCGGTTAGACTGGAAGCCGACGCCAACATATGTAGTTGAGAAAAGGCTAGGTAGATAATGATCAACCTTTAAAGAGATTAAATGGAGAATTATGAGCAAATCTGAAATCTACACGGACAAAGTCGCGGGCAAATGCTTTAGTCTAAACTAATATTACAAAGAGAAAATATTTCATTTTTTGTATGTTTATTTTTTACTAGCTGCGCTCCGCGGTTTCATCCGCATAAGTCTCGATCCCGTGGGAATATCGGGATAAAAATTATCCTATGTCCTTTCCCGGGACTCAAACTATCTCTATACCAAATTTTATCTAAATCGGTTCAGCGGTTTAGGTGTGAAAAGGTAACATACAAACAGACAGACAGAGTTACTTTCGAATTTATAATATTATATAGTATTTAGTATATGTAGTATGGAATATGGATTCTTTCACGCTAAAAGAGCTGAACGGATTTGAATGAAATTGGGCACATTGATCATTACCTGGATTAGGATAATTATAACACACTTTTTATCCCGTTATTTCCACGGAACCGAGACTTATGCAGGTGAAACCGCGAGGCGCAGCTACTTATCCAATAAACAACTTCACACTCACCACCCATATATACCCTATAATTACCATCAACCCATTTAATTCAAAACTTGCGTGCAGCAGTGTACAATAAAAGGCCAATGTCAGCGGTCAAGTACACCCGTGCAATCAAGTGCTGCTGACAGATTTATGCGAGGAAGTTCCTTCTGGCCTTCGTGGTCCACAAAATTTATGGGTACAGGATCGATATTAAAATGCTTTCAGATTTATCGTTTGCTTTTATAGATAAGGCTAACAAGGGTTGGGTCAAGGTCATTTGGAGGGGGTAATTATTGTATCGTAGACTTGAATGTATGTTAGGGGATACCAGGTAGGCACGTTTTTGAGAAGTGATTTCAAATTGAAAGTTTATTTTCGCAAAGGCAATATTTAGTAAAAGCCTTATTACAGTACGCGATATTCAGGGACCTTTTACGTAAATCCGAATGGTGTAGTATAGTCAAAGTCAAAGCATTTATTTCAAATAGGCACATAAAAGGCACTTTTGATCGTCAAAAATTACATTAAAATAGAATTGATTGTAGTCGCCCCTACCAAAAGGTAGTTTTCGTATGAAGAAGAATGGACAAGAAACTCCACCGTTACTCTTTTAAAATCTAGACGTGAAGACTTGTAATTGGCTGTCAGATTATCATACTGTTATTTATCACTATTGTATTTAGCTGTAAGTCTTCCAAAGTCCTTAAATAAGTAAATAAATAAATAAAAATGTTTTACAATATTTGGAGGTACATTCATTATATAATAATAATACGTGAGGACGATGCACCTAAAATAAAATTACTATACCACAATAGGTAAAAGAATTAAAAACGAAATAATGACATATAAATTATTTATCTGAGAGATACATGGTGCTCACATATTCACAAACATGGTAAAATAAACGATTTTAATTAAAAAAAAAATAACAAGTAGTAAGTCAGGGTGTGAGTAATTAATGTAAATCAATGTAAAAAAAAATAGTAAAATTTTATAATTAAATTAGCAACCAGTTTGATCTTGTCTAGAAGTAAGAAAAAGAGAGGAAGAGTCCCCTATTACCTAAAAAAAACCACTAAACCTAAATATCGGGTCCCGTGTAGTTTAGATTGTTTATGTTTTTTTTTTATGCGACTTGACGGTATTTTCGATTATTCTCCTATCATTTTTTTAGGTACGAAATGTTTCAAAAACGTTTAAAAATCTACTAACTTATTTTGATGTAACCCTGTAACGGTCACCGATGTCATCCCAAGTCTTCCTTCACTTACAACCATCATTTACCTCAAGGGAAGTAATAATATTCTGAAAGATAAATATACAGGGTAAAATTAAATTCATGGGCATCCTTTTAAGGGGTCATTGTACTCATCATTATGAATAACTTTTACTATGGGACTAAACCTAAAATCGCGAAAAAAAAATCAGCTTCTTGCATTTATGTTCACATAACTCGTCAAAATATAGGGAAGAGCTGATTTTTTTTCGCGATTTCAGGTTTGGTCCCATAGTAAAAGTGGTTCATAATGATGATCACAATGACCCCTTAAAAGGATGCCCATGAATTCAATTACACCCTGTAAATATTACTCCTGAATAATTTGGACTCTTGTACGTAATTAATTTGCGCCTAAAGGTAAGCTGAAATTATTTATTCCAGTTCAATCAGAGGTAATATAAAATTAATATGTGATTAACGTAGTTTATCCAATAAATTAATAGCTTTACTAAATGAGCTCAGTGATCGGCTATCGATCGAACATACATACAATCACATTAATTAAAGTGATTCCTGTAAATAATAAATTTAACATTTAGCATTTACAGGAATCACTTTAATTGACTACATTTACTACGACATTACCATGGTTGTAAAATATGGAACGTTAATTTTCAGTGATTAAATCGTTTGGTTTGGTTAATTAAACATAACATAACTTTACGCCTGTACTTATCAAAGGGTTAGGTAGAGGTGTTGGGTACCTATGGTACTTACACCCATATATTTTTATCATAACTTATTTTTTTTTTTTACTGTGTTTAGTTTAGTTTGTCCATGCGTCATGTTCGTGAACGGACGCCGTCGTTTGAGACTGGTCATCTCTTAACTGCCAAGGCTTATTTTTAATCTTATTTCTTGTATTGTTTCTTCATTTGTGTGTTTTTTTACATTGTTCTCACATATAGAAGCAACAAGAATAATGTACCCAGGATTTTGTAATATCTTGATTTAAAAGAGTGTCCATGGAGTTTCTTGCCCGTTCTTCTCCATAGAGATCTACGCTTTGGAATGGGCAACTAGCTTCAACTTTCTGACTAACTGACCGACTACTTAATTTTGACAATTCAAAAGTGCCTGTAATGGTTTAATTGAAATAAATGCTTTGAGTTTTAGTTTGTGATCTTCCTGTACGAGTCGCAATCAATACATTTTCTTTCTTTCTTTCTATTTCGACAATTGTTTTTAAGTCCCATGTAATGTAGGTAGGGGGCGAGCCTATTGCTACAAATCCAGACTCCGGGCTGCTATTGAGAAATCCAGATAAAAAAATACAATACCTAACAATTTGCCCGATCCGGGCATCGAACCCAGGATCTCATGATCCATAGTAGCGCTTGCTACGACTAGACCAAGGAGGCATTCAGGATTTAATGATTCTTACATAGTTATAGTTAACTTCGGCGTCCTTTTCACTAATTCATCATCTGCCCAGAGATGATGAATTGGTGAAAAAGACGTTTTCCAAACTAACCGGATGCAGCTAACCAGTATTTTACATGGAGTGACTGCTTCTCTGACCTCCACAACCCAGTTTCGGGGTAACATGGTACCACGTTTTCACGAATTATTTTATGCGATATGGTTACAGTGGCATTATTCTTTATAGCAAGTAAGTAAGCTATTAAATTGTTCGACAGATTTTATTTTAAGACTCTTTAGTAAAAGTATTTTAACAAAAGTTACAAAGAATTATTTTTTTACCGGTTCTAAATTTTTACAGGATGTTCTACCCATGAATATGAACAACTTTCACTATGGGACCAACTCTGAAATCACGAAAAAAAAATCTGCTGTTTCAGACATTTTGGTCAAGTAGGTATTGAACTTTTGTATTAAACAACTGATTTTTTTTACGAGTTCAGTGTTGACCCCATAGTGAAAGTTGTTCATATTTATGGATAGAACAACCTGTAAAAATTTAGAACCAGTAAAAAAAAATCATCCGGTATAAATGAACTGTCAAGGATTAAAATATATTATAAGCACACTAAGGTACATTTTTAATTACACGTTATTATTTTTCCAACCACTTCATTGTCAACATTTTGAGTGTAAATGACTGTTCGAAAAGGTGACAAGCGCCCGCTATGTGGGGAAGGAATTTGTTAACGTCATCGCTCCTTGACCGTGAGAATGTCAAAAGACACTCCGATTAGTTAAGCTTCTTAATTAGACATCCGCCGTTGCATTAAATTAATTGAATTAGTAGGTATGTTCTTTGACACGACATTTTAGAATAGTAGGTACCTTGTCTCAACACAAGTTACGACAGCTAACAGACTGGATTCAATGTACCTTATCTAATCCATCCACCTTATTAAATTCCGCTTCCACCCCGGTCCCGTATCGTAAGTTATCCCCTTACCCCCCGCACCCTTGTACCCCTGTCCCCCAAGTTTCACCTTGACAATGCGTCACAATTAGCGGCTAGTGTCAAGTTTGTAGAGACTTGGAACGTCCCGCTGGGGCTAATAACCTTTGGTGGCTTAGTTTCTAAGTTTATAGTGTTTTGTAATGTAATAAGTAGCTTTTATCAAGTTATTCTGTGCTTTTACGTAGTGCTTTTTGGTTATTTGGTGTAATTCTTATGGAAAGAAGCTTCAGTGTGTTATGTAGTATACGTTTCTTTTTTAAAAGTGATTGATAAAAGTCTATTCTGATCTAACCAATATTTTTTTTTTTTTATATAATTGATTTGTTATTACCTGGTAAGTAATCAAAATTTTGTCAGTCCAGAACTTAGTTGTGACTATAGATACAATTATTATTATAGATGGCCATGGGGCCGAAAGGAGGAGTTCTGGAAGACGTAGCGTTGGAGACCTGGTTAAGGCCGTAAGAATCCGCTAGATGCGAGAAGTATAAAACCGGTCGAAGTGGTGATCCAGCAGTGGACGTCTTTCCGCTGGAATGATGATAGCATTATCAGTAGTGTCCAGAAGTTCTTGTAACGTGCAGGTATCCGGGTATCAATTAATTGATTCGATTCACAACCAAGTTGCAAGGAAAACACTAACTGCATACACCATGTAGGCATTCAAACCGACATAATAATAATATAATGACAAAGCACTTCAACAAACAAAAAATAATAATGCCTTACAATTTCATGCCTTTTAAAACTCCCCCTACAATATCGTTCCAATGTTACCTGGCTATAGAAAAGAAAAATCTGTCCAAAGCACATGGTACTACAATGAGAGAGCTTTGCCAAGCTTGCCGGCGGCAACTTGGCGCACCCTGTATAATATCCACTCGTGTGAAGTTTACACCTATTAAAACCTGCGAGTCAGCATATTCAGCGGAAAGTGTTATTTTACTAGCTAGAGGAAAATATTTTATGAAGTTGGCCGGGGCAATATTTTTGCTGCAGCACACGAGAATTTTGCTGTGATATTATTATGCACTGTTTGACTTAGGATTTTTTTTGTGCCTATACAATTTGCATTATAAACGGACTTTTTTGTTGTATATTCTTGAGCATATCCTAAACGACAAGCTATGTTTGTGAGTATTTCTTTGTAGTACCCCGGTGTTCAGAGTTGTTAATCAAAATTAATCAATCATTAACTATTGACAATTATAAATTGAAACGCTGTCAGTCAAAAACATGTCAGATTGAAAACATTTCAATCTTGTTAACATTTGCGGCAAGATAATTATGCTGATCAATTAGAGTTAAAGATACATTAATTTTAATCTGTCAAGCTCCGCTAATGAGACACAATGGATTTTCTATTGTTTCGTCGCCAATGGGCGACGCGCGCTGCTTGACCGGTTCAGTGACTTCTCCGAGTGCAGCAATTAGTGGATATCGTGGAGAATTCCGTTTAGAGACATTGGAGGGTTGTGCCAGACTATCATCTGACGGTGTTGTTTCAATCAGGTTCCGTAGCAGGTGCGAGAAACACGCATTTTCCGCTTTTCCGATAATTCTTACCGTTTCGCTTGAGCTTTTAGAATCCAACACAATAATGAAGAAAAACTGGAGAAATAGGAATAAGTTAGAGAGAAGAGTCCTTAATAAAATTGTTCAAAAACTTTTTCTGTAAAATCGGTACGAAAAAACACGGATTGCGCAATCCAGCGGAGGCACAATAAATAATTAATTATGAGCGTCGCTAATGAGGGCGCGCAAGTTTTTCAATTAAAATGTTTTCTTGCTCTCTGCAGGGCGTAGTTATAGGTAGGTATAACTGGAAGAAATACGATAACTTAGTCGAGGTATGATAAAGTGGTCATTTTCACGAGTAGAATTGTTTTTTTTTTTTGGTGATTCCATGATTGTAATGATTTCATTAACTCTGGTTGTACGCTTGACTCAATGACTCCCAAACCTGACAATTTGAAATCAAAATGAAAACAAATGATTGTGCTAGCTTAAATATAGAAGATGGCAATCAGCCAAGCAATTATATTTTGATGTGGAAAATAGTGGCAGTTTTAATTGTCTATACAGGGTGTTACGGAAAGGGTATATCAATACAAACGGGTTGAAGAGTGTATCTGGTCTAGAATCTCTGTACAAAATTTCAGCTCAAAAGCATTAACTTTGAAAATGCTTAATATTTTTTTTATTTCGACATCACGGCGCTGCACTGGCGCGCGACGGCGTGATGTGCGTGTTCTAGGCGCACAGACACACTACAGATAATGGATAATGACCCTCGCAGTGCGGTGACACGTTTGTTATGATTTCAATTTAATAAACTATTGAAATAAAAAAATATTAAGCATTTTCAAAGTTACTGCTTTTGAGCTGAAATTTTGTACAGAGATTCTAGACCAGATACACTTTTCAACCTGTTTGTATTGATATACCCTTTCTGTAACACCCTGTATACCTACTAATGTAGTAAAGCTGAAGATTTTGTTTGTTTGGTTGAACGCGCTTATCTCTGGAACTACCAGTCGGATTTGAAAAATTTGTTTTGCATTTGATAGCCCAATTCTTGAGGAAGGCTATAAGCTACTTAGCATCACGCTAGGATGCTTAGGAACCGAGAAAACCGAAAAAAAGTCAGAAGGAACGCTAAGCGAAAACGAAGTAATAGCACGGGTGGACGATGCGATGCGACAGGGTGGGTCGGGGGAACAAGAAATTTCACGCAGAAGTTAGTTTTAGCTATTAATAAAAAAAAGTCCGTTAGGTGGTACAATAAATTATCTGTTATGTTGACTTAAGCGCCATCTATTATCATAATAACGGTATTGTAGTTTTCCTCGGGAACAACACTTTTTTCGGGATGAAACATACCCTATATCCGTTTCTGTTTACGTATGTGCATTTCAGAATGATTGGTTTAGTGGTTTAGGCGTGAAAAGGTAACAAAAACACTTACTTTCGCATTTTTAATATTAGTTAGGATTGAAAATCCTGAAAGTATTATATTTGTGTTGCTAAAAAAAATCTTATAAACAAGTTACCTTTCAATGTATAGAGATCACATAAGGCGTGGAATGAGCAGAAGACAAATCGTTCGTTCGTGTTCATATAAATCGAATGTGCGATGCATTCGCTATCGGCGTGGAAACATTGAACGTCAATCATCGGAGTAGACAGTCGATCGGTATAACGTATGGTTGTTTATCACGCAAAGGAAAATAAGTAACAAGTGATGTGATGTAGGAAGCAATAATCTTTCACGACTTAGAAAGAAAGAAAAATTTTTATTTGGGACACACAGTAAATACAAATAGTAAAAAAGGAGCATTTAAAAGTAACAAAGTTATATTATACAGCTGTATTTGCAAGCCAGTTCGAAATTTATATAAAATCTTTGATTAGTTACCTCCTTGGTTGCCATCATGGAGCACAATGTGCTCCATGGTTGCCATGTTTCGAAGTAAAAAGATCGTTCCATTTTTAAATCAATCAATCAAAATATTTTATTTCACTTAAACCTACATGGGCACTTATGAAACGCCAGAAGCTAGGTGCACAGTTCCAATTGGTCGTTTCCTATGGAGAAGAACCGGCAAGAAATTCCACGGTTACTCTTTTAAAAAATAATTGGCTTTTACAATGTTTTCAAATTACAGTAGGTATGGGAGGACAGCGTAGGCCTGTCAACAAGTACCAGGTACTTGATAAAATAAAAAAAATGGCCTACAGATCTAGAGTCTACAAGGCCTGCAAAGTCTTCATATTTACAAAATAAGAATCTATCAAAAGGATAAATAAAAATTAAAATATAAAATCTACCTACTAAAACCAAGTGATATTATTATGATCGCCATTACAACCACTAATAAAGACGTGAATTACACGGTAGATATGAGTTGTCATATTAATTTATTTGGCTGTTAAACACGACAGATAATATGAATTGTCATATACTTATAGTCCGTACTTATACTGTATCTGGCGATAGCGACCCAGACTATTTTCATTTCATTCGTGAGCTCTCTGCTGACTAGCAAAACCAAATTCGGTCTTGAAAATCCGGCCACAACATGTGCAAAAGAGCTGATCAGCATCATTGTATGTGTAGGTATATGAAGGCTTTGGGTGACTTTTGCGTATTTGGCGTTTCTTATCTAGGTCTTTAAGACGATTTGTTTCAAAGTATTCAATTGCTTTGTGGGTTGAAGTGCGCCACTTTTCTCGGTTTCGAGCAAGCTCCTGCCACCGATCAACGGGTTTTAAGTGAATTTTCATATTAACAAAGCCGGCCGCATGTAATTGACGAGTACAGCATTTCGATTTATCTCGAAGAAGTTTGCAAAAATAATGCTCCCAAGCATGTTTGAAAGAAAACCTATCATTTGTTTCAGTGAATTGGCTCATGTAATTTGCTTTAAAATTGTTAAGCAGTATAATACAAAATTTTGGATCAAAGATTCACCCTTTTTTTAGGCGTTGTTCGAACGAAGTAAAAATGGTTCAATGTGTTTGTTTTTCTGGCACAATTGTGTGTTATTCTACAACTGCGTGTTTTTGTGTTCACATTAAGGCCCGGTACTACCTCAGATTGCGAAAATTGCCTTAGCATTAACGGCTGTAGTTCCAACAGTTCTGCAGTTTTCACTTTGAAATTAATATACGATAAAGATGAGGACTACTGCGAGGTGTCATCGGTTGCGAAAACACGATTGCATACAATTTTCTCGATACAAAGAAGTCTCAAAGTTACCTCTAAACCGCAAAATAAAAGGAGAATATTCAATGAAAATTTTCAAATTAGGCCATGAAAATTTGCAAGCTAATCGAACTATGCATAAAGCAGGTGTCATAGGTTCGTTTTTATTTTTTTAATCGTTAAATTTAACGTAAAAAGATGAGATCCGAAATATCCAGCTTTATAACCACTCATACCTTGAACCGCTCTGCCGCCCGGCCCCCGACAGGACCCCGATTCAGTATTTGTCAGTACCGCTTCGGCTATCAGACGGGGAACCCGTGTCACTTTGCTTGCGCTCAAAAGACCCGATTGACAACGTTTTATGTTCTGAAGAAATTATGTAATAAAGTAAAATGAAATATAGATGTAAAATATAAGGCCTCGTATTTTTATTTTTTCCAAATTTTGTAGTTTTCATTCATAAAATAATTTTTGAAATGGTTTAAAATCGTAATCTCATGTCAATGTCAAAACATTGTCAGAAATTTAGGGAGGTAAACGTACCTATTTTAGACAGTTCCCAATGTGTAATGGTGTTTTCAATATATTCAGCAAAACTATTTTTATAAATAATTTTATCTATTTATTGATACAGGGTGTAAAAAGACTTATAGCCGTCGTACATCAAACTAAGAAACATTGCACAAAAGATCTGTGACAAAAGTAATTGCTGGAAATCGACTTTAATTTTTGGTGTGAAAATTTGCTGTATGCGCACTACCATAAACACCAAATTTTGCACCTGCATGTAACTGTACAGGGGTCCTGGAGGTATTTAAAGTTGTGTTATAATATCAAAACTTGTTTTCGTAAAAAATATCGTTTATGCTCACTAGTTCCTTCGCGTAGTTCCTTTGAAGGAACTACTGAGAATTTTTGGATCAGTAGTTCCTTTGCAAAAGCTGAAGGAACTACTGAGACTAGATATTTCCTTTAGCAGTTCCTTTGAAGGAACTACTGAGAACTTTTTGATCAGTAGTCCCTTTGCAAAAGCTGAAGGAACTACTGAGACTAAATAGTTCCTTTGAAGGAAATAAACATATATAATGCTGCCCGCTGCTGCCGCATGCAGGACCGTAGGTTCGGTAGGAAAAGAAAGAGAAGCGCGATGACACAACGGTGGTAATTTATTGCAAATATGAAGCTATTATCTATATTTACAAAAACTATTTAATAAAAAATAATCCATCACTGAATGCAGTTTGGCATCAGAAATTTAATGGTATATTTATAATTATAATTAAAAATAAAATAATTTTATAAACCATTAAAGTAAAAATACTTGCATACGAAATTGTTCCATAGACTCTTACCACACCTCGGACACTCCATACAACGCTCGCAAAATAATTACCTATTACTACTACATAAACAAATGACGTTTTTATACGTGCAAATGTGTGCGTGAAATCTAGTAGCGTAAAAAAATTGGCGCGGAAAGCAATTTGTGTCGGGGAACCGAACGACGACGGCGGTGGCGCTGCCCGAACGTGTGCATTATTATGAAGTGACCATGTAGTTCAATTGTTTATTTATATAGTCGGGTTCGTAATGAAATAAAAACACTAAAATAGTTTAGTTTAAATGACTTATCTGTAAATAATCGGTTATTAAATCGCATGTTATTAAAAATGCGAAATCTTACAAACAGTTTATATAAATACGAATTCGGAAAAGCATCACAATATCCAACCATCGTGATTAAAACTAAAATAAAACTTTTAAATCGCATAATTGTGTGTTCGTATCAGCAATACAGCGCTGCGGTTCGCGAGCGCCCTTGCTAAAGAGTCGGCGACGAATACCTCGAAGTGCGGGGTGAGGTGCGGTATCTGATATGAGGTCGAGGAAGGGAGTGTCCTTTCTGTACGTAGTACTATTAAGTATTCTGTGCTCTTACTGATAAGGAGCATGATTGCATTTGCGAAAACAAACGCGGTTGTTGAACTATTTGAGTACCTACGTACTTGTGTGCGTACTTGGAAGCAAATGCCTGGTGTAAAAACCCGGTCGCATAAATACGTACCTTCCCTACTCGCCCGATCACACGTTTCCGTAACGCGTTCGCCAGTTTACTCCCCAAGTTAAGCGCGCCTAAAGAAGTTTCACTTGAAAAAATTTTTGACAAATAAAACCGACTCCCAAAAATACTACAAAGTGAAAAATAACGTTAATTTCGGATGTCGGTGTCTTTGGATTTGTATATTACTTTTTTGCCACCGACTTCCGAAATTAAAGTTATTTTTAGTTAAAAATCTTGTCCATAAAACATGGAATAGAAAGTGAAACAACTGCCATGGAACAACCAGCATCAAATTTAATATTAAAAAAATAGAGCCTTGTGGTCTTTTTATTGATAAAGAGTTACCTTTTCTAGGTGCAACTCCGGACGGAGTTGTGCAGGGAGAAGACACAATAGTAGAAATACAGTGTCCAATTTCTGCATTCAGGACTTCGTTGGACGATGCAATAGATTAAAAAAAAGAAGGTTTTGGAGGAAAACGAAAGATGGACTTTCCATAAATTTGAAACATCCTTGGTACATTCAGGTGCAGGGACAACTACACATAACTGGTAGAAAAACATGTATTTTTGCCGTATGGTCGGGATGTAAAAATCATATCAAAACTGAAATTATACAGAAAGACGATCATTATTGGGCAAAATTCATGAGACCTACTTAAATTAACAAATTTTTACTCATCCATCATATATGTTGCCAGAGTTATGTGATCCCAGACATACACCTAATGTGGAAATTAGGGATTTAAGGGAATTCACATAAATGTTCTTGCTTTCGTCATTCTCCTCCTCTTGATTCCTTTTTTTTTAATTTAAATGTTTTCATTAATAACAACTTATTTTAAAATTCGTTCTATTCTAAACCTCCGTTAAAGCCAAAATGTATGAAACTTTATAATGGACATCAGTCATTCCGATGACGTATTATTATGCGTTATAACCATTGCGTGCTTTTGACAGTGCTGGGTTGCCAGCTGTTTTAGAACCCAATGGCTCGCGACGATTGGAAAAGACCAGACAGATTGACCATAATGCCTTAGAAGTTAGGTCGGCCTTTGGTGTGTGATGCAACATGTATCGACTACCTTGCGCCACCCCATCTTCCTATTACGGTTGGCTGTGCTAGTGCGATTACTGCGGGTGCAGAAAACCTCAAACAGCGCAAATAGATACTCTAATCTTATTCCGACTTATATGTACCAGCCGTTTGGGGCTGATACACTAGGGCCATAAGGTCCGAGTGCCTACTTAATTTTTCGAGAAATCGCCAAGCGATTGGTCGACTCTTCACGTGACCAGAAGACTAGCCTATTTTTTGGCCAAAGATTCAGCAAAAAGAAAGTAATTTTAAGGCTTTGTCATGGCAAAGGATTTTATTACTAATCAAGTTATTTTGAATCTTATTTCAATGAGTTTAGAATTCATGTTACTTTATTTCGATACCACGATGCCGGGAAATGACGCGACGTGCCGCGGGACGCTGCGGCATGACGCGACGCGCCGAGGGATGCTGCGGCATGACGTGTCATGCCGTTTCATTCCACGTAATGCCGTGGCGCGCCATTGCATCCCGCGGGACGTGTGGGTCACGTTGTGTCGAGGAATTATGATTGCTAAGCTAGTTGAAATAAGATTGAAACTTGTGCTGCGGTCATTTCGGTTAATGGGACGCAGTCCGGTCTGTGCGGGCTTTCAGCAGGATGCCACGGAACGCCGCGGGATGCCGCAGCACAACCTGCCGTGGCACGCTGTCAGTGAGCTGAGCGCCGGCTCGTATTTGGCTGTCGATGTCTTATGGTGACAAATATATGGCGGTAGAGCAATGGTCTTTGGTCGGTCATAGAACACTAATGCAGTAGGTATATTGCGGATTTCGATGTAAACTGTATTTGCTATGCGAATGATGAGTGTCTCATGTTTGTTTTGTTATACCTACTTATTATTTACCTGCCCATTTAAAAGAATTTTATATATACTGTACATACAATGTGAATGTAATAAATTAATGTTAAGTTTAATCATTTTATTTCTTGACATCCTTCCAACAATAGTTCGGTTCACCCTAACTGAATCAGTATGTCAGTGCGAGTGGGATAGAATGATAAATAGCGCGGGGAAGTGGGGGCAAAATCTGAATTTGAGCTGAACTATTACAAGCCCTTAATTAATTAAGTACCTATTTGTTTTATTTGTGTCGGTTCTAGTTTTGTTTTATTAAACATCGTGGTGTAAATATTGAGTAAGGAAAATGTATTGTTGTAAACACGTACAGTCAACGAAAGAGGGAAGTATGTAAGTATCGTTACAGCATCGTCTAAGTATTGTAGGTACATTTTACGACGTGCCATTGCCAACTTGTGTATGTTTATGTTTTATGTATGTTACCCCGGAACATAAAGGGCTAAGGAAGGAACACGGATAGGTTTTAGTCAGTAAGAGTCTGACACTCCCTCCGGTCCACCCAGAGCGAGAGACGTCATTTGATCACTTCCCATCTATAAAAAAAATCTATGTATGTTTTAAACAATTGTATGCACAGATCATAATATCTCTATGCAGGTGCTAACGATGTAGCTATTTAATTCAGGAGTCAAGATGTTTATATGGTTTACGTGCAGGAAGTCTGTATTGTAAAGTATGTCCTTTATAATGCCGAGCTTTATAATATTACTAGCTTCAGCCCGCGACTTCGTCCGCGTGAAATTTCTTGTTGCCCCCACCCCGTCGCATCGCATCGCCTACCCGCGCTGTTACTTCGCTTTCGCTTAGCGCTTTCTCTGTTTTTTTTTTCTTTTTGCTCGTCTCCTAAAGACCCTAGCTTGATGTTAAATAACCTATAATCTTCCTCAAGAGTTAGAAGAAAAAATCTCCTTGCATTTGATAGCCCAATTCCCAATAAATCCCATTGGTAGATTTGGTAGTTCCAAAACGTATAAACTTTTATTATTTAGTACAGATATACTAGATAATTATGTTAGTTGACAAATTGCTAGGTTGTTCCGCGATCTATCACGATCGCGGAAGTAGCACGATTTTGTTTCTGTAATAAAGTTTGTAAAAACACTTTAACACATCAATAAACTGTAAGTTATTGTTATATGCTGATAAATAAATCTAAGAAATGCTGCGTAAACACAAACCTCACATTAATCTTACGACGTTCGGACTTAGATGCTGAAGTGTTATCTAATTGTATGTTGGCACCGAACAGAGCCACTACACCTATTACATAAGCATATGTAATAGAAATAATCTACCTATGTGTGAATTTTGGACATGACGTCACGTTAATTCACATTTAATACTAAATACTAAACAAAACACTAAATTACTCTAAACTAAATAAAAAACCAAAAATGCGAATACATGTGACATTTACCACGGGTTGGTAGATGTCACATGTCTTCGAATTTTTGGTCACTGGGCCCGCGTGGTAGATTACAGCCCACTCCCTCTCGAAGAGAGGAGGCCTGTGTCCCAGCAGTGGGAACATTATAGGGTGATACTACTAAATGCTAAGATTTCAATTTCTGACATAAAATCGCGAAAACAATTCTATCCTAAGCAAGATAATTGTCATAAACAGCAGTTGACAGCCTCACAGATCCATCCGACTCCTCCTACAATCCTACATCCCGACAATTGGCTCTAAATCTCTTTAATTACTAGCTCTGTTGCTGCTACCGTTTGCCAATCCGATTTTAATCAAGTTTTCGGATAATTCGGATAATTACGCGGTCGCCGCTCGATGGGAACATATGCGCTAATTGTTTTCGGTTTCTAATTGACATTTCGTGGTTCTCGTTAACGAATAGGTTATTTTTAGTTGTTTTCGTAAAACTTATGTTGAGAAAAATGGGGAAAAGTGTTTAACAACAGTGATTTAACAGTATCCTTCTGATATGAGATGTAGCAAATTCTCAGTATTGTTGAGATTTCTCGTGGTTTCTTTATTTAAATAAATAACTCTTTGTAATGACCTTGTAATTCAAATTCACGTTCGCAAAGGAATAAGTATAAAAAAATCGAAGGATGTAGGTAACATCGACTTACATTCTACAGAATTTTTATTTAAATAACAATGTAATATTATGTGTAAATCTGAGTTAATTTGTTCAAGGAGAGTTTTACCTATCCTGCCACTAAGCAACATACCTACATTTTTTTAATAAGTAATTTGTAATTACAGGCACATAATAATTTATTATGTACAACATTTCGACGGCGGCACTTTCCATTAGATGTGACTATACTGGTTTGCCACCCAATATTAGCGATAAATACATAGAACTAAATGTCATGCAGTAACACTTAAGGGGTTATTCAATGTGGACGTGACGTAGGTACGAGGTATTCCAATGTTGTCATAAGCTAAGACTGCCACTTAACATCAATCAGGTGTGTAATTATAAGCTAATTTACATCAACTAATTAGCAGAGCGGATGACTAATGAGATAATTATAATTAGTCATCGAAGCCGAGGTGATGACAAATTGCGACGGATCAGTTTCTGTGTTAGAATAACAAACTGTCTGTGATTTTTAGAATTTTTAGAAGAAATTTAGAAGAAACAAATAACATACGGAATTGAAAAAAAAAAAAAATATATTCTACGGGGTAATTACGTAACACGCTACCAGTAGCACTGGCTGTCATTTTGACAGTTCAACAACATATGTATATCAACATATGTATATTGCGTTATTTACGTTGTTGACCTGACAAATTTTTCGAAGATAAATAAATGATGCAATGGATTAGCAATATTCTTCAAAATAATTCAGATTAGGGTGCTAAACTTATTCTAGTGAATAAGAAGCTAGTATTTACGTCTAATGATTTTAAGATTACTTAAAGAAGAAAATGGTGTTCTTTTTTAGGTATCTACTAAGCTATTTATCTAAAAACACATTCCTGCTTTTACAACGCACTTTGCTCTTTTTATTTGCAGAATAATGTTCAGTTCTTTTTAGCCTAAGCCAAATAAATGTATTTTCTTTGTTTCTCTTTTTTAGGTACTTTATTCTGGAAAATGTACCAAATTAAAAAGACAAGGAGATAGATAGAGAACCAAGGAGATAAATTAATTTAGATACGCATATTTTTAGGTACTAAACAAAAAAAAAAAAACAATAAAAAAAACATTAGGACACAAACACACATTAAACCAATTCGAAGTCACAGATCGATAAAGGGCAAATAAAAGCTACCTTTTCCAATAAAATCCGTGCGTTCCGACATTTTAAACTCGTTAAAAAGCCATTGAGGAAAAGTTTGGGCTCGTCCGGGATTTGAACCCGGGACCTCTCGCACCCGAAGCGAAAATCATACCCCTAGACCAACGAGCCAGTCGATAGCGTAGATGAATATTTTAATCGGTTAACGTTTTAAGGTGATTGGATACTGACACTTTTTCATACATTCTTTCGGGGTACAAATCTCGAAAAATAAACGATTTTTGCAGAATAAAAGCACGTATATTAAGTTGTTATGACTTATTATTGACGCATATCGACAAAAACCTATAAAAAAAACACTATTTCCAGGATATCTAGGCCTGACAAAATCGATAAATTTTTCTATGTGTGCGCGGCCGGAACACGCCCTCTGCAGGATATTTCAAAGAACTATCGAGAAGCAGAACACAAATTTTTGCTAAGGTTATCAACAACAATTGATCTTGCTCGTTAGATGGCGTTGTTTGTCAATGTCAAACAGGTTGGCCAATTTTATAATAAATCGTTGAATTATGCGTGTTTTTTTTGACAAGTTGCGAATCGTTGGTAGGTATGCAATATTTCTTACAAGGCTGGCGCGGTGGCTCTGCCCGCGCAGTTATATATTAAATCAATTTATCAATTGAATCATGAAGTGAGAAAAAATGCTTTACCTACTTATTGATAGTATTTGCGATCTACCCTGGGTTCGATATTACTGTAATGAATGTATGTACCTACATACTAAGTTTATGTACCTAAGTACCTACATAAATGTAAGTACTAACTTACACTTGAACTGTCTTCGAGAAATTTTCTGAATTAAAAATCTTTCTGCATTAGGCTGGTAAGTACCTATTGAGAGAACCCTTCCCAGTTCCCACTGTTCCCAGACCGTCTATCCTATCGTCAACGCGGGCATAGTCAAAAGCTTGTTCACAGAACACTATTACCTTTCCCTAGCGGAGCTAAGCTTGTTTTTGTTGTTCAATCCAGCGCATTGTTTGAAAAAGAGGCAAAGCAAAAAGAGAGAGATAGCGCCTGAACGCTCGGTTGGCGTTCGGTTCGGGTTCGGTAACTTCCGCCGCTCACTCGCAGGCGGCAGCATGGACTTTGGGCGGCAGGCCCGGCCGGCACTATTGGAGCGCTTGGGTGAGTTGGGTGGGTTAGCCATTCATTCATGATGTCGCATCGCACCTCGCACGCGCCTCGCTACTTGGCCGCGCGCATAAATGCACTAGTTTTGTAAATTGCTCTGCATGCAGGTACATATAACTACATACCTATAGTACGGACGAAGCGCTTGGCCCCGCGCCGGGGAGATGTGTGTTTGAATTTTTATCAATCTAGGTACCTACCGAACTAGCGTTATTTTTGACTATATGGAAATTATTTATAATATACACAAATACTTTAGCTTTTTCATATTATGTTTGTTCCTAACTAATATTGTAAATGCGCAATTGACTTTGTTTGTTCCACTTTCACGCTAAAACGGCTGAGCTGAACGGATTTACTTAGATGAAATTTGGCACATGGGTAGACCATGACCTGCGGGGTAATTGCGTAACACACTATCAGTAGCAATGGCTTTCATTTTGACAGTTCAACAACATTCATTGCATCATTTACGTTTTTGAGCAAAAACATTTTTCGAACCATAGAAATGATATATGTTTCGAACATAGGTAATGCAAAGCAATGGATTAGCAATATTCTTCAAAATGATTCAGATTGAGATTGATAATGATTGTGTTACGTAGGTAATTAGAGTGCTGGGTTAGGATTACGACATAGGATACTTTTTATTCCGGTAGTACGATTCCGTGGGATAATCTCCGACATCCACGCGGGCGAAGCTGCGGGAAAAATCTAGTACCTCCATAAAGTACGAAAAAGTAAAAGTACCTAAATAATTTTATTCTACCTATGGAGTAGAGTAGCAGTAGGTACCTACCTAAATAAATTCTTAATTCCGCAATCCGTTATCTAATCTCAACTTCTTCAATAGACGTATTGAAGAAGTTGAAATTAGGCAACGGACTTGTATAAAATGTAGGTACGTACCGTATATAAATGTAATACCTAGTACCTACTTGTACCGCGCAGTACCTACAGGCACAAAATATAGAGAGTACAGACTGCCATCCGCGCGAGACACGCGTAACTGTGAAGTGCAAAAATGGAGTAACAAAAAAAAAAGTAATTATAAGTAACTGTTGAGTGGATGGTTGTTTAAATTCAACATTACGATGAATTATCGTATATATACCTATAGTATACCTACGCGCCGCGAGTTCGGTTTACACTCGGTAAACAAACAGTCTCGAATGCTCCACAGTGACGAACGGACGCCGGACGATGTGATGGTTTTGTACGCAGTTACGAGCGTAGACCATATAGGTACATACCTACTGTTTGAAAAATTGTACAGAAGACCGAGGAGTACAGTCAGCCACTGTGTATGGCATTTGTGGACTACGAGAAAGCCTTCGATTCCATCGAAGTATGGGCAGTTCTGGCCTCTCTGCAATGATGTCGAATTGACTGGTGCTACATCGAAGTGTTGAGATGTTTGTATGATGCTGCAACGATGACTTTCCAGATCCAGGATCAGAAAACCAGCCCCATCCAACTGCTCAGGGGGGTGAGGCAGGGGGATGTCATATCCCCTAAATTGTTTACCAACGCCTTGGAAGACGTCTTCAAGACGCTGGATTGGACAGGGCATCAACATGAACGGCGAGTACATCTCACTTCTTCGATTTGCCGATTACGTCGTCATAATGGCAGAGACGCTGGAACAGCTAGACCAAATGCTGCACAGCCTAAATGGAGCCTCCCGGTGGCCTCAGCATGAATTTGGACAAGACAAAAGTCATGTATAATTCGCCGTTTTGCCGAGTCCAATCCACATCGAAGGGTCGCTTCTCGAAGTTGTGAAGGATTATGTCTGCCTAGGGCAAGTCATCCAGCTCGGTAGACACAACTTTAAGAAAGAGGCCGACAGAAGGATGCAGTTGGGTTGGGCAGAATTTGGAAAAATTCGTCGAGTCTTCTAGTCGCCTATCAACCTTAAGAAGACCTTAGTCTTCAACCAGTGCATTGTGAAATTATCCGGCAAAGAACCGGAGTTACCGACATAGCTTACAGAGTAAGCAAACTGAAGTGGCGGTGGGCTGGCCATGTTTGTCGAAAGACCGATGGCCGGTGGAGCAGACAAGTCCTGGAGTGAAGACCACGTATCGACAAGCGTAGTGTGGGACGCCCTCCAGCTAGATGGACGGACGACCTGCTACCAGCCATCCTGCGAAGATCGTCGCTCCACCTAGCCTGAGGCGTCCCACCTTACGTTTACCGATTAGCGGTCTCCACTCAAAAACACGTCTACCCCAACGGTCATCGGTTCTACGGCTAATATGGCCGGCCCATTGCGACATCAGCTTGCTTATTCTGTGAGCTATGTCGACAACTTTGGTTCTCTGCCGGGTTACCTCGTTGCGGATTCGATCCCTCAGAGAGACTCCAAGCATAACCCGTTCCATAGCTCGCTGAGCGATCTTGAATTTATGGTCCAGCCGTACCGTGAGTGTCCACGTTTCGGCTCCGTACGTAAGTCATAACTGGCAGGAAGCACTGATTAAAGACCTTAGTCTTTAGGCTCTGTGGAATACGCGAGGAGAAAACCCGACGAAGTTTCCCAAACGCTGCCCAGCCCAGCTGAATTCTTCTGTTAGTCTCCCTCTCAAAGTTTTTCTTACCAAACTGCAGGTTGCCCGAGGTAAAGTATTCTTGAACAGCCTTGAGAGCACCGCCATTGACAGCAATCGGTCCCGGGGTAACGTGTTCGTTAAACATAACCTGGGTTTTGACCAAGTTCATCAGGCGACCAATGCGAACAGAAGAATCAACTAGGCCGTCAAGCATCTGCTGCAGGTCCTGCACCGATTCAGCCAGTATAACGATGTCATCTGCAAATCTCAGGTGTGAGATGTACTCGCCGTTGATGTTAATGCCGCGTCCTTCCTAGTTCAGCGTCATGAACACATCCTCCAGTGTGTTAGAGAACAACTTCGAGGAAATACGTCCCCTTGTCTCTCCCCTCGACGCAGGGGGATATGTTCAGTTCGCTGGTCCTGAGTTTGGACGGTCATTGTTGCGTCCTCATAAAGACATCTCAGCACTTGGATGAGTCAAAAGCTTTCTCATAGTCCACAAAGGCAAGACATAGGGGCCGATTATACTCTTCGGACTTCAGTATAATTTGTCGCACAGTGTGGATGTGGTCTATGGTGCTAAATCCTCCTCGAAACCCAGCCTGCTCCGAAGGCTAAAACTCGTCAAGTCTTCGCGACAGACGATTCGTCACGACTCTTGAAAACACTACATTCAATACGTAGCTAAGGAGTGAAATGGGTTTGTAGTTCTTTAGAAGGGACTTATCACCCTTCTTAAAGAAAAGAACAACCATGCTCCTTCGTCACGCTCCTGGAGTTCTCCCAGAGAACAGGACAGAGTTGAGGAGCTCCTGAAGCTCTTTCAGCACAGGACTTCTTCCCGCTTTCAGGAGCTGGGTCGTAATCCCGTCCTCACTAGGGGCTTTTCCATTTTTAAGCTATTTAAGAGCCGCCTCGATTTCATCTTGGCTGACTTCTGGCAGGTCTTAAGTGAAATGGCGGGTTAGAGTGGCTCTGGAATCCACATTTTCGGGATCAGGCCGAGATACACGCGAAGTGTATAATTGGCAATTAAAGTTTTCGACTTCCGAAAGGATCTCCGGCTTCGAACGACGATATCCCCACTAGATTTAGTCAACTTCGTCAGGTGGCTCGCAAGTGATTAGACGAACACTTTCGACTCCCGATGTTCCTGAATCTCTTACTCTATAGAGTGTGTATTGGAGCGTCGGAGGTAGCTTCACTACGAGGTACGCAACCCTGTTCGACACACTGGAGACTTCCACAACGTTGTCACAAGGGGATTTATTTACCAAGAACCCGACTCCGCCTTGGGATAGCTGGTCTTCCTCTCGAAAATACATGAGGTGATCCGATTCAAAGGTTATTGTGTCCTCCCCCTCTCTTCGGACTTCACTCAACCCAAGAATGTGCCACCTTATTTTCCCGAGTTCTTCTTCGAGCTGCACTATGTGTTCGTCGAGCCGTAACGTGCGTCCTTTCTTAATTTGCCAGTTTCGGGTAGCTTGATGTGCTGGCGTCTGTACATAGTAACATTTGGAATAAATGTTTGCCATTTAGAATCTCCATTACATGTGCGAAATTTCTATCGATATGTTTTCTTTACTTTTTAATAAGTATATGAGTATATTATGAACGGCCAAAGTTCAGTTAGGTACAAATTGTGCAAAAAAGCAGATTTTTGGAGGCTTATACTGAATTTGATTCTCCAAATTTTTATTTTTTGCTTTGATAGAAACCTAGATAAGTACCTACAACGCACAAGATACCTATTAATTCAAAAAATTCATAGAAAGATGGGTAAAAACGCTATAATCACGTAGAGTACGAGCGCGGCGTTTGTATGAAAAGTACCTATGACTGGCTATGACGGGTTGGCCGCTCTACATTTTCTAACACGATTACCTGCTAATCCATGGTCTACCAACCCGCACTGGGCCCACGTGGTGGATTACGCGATGGTCTAGGGTTGAAGAATCCATAAAGTTAGTATTACTAGCCAGAAGTCCATGTATGCGGCGCGGCGGAGGAGGTCCGAGGTAGGTACTTATGTAAACTATTTTTTTTCCTAAGCTACGATTCACCGATTCACAAGAATTAAAATCAATTAGGTACCTTCGCGAAGGTACCTAATTGATTTTAATTCTTGTGAAACCAACATTCAAATCCAAAAAGTAGTACAGGTTCGAATACATACTCGTAGCTTAGGTAGGTACGATTTGTTTTTTCATTATAATTGTGCTTTTCAGTATTATTAGCACACAAAGTGCGTCAAGTTCAAGGTCATTCTCAACTAGCGAGGCGCCTCGCCTACTGAAGACCATTCGTTCAGAAACTTTACTGCAAAACTAATTCAAATAACAATATTTTTATAATATATTCAATAAGTAGGTAGGTACAAGCAATACGAAAACGCTAATTTCATAAATATAAATAAATGTTTAGCGAACTGTGAAGCCACGAACAGGCCAGTAGGTACCTACTACGTCTTTTTGATTTTTGAACGTACTACTATATTGTGCCTTGTTGTGAACTACATTAGATACGTGAAACGTGCAGTGTGCTCCACCTAAATATATTTCCCTTAATTATTATAGTAAAGTTTATTAGGGTAGGAAATATTTTATTATGAACAAGTTATAATAACATTCGCATGATGTCGACGATGATGTACATTAGATACGTTGTGCATTTCATGTAGATCAAAATTGCCCTTTACAGCATAATTATCATTAAAATGTATATATTAGAACATATCAGAGATTTAAAAAGCGGGGGCAGAGCGGCTGGCGGGGTGGTACGAAGTTCACCGAGGTCAGCTAGTATATAATATAATAATAATTACACATAAAAATTGTTTTTTTAGGAAAAAACTGAAAAAGTGGCAGATCAAAAATCAGAGGTTGGCAGCACTCGTTGGTTGACATATTCAAATATTTATGGTCTGCTCTAGTATAATAATAATAGCTCTATGGGTCTGTGGTTACCCGTTGCTTTACTTGCACTGCACACGCCACGGCCACGCAGTACACCACGGCTTATTGGACGATGATAATTATATGGTGCTTTCCATTCCTACTAATTATACGAATTTTTTTAAGTATTTCTTTTCTAAGATACATTTGCTGTTGTGTTTCATTATTATTTTTGATTACAGATTGAATTGCAACTATGCCTAAGATAAACCAGACTAGCAAACCAGCGTACAAGCGACACGCGTATTCGGGGCCACGGAAATCACGGAAGAAGGTGTATTCAGCATTCAAAATGCATAATGGAGATTGTGGTGATAAATTCTAGTGAGTAAATTAGATTCCTATAAGATTTTGAGTCAGATTTACGTAAGTGTAATATGAGTGTAGTAGATTCGATATTCATGGCAATCATGGCTCGCATTGTCTTCGTTTGCCGCCATTTTATCTTTACTATGAAAAAATTAAATGTTTAGTTTACGAATAGTATTACATATTGAGAGTATATTTTAACGAATTGCAGCCGGCCGGAAGCATGGCGTTACAAGAAACAGAAGGAACTAGATCAAACCACGGGCTGCCTTATGGAAAGGTACAGACCTATCAATATTTTTCTGTTCTCGACATTGTTTTTAGTACCTACCTACCTAACTGTATTTCATTTATTTATCTTTTATTTCAGCCCACACACAACTCAAGATCATCATCAGTTGTTCAACCTTTCCACAGCTCAAGATAAGCCCGAAGTAAAAACCTATTCGCGGACTATACCAAAAATTCGTTACGAAGCTACAGCCTGCAGCTCTAACTGTAATGCAGTTGAATCTGTTAGCGAGCAAGAAGAGACTATTGATATCGATTGGCCACAACCCGATCCAGACACTGAAGCTTATCAACTAACTGTGGAAAGATGTTCAAGTGACAACTTATCCGGTTTGTCAGGGTACCGTATTGTTGACTTGAAACATGTGATCAAATGGGCATTTCAAATGGAAAAACATCGTCAGTCTTGTGAATCATCTCAAATTGAGTATGTTTGTGAACAAAGGAAAGGATTCCACAGTGTGTTAACATTTAAATGTAGCATGTGTAATGAAACATGGCAACAAACTACAGAGAAGGAACAGAAAATTAACACCGCATTCGTATGGGCAACTGTGACTGCTGGGAGTTACTACACGCAAGCAGCACATATCACAAGTCTAATGGATATACCTACAATGACAGGAAAGTCATTCCATTCAATTGAAAAACAATTGGGCTTTGTATGGTATGAACATTTGACTGAAGAAATAAAGAAAGCCGGTGAGCAAGAAAGGTCCATTGCTATTGAAAAAGGAAATGTTTCTTCAGATGGTATTCCATACACTACTGTATATGTAGACGGAGGATGGTTGAAGAGGTCATACGGTCACAACTTTGATTCTTCATCTGGAATGGTAAGTCCCGACTGGATACCATACTTTTGCTTGATAATAGTGTTGAAATGAAGTTTGTTTTTGACAAAACCTTTTATTTTAGGCCTGCATTATTGGAAAGGAGACCAAGAAATGTCTTTATCTTGGTGTCAGGAATAAATATTGTTATACATGCCAGTATTATGAGCGAACAGGTATAGACCCAAAGAGTCATGGTTGCTGCAAAAACTTTACTGGGACATCTACTGCAATGGAATCAGATATAATTGTTGAAGGCTTTCAACGGAGTGAGAAAATGCATAAGCTTCGGTATCTTCATTTTATAGGAGATGGGGATTCTTCAGTGTTTGCAAATTTAAAAGAAAAGGTGTCATATGGAAACCAAATAAAGAAAATTGAATGCAAGAATCATGTTATAAAAAACTACACAAGTGCACTCTATAAGGTAAACAGCCCCTTATCAATTTTATATATAATTTATACATAAAAAATATTAATAAAGTAGGATTTAGCAACTATAAAAGAAATGTTTCTCCCTTTTGTTTATATTTGTATGTGAATATATTTTTTTGTAAAGATTTTAGGTAATACTAAACTCCCTCTTTACGGACGAAATATTTTGAAGCCCAAGTTAATGAAATTAACACTAGTTGCACGAAAAATTATAATTTACAATAGCAGTCAGCCGGGATCAATGGCTGATGATTTAAGGAATGTTCCGCTTCATGTATTTGGACAACATGAAAAATGTAAGGAATATTATTGTTCAGTGAAGAAATTACCACCTGGTGAGAATAAACAGCAAGACAATCAGGTAGAAATCCTAAGAAATACAGCACCAGAGGTCTGGGCTCTTATTTATGCTGCAAATGAAAGAATTGCTTTGAAAGCTGGACGGTTGTCTAACGAGACAACAAATGTTGCAGAAAATTTTATGAGTGTGATTAATAAATTCAATTGTGGAAAACGACTCAGTCTTGGAAAAGGAGGCTCTTATCAGCGTCGTGTCCATATAGCAGGTAAATAAGTTATTTCATAGATATTTTAAAACAATAATTATGTGACATCTCCAGCGACCTATACTGGACCCACATGGTGGACTATGACATCATCTCTCTGTAACAAAAGAGGCCAGGGAGAGGAGAGAGGAAGTTCTATAATCAAGTCACATAGACTTGATTATAGAACTTTCAATAAAAACTTATGTTACAAATAGCTATGTGACTATGATTTGGCTTTTTCAGGATTGTCACATTCAGTAGGACACAAATGGCATCAAACTGCATGGAAAAAACAAACTTCACAGAGCCCTGGACAACATTTTAAAAAATATATCCTTCAACAAGAGAAAAGTAGATTGCGTCAACGGGCAATGAATCGAAAACGGCTTTTTACTGAAAAAACTAAAACTCAACCTGATAAGGACTATGGCCCAGAAGCAAGTGACCCTGTCGATATTGATGAGGTAGAATTAAACAGGCAATGTGAATTGAAATTGCTTGAATTTCAAGAAGAGCCACAACAAATAGTACATATTGAAAAGGCGACTTTGGGGCAACATGATAATGACACGTATGTGACATACAGATCTGATCGTCTGACAGCAAGCCAGTTTGGAATGGTAAGATATTAGCAATCCTGTAATTTTTTCTTACTTTCTATGAAGCCACAGTACAAAACAGTACATGAATATGGTGTTGTTTATTTCAGGTTTGCAAGCGTCGTAATGCCACACCATGTCACAATCATGTGAAATGCATTCTCTACAAAAATGATATTTGTACTAAAGATATGATGTATGGACAGCAAAACGAACATGTTGCAAAGAGCATGTTCATGCAACAATATGGCAAGACTGTCAGGTTATCGGGTCTTTTTATTGATGAAGAATTTGGATTCTTAGCAGCTAGCCCTGATGGTAAGTTTATTTCAATAATAAAAATATATAAATAACTAGTTTTCGCCTGCGGTTCCGCCCCCGTGGATGTCTGGGATGAAAAGTATCCTGTCCTTCTTCAAGGTCCAATCTATCAACAGATAAGTTTCTTTCGCATTTATAATAATTATGGACGTATGTTACAAAAACGTTTTGTTTGTTACAGGTATTATAGAAGCAGAAAATGCTATTGTAGAGATAAAATGTTTTCCTTCTTTGGAAAGGAAATCTCAAAATATTAGAGCAGCATCAGTAAATAGAAATTTTCCTATTCATCTGGAAAATGATGTTTTAGTTATGAACAAAAAACATAATTATTATTATCAAGTAAGTAACAAATAGGTACCTACTATTATATCTTTGTTCATGTATAAAAAAATTATGTTTCTCGGAATATTTATTTAAATTGCTATGATTCTAGGTCCAGGGTCAATTGCGAATTACCAAAATGAATAAATGTTACTTCATTTGCTTCATATCTGTCACCCAACCATTGACTGTCATAGAAGTCAACCGGGATGAGGAATTTATCAGTACTATGATGCCGAAGTTAGTTACTTTTTTCAAAACATGTGTACTGCCAGAAATTATTTTGAGACGCATTCGGAAAAATGCTAAATGTCTAGACATCAAGGAATTAAAAGGTATGAATAATATAACTTACTTATTTTTTGGTTCTGAGGTTCGGGTTCAGTATAGAATAGTCTAAAGAAATTGTGTAAATTCATTTGTTGTAGCGAAAACTGCGGCTTCCAGCACTTGATCATGGCATTCGGATGGAAAGGAATGTAACACACGATGGAAGTAAAAAGTGACAAGCAGAAGATGGATACGGCAACAAACAGCAGCGTGTAGAACAGAAGATATTTTTACTGTAATAATTTTAAATTCATGTATTTTTGTACGTAGCAATGTATAGATTAATTAATAATAATTGTGTTATTTGTTAGGGCAGTGGTGGTCAAGTGGTAACGGCCGCGGCTTACGAGTTGTAGGTCGTAGGTTCGAATCCAGACAGGCGCTTTACTTTGTGTAAATTATTTCATCTCCACTGCTCTCAAAACGGTGAAGGAAAACATCGTGAGGAAACCGGCATGTCCTAGAACCAAAAATTCGAAGACATGTGACATCTGCCAACCCGCACTAGGCCTGCGTGGTAGATTATGGCCCACTTACTGTCACTGAGAGGAGGCCTGTGTCCCAGCAGTGGGAACATTATAGGCTGATTATGATGATTTATTTATTAGTTCATAAGATTTTTCATTATAGATATTTTCACTTGTGTATTTAGGTACCAGTTAGAAGTTCAAAATTGTGTAAGTAGGTATTCTTGAAACTATGTTAGGTTAGCAAGCTACTTATGTGTTATTGTGTAAGATAGGTACTTATGTTTCGAGGTGTGATGTTTTGTACGTAGCAATGTATAGATTAATTAATAATAATTGTGTTATTTATTTGTTAGAGCAGTGGTGGTCAAGTGGTAACGGCCGCGGCTTACGAGTTGTAGGTCGTAGGTTCGAATCCAGACAGGCGCTTTACTTTGTGTAAATTATTTCGTCTCCACTGCTCTCAAAACGGTGAAGGAAAACATCGTGAGGAAACCGGCATGTCCTAGAACCAAAAATTCGAAGACATGTGACATCTGCCAACACGCACTAGGCCTGTGTGGTAGATTATGGCCTACTCCCTGTCACTGAGAGGAGGCCTGTGTCCCAGCAGTGGGAACATTATAGGCTAATTATGATGATTTATTTATTAGTTCATAAGATTTTTCACTGTAGATATTTTCACTTGTGTATTTAGGTACCAGCTAGAAGTTCAAAATTGTGCAAGTAGGTAAGTATTCTTGAAACTATGTTAGGTTAGCAAGCTACTTATGCGTTATTGTGTAAGATAGGTACTTATGTTTCGATGTGTGATGTTTTGTACGTAGCAATGTATTATAGTTTGTGTTATTTGTTAAAAATATCCATTTTAATTCTTTTTAACTATTGTGGTACAGTACCTAATTGTATTTTAGGTGCATCGTCTTCATATATATTTAGTTATATAATTAATGTATACAAAATATTGTAAAACATTTTAAAAGAGTAACGGTGGAGTTTCTTGCCCATTCTTCTCCATACGAAAACTACCTTTTGGAAGGGGCGACTAGAATCAATTCTTTCTATTTGAAATAAAAATGGTTTGACTTTGACTTTGAGTCTATTATTTTATGACAAAACCAAATTTAGATTCTGTCAGTATGTGTTTATGTTACTGACATTATCTTAATTTGGTTTAAACACAAATAAACCTATTTACAGCTTACAATAATTAAGTCCAATACCCGTAATACCTAATATATCTATAGTTGGATAATTTGTGGTGTTGAAAGTGGCCAATCTAAACAAAATAAAAGTACATAAGTATATTGAATGAAGGACGGTCATCATAAAAATGTTTTATTTTAATTAACGCCATCTGGACTATTTATTTCAAACCAAGTTTATGAATACAACGCCATCTAGGTCTATCGCAAGTAAAACTATGGTACAGTACATATGTGTGTGTAAAGAGTGTGTAAAGATATAAAGTGAAACGGCTAAATGTTTAGGGGTACAAATCTTTGTACGAGACGAGTTAACAAGCAAAGTGAATATCTAAAAAAATTAAGTTAATGCGTTAATTGACGCATATAATAAAGTTGTCTCTCAAAGCTTTCTGAGTTAGGCGTAAAAATTGAAAATGTTCAAATGTGCGAATGTGCCGCCATCTAGCGATAAAGTGGCTGGGAGATCATGTATTGAATAGCCTTAATCTAAATATTTAGTGTAGCTACAATCTATACAAAAAATAAAATTGAAGAGTCTGTTGTAATATCAAATTATAGCATTTTAACGAAAGTACTTAAATAAAAGAAAAAAAAAACTTTTAAAATTTTACGCTGTTTGTCTTTTTGTTCCGGCTAATCTCCGAATCTGCTGGATCGATTTTGGTGGGACTTTCAGGCTACGGACACGAAGTCAGCGGACACGGGGCGGCGGCGGCGCTGCGGGGAGCGGCGCGTTTCATTGCATAGAAGGAACTGGCCTCGAAGGTAGCGGCGCGGGGAGCGTCGTACAAGCGATGCGCACCAGTCTAGCGGTGCCCGTGCGTCTGCATTGACGTAGTGCTGTGCATTTTAATTTATGCTTTTTAACGACTGGCGTTTCAAAATGTTATAGCAAAAAGATGATATGATTAGACATTTCGTTCGCGAACAGACACTAATTTCTCATAAAACAACACTACGCCGCTCTAGCGCCACGCGATCTGCCCGATGGCTTTGAGACGGGTCTGCGTTGCCGCGTCGATCCCCGCGCCGCCATCACCTCAGCCCCGCAATCGCTGACTTCGAGACCAAGGCCTTAGGTACTGGCAGATAGCTGTTGTAATATATTTTGTTCCGCGCAAAAAAATAAAACCCATTAAATCCAATTGTTTTCCGACATGCACGCAAACAAAGTCGCGGGCACAGCTAGTCAGCCTAAATATCGGTATTGGATTAGCAAAGCGAGCAGATGTATAATAGGTAGATATTATTATTCCTGTAAATGTGATAGTTATATTTTAAAGACAGATGGTTTCTCGTCTACAATGTTCGTGCACAACATGGCTATAAGATTAAGGAAGTGTAGAAGTAATAAATATAATAATTATCATGCCTACAATATAGGTCGCCCTCAATCAGACGCTTCACGCTAAAGTGCTGAGTCGGACACGTCGTTACGTCACTTCTTATGAGAGTCAGATACAGCTAAGCTATTTAAATCACGAACTATTTTTATACTTACACCCTTATAATAAACATTATATAAGATGAATATAGTTAGAGTTACACACCGATTTCTCTCTTTCAATTGTCAGTAATTTGACTTTCGAAAGAAGATGACAAAGCGTTGTGTAACTATACAGACGCTATACAACGTTTATTAGTAAGGGGGATAGTATATTAGGTAAGTAATGTATAGCTATTACTTTTAATAGCTCTCATAGTATTTAAAAATTATGAGCAAGACTCGAAGTAGACTTCATTATCTTGTTCCATGGTGTCGTAAAACAGAATTAAAAAGCCAACATTCTTTAATTACTTTAAAAAAACTTTTAACCTAAAAAAATTGGGCTCGTCCGGGATTTGAACCCGGGACCTCTCGCACCCTAAGCGAAAATCATACCCCTAGACCAACGAGCCAGCTGTGTAATACGATTAAATTGACTATCATATAAAGAACCATTTATCTGACCATGCTAGCTTTCACTATGCAACACTGATAATGTAAGGCCTGTCGTCCACAACGCTACTCAAAAATCGTTTCTGTTTTGAGTTTGTAACTGGTTACTTTTGAGTAGCGCCGTGGACTATGGGCCTTAGGTTTTGGTTCGATATCGAGCAACACTGGTACAGCTGTCGTCACGTAAAAAGAACGCTGAGCGACAGTGGAGGTGAGTCTGCACACGGCGGGCACAGTCGTGTCCTAAAGTACTAGGCTATTGTTTTATATATATAAGTGTATTATTGTTTTATTGTAGAATCATAATAGTTACTTTACTAGCGTCGCGCTCCCTTCCACCAATTTGATCGTTAAATCGATCAGTGCGCAGGTAAACGCCAGCGTTCTTTTTACGTGGCGGGACCTATAGTGCACCGGTTTTGTAGTAGGTATCTGCCATTTACCTATTAGCAGCATTTCTATTAAAGCAACTTAGTAGCTGAACCCGGAGTTGTGAAGGAATATGAATCAACGCGTTTATAGTAAATAAAGTTAGATTAACAATCGCAGTAAAACAATAAACATTGTTTTCGCACAATGAAGATTCTAGTACTTACCTGCCAATACAGTTGGAAACAAATTTCCGTTTTGTTCGTACCTCCTTCCTATGATTAGATTGGTATTCAGTGCATATTTTTAAATATGTAATTATACTATAAATTAAAACGTATTTTTTTACTAATTGTAGTGTACTATGTTATGTTAATTCATTAATGATTCAAATATTTACATCATTTAAAAAGCTAACAATCTTAAAATAATAATATGTAGTACAAGTACTTATATAAAAAGGGAGGTGAAATAAATCAAAGGGCATCAAAACATTCGTCCGCATCACTGTCAACAGGAAACGTGCCCAAAAGGCTGGCAGCATTGCCACGTTGTATGGCAATGCTGATTCTTTGGCCAAAAAATAGGCCAGCCTATGTAATGTTGTGTGTCTTTTAGTCTGTACTAAATACATGTATTTTCTTTCTGTCTTTTACGTTGGATGATTTTAAATTAATAGTGTCATTAAACAAAATGAGTAGCAAATGTAGCTTAGTTTTTACTAAACACATGCAATCTAGAGGCTGATCATAAGCTAATCTTATGAATCTTTCAGAAAAGCCTCATTCCCAGAACTGAAATGCAATCTTACTTTAGCAAATATTTATCTTACTTTACAACAATTTTTATCAACTACTTAATATCTCAATTTAACCATAGCATAATTTCAGCTTGAAAACTCAGATTATATCCAATTGAGACATAAACTAAACATCACAGTTTACCAAATATCTACTCCAGCTAAATCCAGCAGCTGTATTCAGCTATATTTAGCCACTTAATAAAGCTAACAGCGCTGGAATAATATGTAAATAAGCTCAAGTAGTGTACGGATGAATCAATTGAGGTCATCAGTGTAAACAATCGGCTTGATTTGGTACTAATTTGGTTTGTTAGTTCAATTGAAGCCTCTATCAATCATATAAGCCTATTGCAGTCCACTGCTGGACTAAGGCAGTTCCTAAGTTGTCCCAACACCCGGTTCCCGGCCTTCAAGTCACCCAACCATACTAATATTATAAGTAAATGAGAAAGAAATTCTGTCTGTCTGTGTGTTACTTTTTCACGCCTAAACTACTCACCCGCACCCTAATTGGAACAAACTATCAATCACAATCTGAATCATTTTGAAGGATATTGCTAATCCATTGCTTCTTATATTCGATAAATGTGTCTGCTCAACAACGTAAATAACGCAATGGATGTTTTTGAACTGTCAAAATTAAAGCCATTCCTACTGCTAGCGTGTTACGCAATTACCCCGCTGATCATCACGAATTGACAGATTCATTTTGATCGACGGGGTCGGGGGCCTGGGACCTGGAGAAGGACATACATTACTTTTCATCTAGGATCGCACACGAAGTCGCGGCTACAGCTAGTACGCGTTGGTCATAAAATATGAATAAACTTTTTATGATCCATTTTATTTTATGACCAATTCCTAAATTCTTCAGTCCCACTTTATTTGGGTCTAATACACTCGCGTTTTTAGCAATATCAAACAGTTTTATAGTTTAACTCAGAGGACCGTTAATCCTTCGTATTTGACCCGGAACCACAGAATAATATAATAGTACTAGACGCCGGAACGTGGATCCGCTCGAGACAATATTTGATTGTTTCTGTAATTACGGTATTCAACCCGTAGAAAAGTGAAAATTCTTTTTTAAAACATCATAAAACTTTTTGGTAGATTCATTTTAAAACATAGAACACAAAATTAAACAACTGAATTGGAATACAGTTGTTATTTGGAAATAAATTAGCAGGCAATAAATTGTTCTTATCAGTGATACTTATCAGTACTAATTTATTGCATCTTTTATCAATACAACTAATCTTTATTGAGAGTATTATGGTAGCTATGATTTAGATACTGTATAGATATGTATTTGTTCAGTTATCTTTTTACCTTTAATAATTTCTGACAAACTTTAACACACAAGAACTATAACAAAAAAAATATTCGAACATGTATACTGTATGGTAAGTAGTTTGTTCGTACCTAAACGTCAATCAAATACCTATTTTTTACCGTTTAAATCACAAAAAGATTTGGGCTCGTCCGGGATTTGAACCCGGGACCTCTCGCACCCTAAGCGAAAATCATACCCCTAGACCAACGAGCCAACTGACAGATCGTTTGAAATTGGTGATCACTACCTAACAAGCGTAGTGAAAGGTGACCTACAAACATGCGTTGACGCATTCCGCAACCGCGATGACGTCACGAAACGTGTTTTAATATAGAAAGTATCAACATGTTAAAATGTTATGTATACGATTCTCAACGAAGTGTTAAGAAACACTATGTGATAGCCAATTTTAATATAAGAGACAGCTGGCTCGTTGGTCTAGGGGTATGATTTTCGCTTAGGGTGCGAGAGGTCCCGGGTTCAAATCCCGGACGAGCCCAATCCTTTTTGAAGGAGAAATTCACTCATGGATCATTAACTGGGCAAAGAAGGGATTCTCCTCTGTGGGAAAAACTGATGTTCTAGACTTTTAGTTCCCTTATTTCATGGTTGGCTAGTCTCCAACGATTGGAGCTTTAATGCTACGTACTTAATATAAAAAGCTGCCTACCCGAAATATGTTTCAGTATCGGTTATGTGGTACTTGCTTTATAACTTTTTTTATATTCATACCCATAGATAAAAGGTAGAAAAACTGCACATAAACATACAGGGTCCCATTAAAATAGATGGACAAATTTTAACACAGCGCTCTACTGAGCGCGTCCATCTAGGTATTTTCCTCTAATATATCATTATTATTATCGTCTAACCAAAGATATCCAAGCAAAAAAAACACTGATTAAAGTGGTTTCAATTTGACCTAAAATAAAATAAATTGCTGGCACATTAGTGTATTTTCGTTAGCTGATAAATTATTATTTTTCTTGTAAGTATCTAATGTGTTTTTCTTATATTTTTTTTTAACATCGTCCTTATTTTGGTGTCTGAATAATTTCTAAAAGTTTGTCCATCTATTTTAATGGGACCTTATATATTACTATTTACATTATAATAATCCTTGTATCTCCCTATTACTCTTTTGTAGCGAGTACTACGCAGAATGTATAAGCACCTGATTGACTTTTGTATAGCTCATCCTGTAGGGTCTGATCCTTTTTCGTGTCCCCTTCCGGCACACCTTTATATATATATTCCAACTGGATTTGTCTTTTATATCCTATTTACCTAGGACAAACTGTCCAGTTAGGTAGGTCCAACTTCGAGAACGAGGTCAATCGTCGAATCCGACTCGGCTGGGCAGCGTTCGGGAAGCTACGCAATATCTTCTCGTCCCACATACCGCAGTGTCTCAAGACGAAAGTCTTTGACCAGTGCGTGTTGCCAGTGATGACATATGGCACTGAAACGTGGTCGCTCACAATGGGCCTTATTAGAAGGCTGAAAGTCACTCAAAGGGCAATGGAGAGGGCTATGCTTGGAGTTTCCCTGCGGGATCGAATCAGAAATGAAGAGATCCGCAGGAGAACCAAGGTAACCGACATAGCTCGAAGAATTGCCAAACTTAAGTGGCAGTGGGCAGGGCACATTGCTCGCAGAACAGATGGCCGATGGGGCCGAAAGGTTCTGGAGTAGCGACCGCGTACCGGAAGGCGTAGCGTTGGAAGGCCTCCCACGAGGTGGACCGACGACCTTGTGAAGGCCGCAGGAACTCGCTGGATGCGAGAAGCACAAAACCGGTCGAAGTGGAGGTGCTTGGGGGAGGCCTATGTTCAGCAGTGGACATCTTTCGGCTGAAATGATGATGATGATGATCCTGTTTCCATTACAAAATCAATGATCGTGATAAGGGTAAAATGAATGAAAAACAGGGCTAGGTATTTGTACCTACATATTTTTTTTGAAGCCGTGTATCAGCAGGCATAACGTCAGGGTGGACCGATCCCCTTGTGAAGGGCGCAGGAATCCGCTGGATGCGAGAACCATAGTACCGGTCGAAGTGGTGGTGCTTGGGGGAGGCCTATGTCCAACCGTGGACGTCTTTCGGATAAAATTAATGATGAATCTAACTATTTATAATTTCTAGCCATTAAATACCTTCTACTATGCAAAAGCTGAACTGCCTAAATACTAAACTTGAATTTAGAAAATACTTTTCCTATATTTTCATTGGGGATGCTTTATCCAGCTATTGGCTTCTCAGGAGGTGTTGTCTGCCTACCTCCATGCATTACGTACTGCGTGATGTTATGTACGTGTCTTTATCTACATAATGATATGACTTCAATTATGTAATTCTTTGAGTGAAAGGCGTCTGATACAAATTGGTTGCGGTCTTGTGATTCGACCAGATAATCAGTCGGCTCGTTGGTCTAGGGGTATGATTTTCGCTTAGGGTGCGAGAGGTCCCGGGTTCAAATCCCGGACGAGCCCAATTTTTTAACACTTGTATTTAAAAGAGTTTTTACACATTTCTTGCTAAAACAGCGGGCATTTTCTCAAGCGTAATCTACTTTTACTATTTAATTCCTTCCTCTATTGTTATCACAATTTATACCTAGAATTTATGGAAATTTTATTACCTACCTTAATGAAAATATACTTCATTAGGTTCCGCACTTCTGTATTGACTCAAAAATACTTTACTGCACTCAATAGTCCTCCAGACCGTATTTCGGCCACAGCGGCCAATCTCAACAGAGACCAACCTTCGGCGCGGGAGATATTATACTGCACAAGTGTGTGCGCAGACACAGGTGCAATCCCTTTTCCCTCATTCTCATAGCCCAATGGAACGGCATGCGGCACTCTATCCAACCCTATTGGAGAGAGATCAGGCGCCAACGGCATAACGTGCTTTCCGAGGTAAAGGGGTATCACACCGCCAAGTTCAAACTTCAAGAATATAAGACTGACTATAGGTCCTTATGTGAGGACTGTGCAGGCCTATCAACACTGACTGTTACACATTTTCAACATTCAAAATCAAAAGTCATTTATACAAACTAGGCTGAGAATCAGTACTTTTCGAACGTCAAAATTACAAAAGACAGTCTCCCGAAAACGCCCGCCCTTCACCACTTCCTAGTGCTTTCGCTGGGAAGAAGAAGTGGCGCAACAAACTCCCCAGCAGCACAGCTGTCTGTTCAGTTATAAAATACTTCACTGTATACAGTACTAGGTATGCAAAGTAATTAACTTTACAGGACATAGAACATTAAATTAAATTATTTGCCATATGTTAGCTAGCCACGCCAATACGAATATACCAACAAATACAATAACATCTATACGTATTCAAGCAAAAAAATAAATAAATCAAAATTAAGAATTATAAACACTACTTGTCGTTGTGATCTTGTTTTCCTAACTGTATAAACACTACCTACTTGTCGTTGTGATCTTGTTTTCCTAACTGCAATCATCTACTGTCTTCCTTTATTTTCGGTGCTTATAATTATTTAGACTAGTATGTATGTATTTAAGTACCTATCTATAATTTTGGATATGTATATATCTGTGTATCTATTTTAGTGTATTGTATACATAATATTTGCACCAACAACAGCCCCATTTTATGTCCAGGGAAATCACTGTCCATTCCAAGGTTGCCTGGAAGAGATCGCAGAAAGCGATAAGGCCACCCATTGTATATTTTGTAGTGTTTGATGTATTTTTTTTCATGTTATGTAGTTTTGTGGTGATAAAGTAATATAAATAAATAAACAAAAACTTACTACATAAACAAAAGCCTCCAGGTATAAAGGGCGTGACAGTTTACAGTATTACCTAGTGGATTATAAATCTGCTTACCATGCAAGGCAGACAAGCAATATCTTTAAGACACACACTCACACAAACAATACGTGACTTTCTACCAGATAATTACGTCACAGCTGCTATAAATTAAAGCAATCTTGTTAGTGAATGGTCTTGTGGCGTTCAAATTCAACTCAGTAATCAGTCGGCTCGTTGGTCTAGGGGTATGATTTTCGCTTAGGGTGCGAGAGGTCCCGGGTTCAAATCCCGGACGAGCCCAAATCTTTTTGTTAATTGTTGATACATGACGGCTTGAATTCTTGGGGTGGGCAGAGAATTCTTAAGGACAAATAAGATTCATACAAATGAATATGCAAGTGGGCGCAACATTCCCATTCTGCGACATATTTTAGTAAAAATATAGGGCCTAGAAGTCGGACGTAAGACCCTATATGTTTTCTGTACGACACTTTTTCTATGAAAAAAAGCAATACTTCAAATGTTGACCGTCCTTACCTGAAGTTTCCCAAAATAAGACACACTGTAGATAATACCTATAGAAATACATAAAATATTCACCAAATAATAACACGAACTCCAAACATCTTTCATACGGGTGCAATATTCGACAAATATGGAATAGTGTTGCAAGAGTAAATATCTCAACATGGAATACTCTCAATATACTGTATCGTAAACTATATCGAGATGTAGAAGCTAATATTTGTGTAAGATGAAGTTCACACAGCGTTCCAAAAGTTCTATCAAAGACCAGCGGGGCAATTGCGTAACACATTACGTTTATCAATCGGAATCGGTTTCATTTTGACAGCTCAACAACATTCATTGCGTTATTTACTTACGTGTTGAGAAGACAAATTTTTCGAACCTATGAAGCAATGGATTAGCAATTTGCTTCAAAATGAGTCAGATTCCGACTGATAGTGTGTTACGCAATTATGGTGCAGTTTATACTTTAAAATTGGAATGCAAGTTAATCGAATGAAACAAAATGCTTGTAAACTACGCAACGATTTAGTCACTCGACAATTAAAACTATTTAAAACTACCAAAAATGAGTTTCACTTGTTTACAAGCTGAAACACTTTTCAAATTGAGAATTCCTTTCTTGTCATTTTCTATCAAGGAAAGTCTAAGCACTTTCAAAACGGAATAATAGAAATAGTCTTCCAGAGTTTCGGCGATGGCGGCCAATCGCAACGGAGGCTAGCCCCCTAGTTGAGGAGGCAGGGTTCTCACTATTTAAGCAACCTTTGTTTCCCAAAGTTTAATGTTCCTATGTGTATTGTATGAGCTTTGTATATTAAGGTTTTTGTGTTAATAAACTTATTATTATTATTGTAGTGCACAAGTGTGTGCGCAAACACAGGTGCACTCTCTTTTTTCTCAATCTCATATTCTGATGGGACGGCAATCCGACACGACCGGAGAGAGATCATGCGCAGGACCAACGGCTTAACGTGCTTTCCGAGGCACGGAGGTATTACACCGCCAACTTCTAAACTCCGGGCTGTCACTAAGAAAATACTAATGGGAAATGCCAATAACACTTTGTCCAACCTGGGAATCGAATCCAGCATGAATACGTGACGCAAACGTTGAATTACAACGATTTTTAAATTGAAAGTACACGTTTCGCACGCAACACTTACCAAGTTTTAAAACTGTGTTCATATCTATAGGTGATACTAATAAATGGTGCTTGTCGCAAGCAAGTTACCAAAATTAGTAAAGAGTAGTGTATTTTAGATAAAAAAATCGTTCCATTTTACGTAACGTTTGTGCTAGGCCCACAGGTGCATGCTATTTTATGATTCTAGGAACATAAGAGCATGCTCTCGGGCGGAACTCCGAGTTACGACTCTGGTTTCAGCATACCCTTCTACACACTAAAGATACTAGTCGTAATTTCGGATTTCGGAGGCTTAGCCTATGTTAGGAGATTCGATACCAGTGATACCACAACCGGCTTAGTTTTGTTCTAGCTCGCTATTGGGCCACTATTAGGCGAATCTATTAGAACGATTAGGAACCAAAATAGTTGGTCTATAACACAATAAATATATTTTGAGCCGGTAAATGCAAGCAACCACCGCAAGGAAAACAGATTTTCTCATGCAGCAAAGAATCTATTATTCATAGCTCATTGCTGCCAAGTTATAGTGTTCAGATTAACATTCAAAGTAAAATCAGGAAAATTCAATGTTTGGCAAATTCACTATACCAACATAAATTATCCGTATATTCAAATTACAACTGCCATTCTCTAACAGTTGTATGAAATGGCTATTAAGCGGCAAAATTAATTGTTCACAAAACAATTACAAAACAATTCATATCTCTTACATAAATCAAGAGGTTTAAATATTACTTTGTAACTTTTATTAATTACTAGCAGCGCCCCGCGGTTTAACCCGCATAAGTGTCGATCTCGTGGAAATATCAGGATAAAAACTATCGTATGTCTTTTTCCGGGACTCAAACTATCTCTATACCAAATTTCATCTAAATCGGTTCAGCGGCTTAAGCGTGAAGAGGTAACATACAGACAAACAGACACACTTTCGCATTTATAATATTACTAGCTGCGCCCCACGGTTTCACCCGCGTAAGTGTCGATCCCGTGGGAGTATCGGGATAAAAAGTAGCCTATGTGTTAGTCCAGGGTATCAGCTACTTCCATACAAAATTTTATCAAAATTGGTCTAGCAGTTTGAGCGTGAAGAAGTAACAAACATATAAACACACACACTCACAAACTTTCGCCTTTATAATATTAGTGTGATAAGTATGGATTTATTTATTGGATTATCTACAATTTGTCGCACCGTTATGCGTTAAGTGCACAATATTATTCAAACCCACAACCTGAAGTAGCGGGTCTATTAAACCCCTGGGCGTCACAACAAGAAATCGAACAACACTTAATATTACATTTAAGCACACAAACATTTGATACAAATACAATTTGAAACACATTTGAGTAATAACTGCAAATAATATTCAATAGTGGAGCTCAAGCTGCACAAATATTGAGAAACACTCCCTGTATCTTTGAAAAGCAAATAAATGGCGGATAAGGCGGCTTACACACGAGATGGGATCCGAACGCGATAGGGATTAAATGCAGAGCTTATTTTGCGTTAAGATTTTGAATAGGAAAAGGAAATAACGTTTTAAAACGTCGACAACGGACTAGCGTCGTTTTAATACTGCATCACATAACATTACGCCTGTAATTCCGAAGGGTTGGGTAGAGGTGTAACTATATAGTACACCCTCATTTCGTCAGTTATATTTAATAAGTCTCATGTAATAGAGTGTATGGGAAGGGGGGTTTAGGGGGGGGGGGTTAATACTAGACAGCATAAAAGTCTAATTATTTACAAATAGATCCTTATTAGATATAACCTAAGTATCAAAGTTTTAGTCATTTACAAAAACTATAAATATCTCAAAAAAATTGGGCTCGTCCGGGATTTGAACCCGGGACCTCTCGCACCCTAAGCGAAAATCATACCCCTAGACCAACGAGCCGCCTGATAGAAGTATCGAAATATACGTGCACAGTAAAGATTGCGATACCTTTCACCGACAACATTATGAAACAATAAAGATTAACGTATTTCTTAATCACTATAATATTATTATTACATCAGTCTGAAGTCAGTTGTAGATTGTAGGGATCTCTGAATTCTCTGATATGTCGTACGGTCTTTAGAAATATCCCGTTTATCAATGAATTAAATCTGTGTAATAGCTGTTAAATAAAGAAATCATAAATTAAAACAAAAAGATTCAAATATCTGAGAAGATAATGATGAGACTAAAACTTTATCTTCATCTTTTTTTCAAATAGTTGTTGCACACGTACAAGGTACATTATTTTCGCTATTTTAATTAACTAGGTGACATAAATCCGCCTGATAGCGCGTCAAAAGTCGCATCATCTGGAACCCGCCTAAAACAAACAGTACTCAACAAGCAATTTCATGTACTGCGATGTCCGTACGTTTTGTGTGAACAGGAACAGGGGTGGACAATGTTAGAAATATGTGTCATATAAAATCTAGACGGGAATGATTTGAGTATAAGCGAATACAGAACCTCCTTTTTTGAAGTCGGTTAAAAAAATGCTATTTTGAGAGGGAACATGATACTAACAAGCCATGGATTTAATGTTGAATTATACGGTATTAAACTTATACCGTGTGATCATATATCTCCGGACTGATGATCTATTCTAAGCCTAATAAGACTGATACTTTTTACTGATTTACATTCGTCACCTCACACATCAGGTCCAGTTGAAAACCAGCGTCTGGCATTTTTGCTGAACGAGGCCCTTTTGGCGCAGCCGTGAGGCACACTTTCCTGCTAATTTGTTACATTGGACTTTACACTTTTTATTTGATCTTTATTTTTGTTTTTAGATCTAGTGTATTGTGTGTCTTTTAGTCTGTGTTAAATAAATGTATTTTCTTTCTTTCTTTCTAATAATAAGTTGATTATCTTTAGGCCCATGTGAAAGAATAGAATGATCATAAGAGTCTTACCTTGTGTTGAGTAAGATTGCAGTTACAGGCACAATATCACAATACACAATGGGTTTGAAGATTTATATATATGGGGCCTAGGAGAGATTCTCGTTGCTTAGATGTTTGAAATAATCACTCTGAAAGTTTAAAGTAATCAAACATCTAAGCGACAAGATGTCAGCAAGTTCCAAAAGTATGGATGTCACGTGATCAACTTTGCACGTTTATATCTCGAAAACGTGACACTTTACGGGGTTTGGTCTCATCACGTTTTCTGTTTGAATTGATGTCAGCTATCGATTTATATAGGTTTCTGTAGGTAAGTTACTCGTATTTTACTATGAAAATAAATTGATTAAAGCTACGACTGAATGTTACTATACACCGTGTTCTTCACGATATCCATAAACTTTATCAAACGTTTCTATAGCTTTTACAAATTAAATCTAATACAGGAAATAGTACTTAAAAAGGCTTCGTTACAAAGATATTTGTAATTTCATTTAGTAAATTTAATTGAGCTATGCAGTAAGAAAGGGTCTTAACTCAGTTTTCACAAGTTGCAGCCCGCCAAATCTTATGAATGAAAATATGTCATCGTTGCCATTTCGAATAAAGAGGCATGCATATCGGGCGATTTACGTCAAGGTATTTAGTTTATATGAAAATTAACAAAAACTAAAAAATAAGAATTTACTAATTTGTCCATAATGAAAAATTCTTATTTGAATGGTTTGAACACCTGGTCGAAGTTTATGTATATCGTCCGAAACACGGTGTATAACTAATAATAATATTGTAAGACATATTTTTAACGATCTAAAAAAGATTATTATCTGATATTGCAACATGGTCAGTGAAAGGCATCACGATTTTTACTGTGCACGTATATTTTGATAACTTCATCAGCTGGCTCGTTGGTCTAGGGGTATGATTTTCGCTTAGGGTGCGAGAGGTCCCGGGTTCAAATCCCGGACGAGCCCAATGTTTTTTTATTATGTTTAGAGAATTATTAAAATAAACATTTTAAAAAATCCAATAAGAATCTGCTTGGCTAATCTAATCTTTCTTTTTATTTATTTATATGTACACATCCATAGTTACACGCTAGGCTTAAACTATTGAGTACATGACCCTGTTAGCCGATAAGGCTTTTAGAAACCGTTGGTTACTCGTACCCTGACTGAATAGGTCCACTCAAAACTGTGTGGTTCTTTCCTCAAAATACCATCTCCGACACTTATATTTTGCATGGTCCAAGTATGTCTGGACCTTGAGAGAAAAAAGAGACTGTGCCTTCTGAGTTTGTTTTGGTGTATCTACTCAGAGTAGTCGGTTAGAAACACCGACTTCATCTAGTTTTAAAATATTGTATTATTTTTTGACGTGTAATAGTGTTTTAAGAGCCTATATATACTACCTCAAATGACTTAGCGTGATCCTCCGTTATGCCGAAAATACTGCACCATTAATTTTGAAATAAATATATGGTAAAGTTGAGGATTAATGCTAAGTCTTATGTTAGACAAAACACGATTCCATAAAATTTTCTCGATAGAAAAAAAATCCAAAGTTACCTCTAAACCCGAACAATAAACCGCTGGTATTAAAAAAATACTTCAAATTAGATCGTATGGGCTCTTAACTAATTTATAGAAATTATATATCATTTATCGTTTAACATCGTGTAGATAAAGAAATACCAAAACTTAGCAACAAGAAGGGTTTACGTGAACTGCATTGCTGTGCAAGACGCAAACAGTTTTGCATTGCAAATCATCCAACGTTAGCTGGGGGCTAGCTCTAGCTTGCAAGTGTCACTTAGTTTAAGCAACGAGTCGGGATATAGCGCAGTGTTAAGAGACTCTTTGATGTTAACTTTAAAATACGGATATCTATGGTTAAAACCGTATAACGGGAATTATGGTATAGAATGGTGGTAATGGATAATATTGTGCAGTTTGATGTTGGGCATGTCATCATCTGCCTAGCCTTTTCCCAACTATAATGGGGTCGGCTTCCAGTCTAACTTGATGCATCTGAATACCAGTATTTTATATGGAGCGACTGCCTATCTGACCTCCGCAACCCAGTTACTGGGTAATACGATACCCCTTGGTAAGACTGATTGACAGACTTTCGAGCACCTGACGACCCGTAACGACTGTCAAAGATCCACGAATGACAGCCAGGACCAACGGCTTAACATGCTTTCCTAAGCACGGAGGGTCTTGGTATGTGAAGATGGTCACCCATCCACGGACCAACCGCGGCAAGCATAGCTTAACCTGATCGATCGACCCGTGCGGCTGTTATTACGTAGCCACAAACCTCACATGTATGTCATGTATGTACTTGAGTCTTGTTGGGGATGTATCGCAGTGCAATAAGATGTGTTTCTCTGCCTACACCTTCGAGGATTACAGGCGTGATGTTATGTGTTATGTTATGCTATATGTAGTTTTACCTTGATCAGAGGCTAAGTATTGCCATACAACGTGGCAATGCCGCCAGTCTCTTGGGCGCCTACATTACCAGTCGACATCGATGCGAAGGAATTTTTCGACGCCATATTTTAGTTTGTTGGTTTTGTTTGTTTGTTTTGGTTAGGTTAGGATATTATAATTATATTTATTTTAATAGTATGTGTTTTTTTAACTACTTTTCTTACTGGGGCTTACTGGGAGTGTCGTTTCTATCCCTAAGGGCACGCATACACCTAAACCGTTATTGGCCGATCTTTATTCGGGCGTCTTCGGCCAAACTCGGCCGATCAAATCAAACGTTTGTAAAAGATAGGGAGCGCGTACACTACTACAACCGTCATCGTCCGAAGACGCCCGATGACGGCCGATCAACCGTCGCAACGCTTCTTGCAGAGAAAAACAAAAATATAAATTCTCATTCTTCAGTCTTTGTGCCAGTTTACGAGAACAGAATTAAATAACCTTCCAGTGTTAAAGACTTGTAATTAGTACGCAGCGTCCGGTGATTTAAATTCGGGACCCGAGTTGATGGCTCTCACAATTCCGCTCAATTTTAACCAAATAAAACAATGGTTGAGCCTTTAATACTCGTTATATATCTCACCATTTTTTACTGAAAGCGTTGGTTATAAATCCTCATAATATCCGAAAATCTTTAACAAAACAACAGTTGATTTAATCGTTCCATTCACTTCCGTCACCGAGCGAGCCGGCGGCGGCGCGGCGTGTAGATAAAACAACAAAGCATTATTATAAATCAATTCTTATTGAAAGCGAGAGCATTCTGAAATTTCAGGGGTTGATAAAATGTTTTATGATAACTTTGTTAAATGTTTTGGAGTTAAATTGTGGAGATTATGTGTGTGATTTAGGTATGTTATCAGGTATACGGGTTTGGGTATTGTTCATGACGCGGAAGCTTTCTGTCTGTGGGGTGACATTACAAAAGCGTTAGGACAAAAAATTGGAAAGAGACTTTTATTGTTTCGGTATAAAATTAATACGTAGCTGATACCAAAGCAATACAAACAATTATCCCAGTAACTAAATATATTTTTAAGTAACTTTCGCAAAACAGCTACTAAAATATCTATTTTTAAACCTTCATTGACAATCATTTGTACAGTAGATAATTTTATTTTTAGATCTAATCTTTACTGTAATTCCCTGAAGAACTTGAGCCTGTCGCAAGTCAAGATGGAAATGGAACTTAGGTAGGTACTCGTAACTCAAATATTATCTTAAATAGATATAGTTTTCTTAAAGAATCTTCAGGATAGGTAGAACCCATTATAGAAATACGAATTAAATGCTCAAAATTTGTTCCAGTATAAATTTTTCCCGTTAATTATTCACAAAATTGTTACCATCTATAGACAAGCTAACTTGCAACACGCTACACGCTACACATCACTCCCGTAGCATGTCCCACAACATTTTCCGCGTGAATGCTCCACCTAACATTGTGGCCAAATGGAGTTTTTACGACGTCACTAAAATTATTATTGTTGTCAGACGTTATAATGGATGTGGCCAGCGAATTTTTTACTCCGTTGGGCAGTAAAATAGTAAAAGTAAAAATATCTATGCCCATTTTCGTTGAGAGATGATCGAAAAATCGTGTATCTTTAAGTTTTTTATGTGTACCTATCGTCTTTTCTAGATTGTGATCGGATTTCGGCGGCGGTGAGTGCTTTTTGATCTGAATTTGATCCGGTACATTTCTGCATAGCATATTCTGGTTATGTTTTAAACTAGTGCTTTAGCAATGGTGTATTATTATCAGCACTTTGCGTCTCATTGCAGGGCAGACTGTAGTAGCTACTATAAATCCATAAAAAAAATACTTGTGAAATTGTGGCTAGATATATTATAGGTACAATTAGATGTTGATGTGGGTTTTATCTTATTTATTTAAAGCCCCAGGGCTTTCAAAGCTACAAAAGCAGCTTCTTATAATACATAAGCACCTATATTAATCCTGAACTCTTTTCAACTAGATATTGTAGTACTGAAATTCTAGTCATTATGAAAATCACACACATTCTGTCACGGTAATGTACATAATAACTTATCTCTGTTTTTATATTAGTTTTTTGATAGTAATTAATTATAGCCATTCGTATCGAAAGTAACATTAAGTTTTATATGTGTCATTAATTATTAGGTATGTTTTTGACACAACCTTTTTTGTAAAGTAACATTAGACAAAATATTCAGTACACTACGTTAAACCATTTTGTAATCTAGATTCCAATTTAAGTAAACGTTGTTTGTAGTAGTCTTGAAAGTGAAAACTAAAAGGTTCTCATTGGAGTTATTTGCCGCAACTGTAAGTCACAAATTAACCTTTTTTTTGTTGTTTTCACTATTTTGTTACATTTTAATCTTTGCTATCTGACCCGGCCGGCGAACTTCGTACTGCCTCAATTTTTTTTTTTGTTAATTCTTTCCCATATTTTAATAACTATTCTGCTATTCGGGGCGGAGACAAATCCAACAAATCACACATCATAAAAATCGGTTCAGCCATTCTTGAGTTATATTAATGGTGTAACTAACTCGACTTTGTATTAATTATTTATATAGATTAGATACTATAATATCTATATATTAGCATAAACTTGAAAGTTTTAATGTTCGTTTTTGTTTTATTTTTTTCATGATATTTTTTAGATTTAATGTTCTTTTTTATTGTTTGTATTTCCTGTGCGTCATGTTGCGTGTCCCAAATAAAATATTTTTCTTTCTTTTTTTCATGTGGGTAGTTTTCATCTTAATATCAGTTTTATCTCTTACATGGTATGAAGTAAACATAGCCTGGGTAGTATGTATTTATATTATTATTCCTTTAGTGGCTGTCTGCAGACCTTCAGAGTAGTGTTATAAGTAATTAGCTGCTGGAACTGCTGAGTATAAAGTCCTGGCTTCGATTACGGTGATCTACTATACCCTATCCGTTACTTGTATATACATATACAAATTAAATGCTCTTCGTTGGTAAGCACATCACTTCAGAACGGCTGGATTGACTTGGCAATATTTTATTCTAAAATGTTCTTAAGATCCCGAATCAGGGTCAAAGAGACAATTGAAAAGTTGAAGGGAAATTCGGAAAAACAAGTGTACCTATTTACTATGGAAATTTCGTGTGAATTATTAGAATTTGGACATAACAACGTCTGTGGGGTCTATTATGAGACAAATAATGATATAGCAGAAAAATCTAGAGCTTGTAAGGCTCACCAAAATGCGTTACGTAATAATAAAAGCATTTTAATTTTAATCCAAAAGACAGCCATTGTGCCGACCGCAGAGACATCTGTCACTCAACAAAGACTCCAGAGATTTATGTGAACATACATCAATTTATTTGCAATTCAGCCTAGGTTAGATAACGTTCCAGCCTAAAGACCGAAATACAGCCAAATGAGCCGTGAACGAATCTGGATTACTAACATTTTAGGCTTTCAACGACATTTTGCTGATGTAGGCGACGCAGCATGTTTCGTAAATAAGATCTGACCTTTTGAACCTGTTGAAACAATTTTATGCTGGTCATAAAGAAAAAACCTCGATGGAAAAAATATTTTAAAAGAAAGTAGGTACAGTCAGGGAAGTTCATTGTTCAGCAAATTGCCGTGCCATGTTATAACTATTTTATAAAAAACTCAAAGAATTGACGGTTGTGATTCTAATAGACGGACAATTAAGTTGGTAGTCAATTAGCTTAACAATTAATTTACCTGACTTTACACTGTTCATAGATGTAAAATACTGGTATTAACCTATAATGACCTATCATGTTATGTTACAGGTTAACATTAATTATTATAACTTGTGTAGAAAACTAAACCAATAATTAAATCAGACCAAAGTTATTGTCATGGGTGGTGGAGGGCGTTCCCTGAAAGTTAGGTAGTTTTTCTAAAGGTATTCTATGGGAACTGTTAGCTAACAGTATTTTCGTTTCCCTATGTGGTCAAATCAGAAACGAAGAGATCCGTAGGAGAACCAAGGTAACTGACATACTCGTAGCTTGAAGAATTGCTAAACTTACGTGGCAGTGGGCAAGGCACATTGCTCGCAGAACAGATGGCCGATGGGGCCGAAAGGTCCTGGATGGCGACCGCGTACCGGAAGACGTAGCGTGGTCCTCCCACAAGGGGGATCGATGACCTGATGAAGGCCGCGGGAATACGCTGGATAGGTACGAGAAATACAGAACTGGTCGAAGGGGCTGTGCTTGTAGGATTTCAAATAATGATGATGATGATGGTTTTTGTTTGACATCATAGAGAATTATCACTATTCGTTCAACATTTTTATTTACAACAAAGTTTAATTTCTGATTTCCCACAGCTGTATACATAACTATCAATTTAGAGCAATTTCGAATAGTTTTCAGATGTATAAGCCAATAAATACGTCCAATATGTAACTTCAAGCTTCATATTTCAATGGGACCGCTCAGGGACATCCAGTTACATTATAACGAACCGGAATGCTATATTTTATATCAATTTTACACCCGACCTATAACTAGTTTAGTTTTACGTCATAACCTTGGTGAACGAAGGGTTCACTACACTAATGTTTCACCAAAACTCCATTGACAAATTTTTAGTTTACAACAAACGTTTGGTATACTATTTATTTCACAAACAACTCATTCCGCAAATGTTTTATTTTATAATCACTCGCTTTACAAACATTTATTTGGCAAACGCTTCTCTTTACAAATGATATTTAATCATTTATACAATTTTCATTTAATATTTAGATTCTTTTGGAAAAATAACGTTTATACAAAATATAATTTTATAATTCACTAGCGACTGCATTAAAAACTGCATTAAAATCCGTTGCGTAGTTTAAAAGATCTAAGCTCACAGATAGCGGGAGTGACTTTGTTTTATACTATGTAAAGATTTTCTAAACCAGTCACAAAGTGATCATGACGGTATTCTCCATTAGGGTCAAATAATTTTCAGGAAAGTATTTTTTTCTATATAATCTAGTCCTTTCTGGTACTCGCCGGCTGCTGCCGCGGCACCGCTCGATTCGCTCGCTCGGCTCGTGCGTAGGGGGTCACAGTTTTAACCAAACCTAACCGAACCATTTTTTTTAAATAATTAACCTAATGTAACTAGTTTGGTTCCGGGTAGCCTACTAAAAATAATCTCTTTTTTTCTTCTATTAGCGCAAGTCGTTTCTGGCACCCATATTTTGTGTAAAAGTAATTTTTTTCTATATAATCTAGTCGTTTCTGGCACTCGCGGCCGCTGCCGCGGCACCGCTCGCTTCGCTCGCTCGGCTCGTGCGTCACAGTTTTAACCTAATCTAACATTCTTTTTTTAATAATTAACCTAATCTAACTAGTTCGGTTCCGGGTAGCCCACTAAAATTAATCTCTTTTTTTCTATTAGCGCAAGTGGATGAAAGAATGAGTTTCATTTTTAGGAAATTGCGTAACGATAAGTCAATATGTAAAACGTTTTTATTCCAAACGTTGTTTTATGAGATAAAATGAATAAAAAATGAATTGCTTGTTAAATAACACGTTATTAACCAAACGTTTATCTGGTGATTATTTTGTAAAGTGAATTATTTGGCAAACTTGATGTTGTATAATGATGAAATGACAAATCATGTTTTTGCCAATCGTTGTTTGTCAAATAAAAATTTGTAAATTCATTTTTGGTGAACTGACAGGGCACTCACACTGACGCCAACACTTTGAAGAAACTACTCACTAAGTGACCTTGGTAACAAGTCAGAGATACTCGTATTGGAGCGATGAACTATAAGTAAACTTATTTTAAGAGATCAAAGGGTTCTGAGCTCCTTATCTCTACTTCAATAGTTCTTTCGATTACCCCTTTGTTACAATCCTTTGTATTCTATCAAAAAGGAACCTATTCACTTGTTAAGTTGTTATAACTGAACTTTGAATGATTGGTGGACGAAGATCTGATATTTTCGAGGACATTTTTTAATATTGTCTCTGGGTAATATCAAAATGCTCTTGTTAGGGTTCCGTAGCCAAATGGCAAAAAACGGAACCCTTATGGATTCGTCATGTCTGTCTGTCTGTCTGTCTGTCTGTCTGTCCGTCCGTCCGTATGTCACAGCCACTTTTTTCCGAAACTATAAGAACTATACTGTTGAAACTTGGTAAGTAGATGTATTCTGTGAACCGCAGTAAGATTTTCACACAAAAATAGAAAAAAAAAACAATAAATTTTGGGGTTCCCCATACTTACAACTGAAACTCCAAAAATTTTTTTTCATCAAACCTGTACGTGTGGGGTATCTATGGATAGGTCTTCAAAAATGATATTGAGGTTTCTAATATAATTTTTTTCTGAACTGAATAGTTTGCGCGAGAGACACTTCCAAAGTGGTAAAATGTGTGTCCCCCCCCCTCTAACTTCTAAAATAAGAGAATGATAAAATAAAAAATATATATATAATGTACATTACCATGTAAACTTCCACCGAAAATTGGTTTGAACGAGATCTAGTAAGTAGTTTTTTTTTAATACGTCATAAATCGAAAACCGCAATTTACCTTTCACAAAGTTACAACGAACTACAAGAACTTTTATATTATGTTACTTGCTGCTACGGAACCCTTCATGGGCGAGTCCGACTCGCACTTGGCCGGTTTTTTTTTTAAATCAAATCATTTATTTGCATAACACAGGTTCGGAGGATGTTATAAAAGGTTCTTATGGTACACTGTATTATAACCATGTGAGGTGTGCAAATATATTAGGAACATTATGATACAATTATTCTTATTAATTTATCTTATTAAATTACATTGTCATTGAAAATATACATAGATAGTCAATTAAATTCAATCTGAATTAATAAATTATAACAGTAATGTCAAGCTAATTAATAATTTCATAGTAATTGTAATTTCCTTTATCTAACTATTAATTGTAATTATTATTATCATTGAAATAATGTACAAATATTTGCTATAATTAAAATACAATATCTTTATCTTCGAAGTAGTCTTTTACATTATAATTGCTTACTTGCGTCCTTTGCTCTCTATTCTTGTGTTCTACTATAAAGTTATTTTAGGTCCGTGGGATAGTTTCATGCTTTGTTTTGGTATAATTTAAACTGGAGTAATGAAAGAAAAATATTATCGAAGTAAGGGTTACTCCATAAATCCCCATTTAGAATCCCCATCAATGGGGATTGGTGAACGGTATGATACTTCAATAATAATGTGGATTTGTGAATGTTTTGTACACAAATCAAAATTAAAATACAAACAACATATTGTTATTATGATAATCATAAAATTATTTCTTATGAAGTTTAGGACTAATTGATTATTTTTATAATCAATCAATTCAAGTAACAGAAAAACACAGTTTTAAAATGATTAATAAAATTATAGTTTTAAAATTGTAAAGAACAATGTCAGATGTCCATAGTAACTTTGGCTCAATATTAATTTGTCATGGACAGTGAAAATTCTTACGTTTTTTTGTGTAGTTTAATGTCAAAAGCTTTTCTGTAATATCCACTTTTACACTGAACTTCTACAGAAGAAGTTATCCAGACATTTTAAATTGGAGGTTATTGTTGCTCTATCACGCGTGTGATAGCAACTTCTCATTCTGAACTGTTATTTAAGGCGTGAGACTTTACACGATGCAATGAATGACCGCAACCAATACAAAGATTTCGATGCACACTTGATTCAGTTGGCGCATTGCTACTTGTTGGATTACTTGTTTGTTTAATTAATAACCAACAGTAATGACAAACAACACTGTCATTTGGAATCTAAAACCAACAAAATACGGTTGTGTTGCAAATTAACATTTAGCTTAGTTAAAACAGTTGACATTATATTTAATAAAAATCGTACTTTACCTCAGAAAGTGAAGTCCATTGCCGTAACAATGAATAGACATCGTCAGATTCAACTAAATGCCGTTCCATCCGGAACACATTTATACCACAATCAATACAACGTAGTTGATGGTACATTGTCACAAAATGTGTGGTATGAATATAACACAATAAGTCTATAACGCAAACGCAGATGAATTCGAGAAGAAAACAAACGTACACTTAGAAAAACACCGACAACAACAACATGTTTTAACTGGCGCGCGCGATTTTGACAGAACTGCAAAAACTTTTTTTTTTTATTATTATTTTAATGGCGAACTGCTGGTTGCCAGTACAAGGCGATTAAGTTATCGAATACAGATCAGGAGAATCGATTTCTTGAATTTCGTTCTTATATTCTTTAAAAAATAATAAATGTCTTTTAATAAACACGACGAACGTATTATTTAGATAAAAAAAATAATAATAAAAGACATTTGTGAGGTGGTAAATAAAAACTAAAGAGTAAATCGCTTTAATTATTTAGAATAATCGATTACAGTGGCAGAACAGGTAACTACCTGACACTTTTTTATTTAAAAAAAAGTAAAACCTGGAATTCAAGAACATGATTAGTAAAATGATTACTTATTAAAATGATTTTCTTTTCGAACAGTTCTCGAAAAGAAATAAATATTTTTTTAGAAGTTGGAATTTTATATTTAAATTGTTGTAGGTAAAAACATCGTGTCCGTGTGAATTTAGTTTTAAAAGTTGTGTGAGCCGAAATCTGACATTGTTCTTTTACTATAAAAATAATCAATGAGTCCTAACCTCCATAAGAAATAAAAAACGGTTATTACATGATAATAATTATGTTGTTACCTACTACGCGCTTCGGCGGAGTTTCTGAAACTCCACGGACACTCTTTTAAATCAAAAAATTGTTACAAAATATATCCAAAGTGTGTCCCAAGATACCCAGTATCCAAAAATGTCAACATCAATAAATTAATAATTTTGATTTGTGGACAAAACATTCACAAATCCTCAATGCGTAATCTACGAGACTGTTTCTATGAATTGATGGAATTCTTAATGGGGATTTGTGGAATAACCCCGAAATAACAAGCCAACGGCGTAGAAGTTAATGACCATAATATGGAAAATAATAAGGCGCAGACAAAAAATAAATGTTGGGATTACACAGCTGTTGCATAAAAAGTTAAAACTTCAACAACATTCTGTATTCAGTTGCTGACTGCAACTCAAAGTCCTAATTAATAAAGTGTCAACTTGTTTGTGAAACAAACTTAAACTGCAATAGTCCGTTCTCGCTCTCGCAAAGAGTGTGAAGATAAACGTTAATTAAATATAGTACTAAAAACTTCACTCAAGCAATCTGTTTGAGAATCACCGAAACGGTGGATTTGTGTCGGAACTTTGGACTTTAGAGATAATGATAAAAGTGACCAGAATTACTTGAGTTTTACAAAATATTCTGCGCTATTAGGGCAATAAAAAGACATAAAATGTCAGATACCGAAGATTTAGAATAAAAAAAATGCATAATAAAGTATGGTATATTTTTTGTGAAATGAAAATTCACAAGAGAAATATTCTAACAATTTAGAAAGTTTTAATCTTTACTACCTCATTTTTAATCAACAAAATGTATCCTAGAAAACTAAAAAGTAGGAGCTAAAAAAGTAAAAGTAGGCCTGATGCATAATTAAATTTTCAGGCGCCAACGACGAAAAATAATGAGAAGCCGACTTGTTTTAATGAACTTAATATTGAGTGCTACGATGCACAAGCAGGCCAGAAATATGCTAATTAGGATACTAATCAAAAGCTTTATATAATATATGCTCTTTGGGGTGAGGAATTTGCTACTAGGTACTCTTTGCGGTGTGCTGGGATAATGAATGCATGTAAGTAGGCTTTTTTACCCATGGGTTTTTGTGGTAAGTATAGGTACCGTAGTTTAGGAATAGAGGAAAGCCAAAGAAACGATGGATGAGTTATGTGAAAAATGATATGGTTAGAATAGGGGGATAATACTGAGATTACGGCTAATGTAGATGTTGGGAAAAACACTGTTGTGCCGACCCCGAATAAATTGGGAAAAGGGCTAGAGGAGGACGATGATGATTTAATAATGCAGTGTAAGAATCTGCACCAGTAATAAAATTTTATCATTAGTTAAAGCATAAGCATAGCATTAGTTTTGCGTCTTCATAAATAATTTCTTCCAGCGGAACATTTCGAATAAGTGGAAAACTACAATAACAGACCAGTAGCGTGCTTCATGCGTCACGTAATTTTTTCCATATACAGCGGCCTCTAAAATTTAGCCGACATTTTTCCATTTCAGCTGTAACGTTATGATTTAACATTTTAGTTTCAAATGTTTGAACTGACTGTAACGTTTTTATTTACTGGGGGCTGATTTTTCAATAGTCAGATAGCTTATATCTGAAGAATAAATATGACAGTTTGACATCATTTCCATACAAACGCTGTCAAACAACAATATTTATTCCTCAGATAAAAAAATATCTGTCTAATATAAAACCAGACCTTATTCATCTGGATGTGACTTATCGTAGATAATAAAAAAAAATATATTTTAAATCATAATGTCAGCTGAGGTGGAAAAATGTCAAACAACTTTTGGAGGGAAACTGTATTTGCAAATTAAATGAACGAGAGGTTATTTTTTGCCGCTTTATCGTCTTTTTCAATTATTATATTATCCAATATTCATAAATCAATTCAGGCACGACACTCCTAACCGAATGCTACAATAAATTATTTGTATTGGGGCATAATCAAAGTTGACCTTATGTGAACGTTTTATCAAATACCACAGATAGCATTTTGACATTGCGTATAATATTATTTAGAGTATCGATACGTTTCCCGGGCGGCTATAAATTTAAAAGAGGCCATGAACATTACCATTCGGCAAACATAATTTTCGCCGAGTGATAATGATGTACCTATTTGGATGACATTATTATTGTTAAATTGAAAAGTTAAAATTAGAATCCACGAACACTAAGAGCTGATTTTACCAAAATCAGATATTTTTTATACGTGGAATAAAATTGAAGTCTGACAGTTCTAGTAAGGACAAAACGTCAAAAATTCAAAAAAAAAAATGTCAGGATAAAACTTATTCTACGAATAAGTTCGGTGAAATTAGACCTTAGTTATATAAGTTTTAGCCTAGAAAGTCCTAAGCTCCTTTGATACATTGTTAGTTGCGAGAAGCTATTAGGTTTCTGTTGTTGGACCCAAGAAAAGAAACTAGTAGTGCTCACCATATGGATCATATTATCTAAATAAAAATAATTATAAAGAGAACAGATTTGATTTTTTGCATGCTTGTACGCTAAAATGGTTGAACGGATTTAAAGGCACATGTGTAGACCATGACCTGAATTAGCACATAAGATACCTTTTACGCCGATATTCTCGAGGACCGAGACTTATGCGGGTGAATTCTCGGGGCGTGGCTAGTTTATTATATGAATCTTACTTAAGTATACGCTTTACGTTTAGTCTAAGTACTATTAGTTATTCTGTGGTTCAGTTGTCCTCCAGTGTTAGTGAAAACAGGCATTATTCCCGTTTTCCAAGGATCCAGTTGGGTTTGGCAGCATTTGGAAAACTCCGTCAAGTCTTCTCGTCGCCTATCCCGCAGTGTTTGAAGACTAAGGTCTTCAACCAGTGCGTCCTGCCCGTCATGACATACGGTGCTGAAAGGTGGACACTGATGGTCGGGCTGGTCCACAAATTCAAGGTCGCTCAGCGCGCTATGGAGCGAGCTATGCTCGGAGTCTCTTTGAAGGAAAAAATCAGGAATGAAATTATCCAGAAAAGAACCGGAGTTACCGACATAGCTTGCAGAGTAAGCAAACTGAAGTGGCAGTGGGCTGGCCATGTCTGTCGAAGGACTGATGGCCGGTGGAGCAAAACGAGTCCTGGAGTGGAGACCGCGTACCGGCAAGCGTAGTGTGGGACGCCCCCCAGCTAGATGGACAGACGACCTAAAGAAGGTGGCTGGGGCAGACTGGATGCGGAAGGCGGAGGACAGGGTGATGTGGCGTAGTCTGGGAGAGGCCTATGTCCAGCAGTGGACTGCGATAGGCTGAGTTGATTGATTCTCGTTTTAAATTCGGAAATACAGCATTCCACTTTAAAAGTTAAAGTTAAAAAGACTCATAATTAACGGTTAGATTATAAATAACGATGAAATCACATCTAGCGACAGCACGTAAGAGCACTTTGATTCTCTTGTAATATAATTATTAGCGATAATTCCTCCCTGTGAGCACGGAGAAGGGTGGCTTCGGGCACTTATGCAGAAAGCTGTGCTCCTTGACATTTCGCTTGGATTGCACACCAATTTCTTATTCAATGAACCTGATTAATCGGTTTGAATAACGTGAATATTTTTTGGGAGATGACTTGTTGTGAATAGACGCTTGTAGAATAAACTTTATTTAGGTTAAACTCTTGAACGTACTTGAGACTTAATCTATATATATAAAATTCAAAGTCCTGACTGACTGACTGATATATCAACGCAAAGCTTCAACCGCTGGTCCAAGACACATTAAATTTGGAGGGTGTGTTCTTTGTGAAGAGTAGGTATCCATTAAGAAAGGGTTTTCCGAAATTCCACCCCTAAGAGGGTGAATGAGGGGAGGGTGAAAATTTACGCAGACGAAATCGCGGGCAGAAGCTAGTAAACTAATATAATTATTTTCCCTTAACATCATACAATCATATTATTAGATTAAAGGACACTCTGGTTTTGAACTCAAGAGGAACCCTCGAATCAAACAGATACAATCAATAGCTTACAGTAAAAAATCTAAATATACTGTATCTTCAAAAGCATTAGCCAAAACATTAAAAAATTAAATAGTGTTCAACTACACACATCAAAAGTGTCTAGGGATCAAGCATTTTTATGCGGATTTCTTGAGATTGAGATGTGGCTTTGTAATAAATTTATGATTTTATAAATTTATATGGATCCTTTTTGGTGCATTTCATAATTTGAATCAGGAACTGTGAATCAAATTCGAGTAAAAGATGAAAATCAGCTGTCAATATTTTCCCTATAAAAACATACAACGCATTGAAGACATTATTAGTGCTACTGTTTCCCTACTACTGATTAAAACCAACGTTATTATGGAGCGGCGACGTCATTTAAGCAGGGAAGAAATGCTCAGAGCCGTGGGAATGATAGAAGCTGGTTCCCGGCAACGTACTGTGGCTTTAGCTCTGAATACAAGTCAGAGTGTTATCAGTCGACTTTGGACACGTTACCGAAGCACTGGTACCGTGGCTGAGCGCCATGGAGGACGGTATCGCTGCACCACACGGAGACAAGACCGATACATTCAAATCTTAACTCGAAGAGCTCCAACAATAACCGCCATGATGTTAGCCGTGAGGCTTCATCACTCTTCAGGGAACTTAATTAGCGACCAAACAGTCAGAAACCGCTTGCATGAAGTGAACCTTCATTCCCGAAGACCGCTACGGGTACCACCTATAGCAATGCACAATCGTAGGATTCGATATCAATGGGCTCTTGAACACAGAAATTGGGCAGAAGAACAATGGCGTTTCGTGTGCTTTTCTGATGAGTCTCGTTTTGGTATGAGACCGGATACAAGACGTATACGACACTGGAGAACCCCTGGACGCCAACAGCGATTAAAATCCTGCCAGGAAGTCCATCCTTATAGTGGTGGAACCATCATGGTATGGGCGGGTATTTGGATCGGCGGAAGAACTGAGTTGATTTGGATCAGAGGCAACCTCAACGCTCAAATTTATGCTGAGACGATTGTATCAGACGTCATCGTTCCTCTACAAGTGCAAATCGGTCCCTTATTTCAGTTAATGCATGATAATGCACGACCGCACACCGCAAGAGTTGTAAGACAGACTCTCGCCGCAGCTAACATCAATGTCCTGCCCTGGCCTGCTCAGTCGCCAGACTTGAACCCGATTGAGCATGCATGGGATATGCTACAGAGAAGAGCTCTGCCGAATATGGAGGGTATCCTGTCGCAAGAAGACCTTTTTTTGTTGTTGCAACGAACATGGGCGGCCATTCCACAGCGTGATTTGGATGAACTCATTTTGAGTATGCCAAACCGATGTTCTTGTGTTGTTAGTGTTCGCGGTAGAAACACGGATTATTAATTGTTTAAGTTACCCAATAAAATTTTAAAGAAAACTGTTATTTCAGTCTTTTTTTCGAACTTTTGTGTTAGTGGTTCAAATGTCAAAAATCCCTTTATTAGGAAAATGGCAAATTTCTTTATTAATGCAAAGGTGACTTGGTTTATCGTTACTGTGACAAACGAAAACACTTTATTTGATGAATCCTTAAAGAAAATTTTAATTAATATCAATCAGGAGAAAAGTTATTGCAAAAATATATGTTGATCCCTAGACACTTTTGATGTGTGTATTTGAATTGCTCATTGGTATTGGATCGGGTCGACCGGGCTCCATTAACATTGTAATCAAATTAAAGCCAGCGAGCAAATGATAAAGTGTTCCAACGCCCCTTTGTACACGCTATTACAATTGTCACGTGTGCTTCTAAGGTCCTATGTAATTAGCTGTAATTAATTTTGATTTTATTTAATTTTGGGTTATGTTGGTGCTGATGTCATTATCAGTTGTTAGTTACTGTAATTATTTATAGTAAGTGTAATTTATGTTGTTTTAGATTTGATGTCATCATTATTACTGATTTTGTTACTGACTAGACTTATTAGGGAATATCTTTGTAAATTTTTAACATAATCTATCGGGTAGTTTTTGCGTGGTACTGTATCATTTTATATTCAGACAAAAATTCTCAAAATTATATTTGCGGCATTACAATTGTCCCCAGTCCTCAAATTACTAAAAAATATATATAATCCATGTAAAGTTTTGACTTTGTTACGATTTTATTATATGTATAGATACTTTTCTGTTCTTTTCAAAGACACTAGCAATGACTCATACTTTGATTCGCGTCAGCAGGCATTGAAAAAACAGTTTGTGTTGCTAAAAGAAAAATGTGAACGTTCAAGAAACTTTGTCAACCGAATCCTTTACTGATTGTTCAATACAATTTCCTTCAAGTTCGAGTTGGCAATAGGATTTAGCTAGATAAGTCTACTGAACGGCGAACCGTGGAGTTACGAAAATCTGTTTTGTAGAAATAAAGTTGTGAGTATTTTCTATATTATATTCTGTCATCATTTTATTTCGACATTTTGTACATTATTTGTTTTATTTATTAATATAACAATTGTTTACTGCTTACTGCACTTACCACAGTAATCTTAACAATATATCATTTAAAACTAAAAAACTTCATGCAAACATTAAGCAAAGATTTAATCCTATATATAACATTGCTTCATTATCACTCTAATATTTTTTATATTGGCATACCCAAATTTCTAAAAATTTACCTCATGTAAACTTACATAATTATTCTCCTTTGATTGCTAAGGTAAAAACCAGAGCAATAAAGCTAGGTTTAACGCCAAATACCGACCACAGGCTGACCATAACAATAAACAATTTCAGATTGGACTGTACCATAGAAACCACACGTCCGAAAATCCGGTCTCTCCTAATCAGATCCCAATTTATGGAATGACATATCACTGCCGCTGAAATTCAAACTTCACACCTACAGAAATAGAGTTGAGTTTTCAGTAGCAGGTTCAAAGATATTTCCACAATTTCCAATTAAAATTAGACTTTAGAATTTAGGGGATAGGATATAAATTGCAGTGGTAAGTTTCTTGAGATAACTTAAAATTTTCTGTCATAAAACATGATACGTCTGTTTGTATGTTAGTTAACCGTGAATCAGTTTATAATTTGGAGTCTGATTTTCACGTTAATTTTATTATATTCGGGAGTTTATAGTTACTATTGCGTATAAACTAGAGATAATATTTATGAAATGTTAGATTCTAGCTATAAATTATGGCAGATGTTAATTATTCAAGTTTACCATTATAAAGTTTTGATGTGTGTTGTTATATCATGTTATGATTTATTGGTGCTTTGTACGAAAATAGATAAGGTTACAGTCATATAGGAATGTTACTTTAATAATAGTTTCATATAAAGTGAATACACAGTCGTTAGTCTAGTGTAAAATTTAATACAGAGATACAATGTTCCTAAAAATAATAAAGAAGAAGTTTCCAGGAAACTATGAGAATAATCATAGATGAATCAAATCATAACCAGCCTATAATGTTTCCAGTGCTGGGACACAAGCTAACCCTAGAGGGTTGGCTTGGAGTGGTGGATTATGACTCACTCGCTCTAGCAGATGAGAGGGAGTGGGTCATAATCCACCACCCAGACTCAGTGCTAGCTGGTGGATGTCAGATGCCTTCAAATTCTCGGTTCTAAGACATGCCGGTTTCCTCAAGATGTTTTCCTTCACCGTTTTGAGAGCAGTGGTGATGAAATTAAATATATAAAGTAAAGTGCCTGCCTGACTTCGAACTCACGACCTACAACTCGTAAGTTGGGGTCGATGCAACTGGGCCACTACTGCTCTCTGATGAAAAAAATAGCTAGATAATACCAGAAGTTGTATAATCAGTTGAAGAGACACAATTACCTGGAAGCAGTGAAGATCTACTAGAAGATTGTAAGAATAAAATTATAACGATTCCACATCTAAGGACAGTGATAAGCCATAAATCAACTATAGCATCCACTACATAGTTCAACACACAGGATACTAAATTGTACGCTCATCACGTTTGCGGTGACGTAGCACGCGTGGCCGACAGCGACGCGACCGCGGAATGCGCTTTGTTGACATCTAGCCACGTCGAATGGACGCAGGGAATGTGGGAGAACGATGATTGTTAACGTGACCACGTTGTTTGTGGTCTTCCTAGTTTTTGTCGTATAATGCAGGCTTAGTTTATTACATTTCTTTAACGGTGTTGCGCATGTGGTTCTCAACCAATGATTCGTTGTTTCTTAATGTTTTTACTGGTGTGTCCAAATAAATGTGTAATTATAATCATCTATTACTTAATAATAATTATATCTTATTTATCTTCCGGACTCTGGGATTGTTTTGAAAGCCGTGGAATACCTCTCCACTCCTCAAGCACCTCAGGACATATTGTCCCCTTGTCGCTACGTCACTATGTGCTAGCGACTATTTCCGGGGGCCCTTCATTGACTGTGCGAGTCATCCCATAGTTCTTTCATAGTTCTAGATAACCAGTTCACTTTTGCCAACTAAATCCATAATCCAACATATTTGTTTCCTTAACTTACAAAAGTCCTTCACCAACCGGGGATTGTCCTTGGGTGCACTTGCATAGTGAGTACAGGAATAATCGTCGTTTGGTGCCTCATTTCATTAAAAACGTTTAACGGGCCTCTGCGAGTTGGTTTTGGTCCCTCGCATGCCTTCCATGGGTCCGGGAACCGAGAATCCCAAGTGAAAAACATTTTTAAAATAATAATAATATTATTATAAAGAGTAAAGTTTGTTTGTAAGTTAGTATGTAGGGGGTAATCTCTCCGGAGACCATCAGTCGGATTTGATTGATCTTTTGCATTTGATAGCCCAATTCTTGAGGAAGGTTATTTAACATCACGATACGACCCTTAGGAGCCGAGCAAAAGGAAGGAGTCAGAAAGAACGGTGAGAGGAAACGAAGTAGTAGCACGAGCGAGCGATAGGATGCGACGCGATGCTTCGGGGCCCAAAATTTCACGCGGATGAAGTCGCGGGCAGAAACTAGTAGGTAACGAAAGCCTAAACTTATGTAGTTCAACTGTGTTTTATAAAATTTATGGTTATCGGTTAAGCAGAATATAATAGGCCTCGTTAGAGTTTTGCTTATTTGGTCATCCTCTCCATTTTGGGACATCCAGTTTTTCATACCATCATTCTAGTCTCTTGTAACTCGAATCCTCTTTATCTATAAAACTTTTGATAGAGAAAGTATATTTAAACAATCAGCTACCAAACTTCCAATTTTTTTTACTCAAAACATTTCACCTTCAAACAAATTCGTTTCATACTCGTACTCTGTATCCTATATTTCCACGCATCGTTTGCACCAATGATTAATGACGTCACGTTTTTGCTCACCTGATGTTAAATGGACCGTCAGCTAAGCAGATGTAATCCATCAGACTTTGATAATGCGACCTCGTTTATTTGCGATGGACACGGGTCATAGCTTGTAGCCGTCAATTTGTTTTCATTCGATTTTATGGGAGGATCTTGCTTTTAGTACTAGATGGATTGGTGATGATTAAGAATATAGATCTCTGAAAATGAATATCTTCCATAACATTTATAAAATTAACCTTTTTGAACGAAATATTGTAAGGTGCTTAGTACTATAAATTATTTATCCATACTTAATATTATAAATTCGAAAGTAACTCTGTCTGTCTGTCTGTATGTTACGTTTTCACGCCTAAACCACTGAGCCGATTTAGATTAAATTTGGTATAGAGATAGTTTGAGTCCCGGTGAAGGACATAGGATAGTTTTTATCCCGATATTCCCACGGGATCGAAACTTATGCGGGTGAAACCGCGGGGCGCAGCTGGTTTATATACTTTACTTTACACTGCAAAAATAGATCGAACACCACAAAATATACAATGTGTGGCCTTATCGCTTTCTGCGATCTCAAAATCTAAATTATCAGGTTACGCAGATATCAAGATAAGTAGGTATTACTGCTGCTGTAAATATATCGATGTCGCATAATAAAGCACAGTGAATAAATTACGTTAGAACTGTTTTTGCTCATCTCATTTTAGTTTAAAATAATAATCAATTACACAAAGTTTCCTGCAAGTTTCTCTTTCCAGTAAATGAGGAGTAAATCCTTTCGGTTCGCCCAGCGTAAGTCTGTAGAACTTCGAGTCATAGTTCAGAGTGAAATTGTCCGTCAAAAGATCGGTAAAGGCGTGCCTCGAGTATTTACTTACCACTAGATTGAATCATCATCATCATCATCATCATTTCAGCCGAAAGGCGTCCACTGCTGGACATAGGCCTCCCCCAAGCACCTCCACTTCGACCGGTTTTGTGCTTCTCTTTAGATTGAATGCAATAAAAATATTCTGGTGTCATAATTATGAATAGAATTTTTTTTGTCTGCGTTTATATAATAATTAATGCTTCATTATGATTCTTATAAAATGTCTCATGAATTATCTTGGGTTAGCGCGGTAATTGCGTAACACACTAACTGTAGCAATGGCTTTCATTTTGACAATTAAACATCATTCGTTGCATTATTTAGGTTGTTAAGCATACAAATTATTTGAACATATAAAGCAATGGATTAAAAATAAATAGCCTTCAAAATAAATTAGATTGTGTGTTACGCAATTAGGGTTCAAGTCTCCCTATAAGACGATCAATAAAATCCAATGAAATGTTTTTGCCAACCACATTATCAGTCATGGTCTTCTATAGAGGAGTAGACTGGATTACGGTTTACCTACAGAAATAGTGTATGCAATAAGCAAAGGTAATATTTATCTACTACGTCTTTAGCTTTATAATTAAAAACGGCAACACAAGATAAATATAATACAAAGTAATTCTACGTCAACGTGATTTTAGTAAAAGATAAAACATTTGCTAAAACCGAGACAATAGGACCTGGAAAAGGTAGAAACATACACAACATGCAGAGAACCCTTCCTTTCAGAATCACAAAGCGGCCAAAATAAGCCCCAGACGTAATATTATTATTAATATTTATTACGAATTAGATAACGTAAACGCACATTACTTCTTTACTTACAAAGAAAAAGTTTTCGGTACGATCTTCATCCCATTATGAATTTACAAAGGGAATTTCACAGATGTTGGTTTATTCTTTCTTATTTGAATATTTTCTTTGTATGGTTGAAATTCGCCCCTGATCCGGGAAGAAAAATATGTTTTTGATGCGATGGTGGCCAAGCAAATGTTGGTCAAATGGCGAATATTATTGTAATTTTATCTTCTATTATTTCATGATCAATTTAGCAGAAGATGATAAAATTGAACACATTTTGAAGTTATGAGCTCGACTGTCACTAATGAGACTCAATTATTTTTGTATTGTAACTGGAGTAAATAGGCTTGCCTTACAGACGACGGGATATATATACGAGTAATACCAATGTGGTGGATATTTCATTCTGTATAATATTGTGAACTCATTCATTAGCTGTAGTAGGTAAAATATCTTTACCAAAACTAGAAAGACCCTACCGAGGCATTAATGGACGTTAATTTGGCCTAAAATCAAATTTATAAAAAAAAAAAAAACTGGCACTCCAGGAGTGGCGACAGAAGTGAAAACAAAACACAAACAGAATACTTTGCCATCACTCACTGACATATCGGATATACATTAAAACCGAGTACATCTCGAGGACAGCCGAACACATCCGAAGCGGTGTCGTTACGGTAACAGTAGCGCAAATTCAATGGTTTTCTCCCATTAAAAAAAAAAACCAACGCGCCTAAAGAATTTTTCACTTGGGAGTATTTCCGTTTGAGCACCTACGGTATTGGTACCCCACCCGGGCCGCCATCCAAAGATTAAATCATTTGAAAACCGTCGGGTTGTTACAACAGCAAATCGGTACGCCAATAAAGTGCCATTAGGAACCCCTACACAGAAATTGCTCAATGAGGACCGCTTTTGGCTATTTTTGTCCGCAAATGTTCAAAGCTGTTACGAGCGTAGGAGTGGGTTTTTATAGCTAAAACGACTTAGTCAAAAGGTATTTCACGAGTCAGTATAAAAGTTAATAATCTAAAGTGGATGATGGATGTGATGTGATCTTTTTTTTTAATCGTCATAATATTTTAGGGGTATAATAATTATTATATAAGAAAACAAGCAGTGATGGCATTCCCATCGGAAAAAATTACAAGTTTCCATACAAACATCCCTTATTTTACTCCAGTAAGGACCATTTGAAAAAAAAAACTTCCTTAATGTTTACCTTCGTCATAAAAGAAACTCTTGTACAAAATCAAAGCATCTTGACCTGCGGTTTAGGCTGTACGTTCTCTATCAGTTAGTGAGCGAATGAATTAAGAAGGTTTTTATTAAGTAAAAGATGTGAGATTCAAATCAATAAATTCAAATTAATAAGACTCTTCGTGAATAATCGCCCATGGTTTTATTCAATAACTTTACGTAAAACTTTATCTGACATCGAACTAAACTTTTCGGAACATGAGGCGACCCTTCGGTATAAAATCTTTAAATTATCTTTTCGTGATTCTGCTTAAAAACATATTTCTAAAACGATTTACTTCTTAAAAGTTTCGAAATGAACATAATTTTAAACACTTTTAGGAAACGGTGGGGAAAGTTAGTTCAAGGTCACTTTCACCCCAGAACAACCCTCATCAAAATGAAATTATGTTGCTTCGAACATTACGCGATCAAAGATTGAAATAATTATCAGTTCGTTTTGATATAATGGCGAAAATGTACTTCTGTTATCATTATTGCTGTAGCACTCAGCGTGATCAATAGGTTAGTTATAAATTTAAAACACCATGTTTCAATTTTCTTGGCTATACAGATACACACATTGTAACGCGACGAACATAACGCGGCATCGCTGCTCCCGCGCCGTCCGTTCAACCCGACGAGTCATCGCCTCCTCCCCGCGCTACGCGTCCCCGCCGTGGCCTCGACCGCCTATAAAAGCCCTCTCAGGAGCTAGCAGCGGCAGTTCGAGTTCGGCACGCTCCGAGAGTACTCTCCGCATCGACTTAGGTCGGTCACGATTACCTCGCCTCTTGCTGAATTTGAGCTAGCGGCGTGTATTGTTTGTTTGACTGTGTTGGTGTCGTTAGCGGACCACCACATCACCCAGACAATATACAACGCGCGTAGGGATTCTTTAGATTGTCAACCTTCTCTTTTAGTTAGACACCAACCTTGTAATTAGCTTTATTGTACTTATCAGACTATTTTCTCCAACATTTCATCTTGTTATTGTAATTCTGTCTAGGTTTTAGTTTAAATAAATAATTGTTGTTATACGTATTGTGGGTTTAGTTTATCTCCTCACACATACCCCGTTACATCTGGCATCCCAACGTAGAGGCTTTCTTTAGTTTTAATAGATACCCACGTAACTGTTAGGTTTTATTTTCTTTTGTATTGGTTTTAGTAATATTAGTTTTAACTATCTACCCTCACTTTTTTTTTTCTCTCCTTACTTCGGAATTTTATAGTCACTTTTTTTGTTTGTTTTATTAACTTCACGTTAGGTCCCTTTAGGGGTAGGTAGAATTTTACTTGGTAGGGTAAAGTAGTTGGTCAACAATATTGAGTTTTATAACATATTACCTAGGCGTAGCCGTAGGAATTTAGGCAATAATATGGCGAACGTCAGCTTCTCTGACGACCAGTTCCGCGATCTATTGGGGGTCTTGGCCGGACGGAAAGATCAGGTCCCACAAAAATCTGGTAGCTTTGCGTCATGCACTGCTCGCTTCGACGGATCTCGAAATACGGCAGTGGTTGAGGCATTCCTATCAACCATTAGCACGTATAAGAAAATAGAGGCAATAAGTAATGACAACGCCATTGAGGGGCTCACATTGCTACTGGTTGACGACGCATCCATCTGGTGGCTAGGAGTGAAAGATTCAATCACGAACTGGCAGGAAGCTATTTCCCTGATAAGGACGACGTTTGCGCCGAAGAGACCAGCTTATCTGGTGTATGATGAAATTGTTTGCGATAAGCAGCAGAGTCCTTCGGGCACAGAATTATTTGTTGCCAAGAAGCGAGCCCTTATGGCGGAGTTGCCCAAGCCTTCTCTTACTCCATCGCAAGGCCTGGACCTCTTGTATACTTCCCTACATATAAGTATCAGAGATAGAATACCAAGAGATTCTGTTGCGACCTTTGATGAGTTCTTGACAAAGGTACGTCAAATTGAAGAGTCAGTCGCTGCACGATCGGGACCCAACTCAAGCAACACCTTTGCCACTCCATCGGGGAAACGACCCAGGTGTACCTTTTGCCGTGCTTTTGGCCACAACGAACAGGAGTGTCGCAAGAAAGGCATCAAAGGCAAGACTCCAACGGAAGATGTTGCAGCAGTTCCAGCCACCTCCAGACCAACGCCTAGTCACAAAATCACCTGTTACGGTTGCGGTGAGCCCGGCGTAGTCAGGAGCAAATGTCCACAGTGCAGCAAAACCAAAGTTGGCGCAGTGGACGTCGGGTTTTATTCCTTCAACTCCCCGTCCACCCTGGCATCTACAGCACGACTTAGGCCAACTGTCAAGATTTGTATCGCTGGCGTCAACGGACAAGCTCACATCGATTCTGGGGCCAAGCTGAGTGTCGCATCTACGTCATTGTACGGTCTGTTAAAGCGAAAGGGAGTTGAATTCAAAACTGAAAATGCGACGATTACCCTTGCTGATGGCTTACGGCGGAGACAGCCTGTAAAGACAGCTGCAGTGACAGTCACATTATGTGGCCGGAATATCCCCACAAATTTTATCGTGTTGCCTGAGTCACACGATAACCGTACGCTCCTAGGAGTAGATTTTATCCAAGATGCAGGCATCGTGCTCAACCTGCCGCAGTTATTATTCCATTTCTTGTATGAGCCTGGCAAGAAATACGAGCTCTACAATGAGGAAGAAGTTGATGCATCCGTTTCCACGGTGCAAACAGAACCTGAGAAAAAGGAGTCAGTGATCTCTAGGTTAGCTAAGATGACGTCGCTGGAACCAATGGTTAGCCCGTTGCCCACGACACCGTCCCAAACTTCACATATTCCTGAGGAATGTAACATGGCAGATTCGTATGGACCACCTCCATTAATTGAATACTGTACGCCACCGCAATCGCCCTCGCGACCAGAACCCAAGCTAACTGGCTACTCGCCGAGATTTGTCGGGTCATTGTTCCGGGATGCGCAATCAAATATTAATAGTGCTGAAGTAACACTCTCCCCGCACAGCCAGCAGCTATTTGGTCCCAACATCGATATTGCTATGGTCGCAGTATCTGATTCGGGAGACACAGCCACTGAAGAGAGTAACCAGCTGAATACTGCATTGGAACGCCATTCTGCCGTCTTTATTGGTAACGGAGAACGAGCTAGCCTCGTGGAGCATAGCATAGAAACTGGAAATCACAAACCAATTGCTGTGCCCCCATATCGACTATCAACACAACATGAAGAAATTCTACGTAAGGAGGTTAATCGGATGCTAGTGACTACGCCAGTAGACCTGTTTTGGTTCAGGGGGAGGGCACAACTGAGCACCCCTAAACTCATTCCATTAACAGATACATCGAACAGAGCGATAGTAGTGCAAGAAAACAAAAAAGAAAGAAGAAAGAAGGGGATGGATGAACGTCGACGACCTGCTCCCAGCCTATCGACCCGGCGATCTTGTCCTGGTTGCGGCCAATATCCTGAGCAACGCAGCTCGCTACCACACGGCGAAGCTGGCACCACGTCGCGACGGGCCCTACATCATTCTGCGACGGCACGGGCCCTGATCTTACGAAGTAGCACACATATCGGACCAGAAAATCCCTCTAGGTATTTATCATTCCTCCGCGCTGAGCCCATACCAGGGCTCAGCCTTAAACTTACCTAATCCAGAAAGACCTTTGCGCAGACGCGGTAGGCCAGGGAAGCAGCCGGCAGCCACGGAAGCATCAACTGGTCCTCTCGCCGGGACGACTTCGGGACCAGAGGGGGAGACTGTAACGCGACGAACATAACGCGGCATCGCTGCTCCCGCGCCGTCCGTTCAACCCGACGAGTCATCGCCTCCTCCCCGCGCTACGCGTCCCCGCCGTGGCCTCGACCGCCTATAAATGCCCTCTCAGGAGCTAGCAGCGGCAGTTCGAGTTCGGCACGCTCCGAGAGTACTCTCCGCATCGACTTAGGTCGGTCACGATTACCTCGCCTCTTGCTGAATTTGAGCTAGCGGCGTGTATTGTTTGTTTGACTGTGTTGGTGTCGTTAGCGGACCACCACATCACCCAGACAATATACAACGCGCGTAGGGATTCTTTAGATTGTCAACCTTCTCTTTTAGTTAGACACCAACCTTGTAATTAGCTTTATTGTACTTATCAGACTATTTTCTCCAACATTTCATCTTGTTATTGTAATTCTGTCTAGGTTTTAGTTTAAATAAATAATTGTTGTTATACGTATTGTGGGTTTAGTTTATCTCCTCACACATACCCCGTTACAACATTTATTTATTTATTTATTTATTTAGGAAACCAACAGCGATACATAAAATATTTTACAAAATATGCGTGTTACAGTTATTATGGCCAATTATAGGTTTCCCTGTATAACTGGAATATGTATAATACATGCGAACGGACTAATGCCAGATATTTAAAATTAATGAACAAAATGAAATTACAATACAACACAATATTACTATTAAGATTAAGCTTTACATTTTTGGAAATTTTAAAACAAAAAAGGTTGGATAAAAGAAAAAAAGAGAAAGAAGAAGAAGAAGATTGGTTGCTTGTCATTTACCTCCGTTTATAGTTTTAATTATTTGTTTTGCACATGCATCATACATGCCCAAAAACTCGTTTAAAAAAAGTTTAAGGTTTATGAATCCTTTAGATATGGTTTGTTATTTCTGAAACTAAATGAAAGAAATTCAAGAGAAATAATTTTTGACTCAATCCACGCTAGCATAATTATGAACAAATAATAATAAATAATTTATTTTCCAAAAGTAATTTACAAAGTAGATATGCGCAACATTTACAGCTTAAGACTTACAAGTGCACATAAATTTAAGCAAAAAACCCCCAAGCTATGTAGTTATAATGAATCTTGTATCAATAAGAAAGTAAAAAAATTTACGCTTTTGAACATGTAGGTAAATAAAAAGAATCACACAAAAGTAGGTCACACGTAACTAAATCGATCCCCAAAGAACATAAGTAACGGATTTATCCTGATTGATCCAAAAATATCTCCTGTGAGTCTAACGGAGTATAAATAAAACATATTGAATACACGAGTCGAACGAACCTTAATAATAATTATTATATGTGTCGTGAGAGATTCTACTGAGTCAATACTCCAGATCCGAAGATTTGGAGGGGAATCTACAAGATATTGCACTGTGGACACGATTTCTGGTTTAAAGTGGTCGGATTTATTGTTGTAAGAAATCTCATTCAATGTTTATAGATAAGCCTATAGATCTACGAGCTTCAAATTCAAAACTTTAAATATTACGGTGTCTGGTGTCTGGTATCTAAATTAGTTTTATAATGAGGTACAATATTGTTCGTTTATATGTTTGTAAAAGGAAAAACTGATCCGATTATAAATTATTTTTCACTGATACTGTTTCACTATTTCCGACAGCTTTAGGATAATATGTTTAATATGATACAACAGAAGCTAATTCTAAACATAGATTATGAATTTAGGTCGTTTTAACAATGTCTACAAAATATTCTGTTGATCGGCAAAGAACGAAGAAGCAAAAAAAAAAATCGATGATATAAAAAATATATAAACCTATGATAATATATCATCTTCATTTGTCTAGCCTTTTCCTATGTTGGGGTCGGCTTCCAGTCTAACCGGATGCAGCTGAATAGCAGTATTTTACATAAAGCGACTGTCTAATTACACGTTCTAATACGTATTGTCCCTAGTCTTGGAGTGTGTCGAGGCCAATTAGTAAGAACCATACACCTAAACTTGACCAAAGTCTTAAATACTAAAACACGGCTCCAAAGTATTAGCTAGTGAGATAGTAAGTTATTCAGAGAGTTTCAACCCCTTTTCATTTCACCATCAATATGAGGACCAGTAAAGAATGAAAGCAAGGTAATACTCGTTAGGACGCTGCAATCGACATGTGATCGACTTCGACAAAAGACATAACGAGTGCAGTCGTATAACGTCGATCGACGTTCGACACCGCAGCAAAATTGACTGACATGAAGTTAAACCCAATCGACGTTTGACGAAGTCGTTTGACTTCGATCCTTCGGAAACTGCGAATAGATTTGTCATTTGATTTCGATTGAGAGCAAAGTCAGTTTATGCATTTTCGTTGTATTTATTGTATACAGAGTATACAATAATATTGCATGCAGTAAAATTTGTCGACTGACTGGGTACTTGAAAACTCTGGTGCACCCTGCGCAGAAGAGCGCGCAATCACATTCATCATCATCATTGGCAGAATTTTCCACCCACTGCTTAAACTAGGTCCCCTGCCTTTTGTGCCCTGCTTTCCTGGTCCAAGTCTCATCCATGTCTCTATCACTTTGCTGACTTGCCAATCTTGTACCACAACACGGCTTTTCTTATTATACATAGTTCGCATCGATACGACATGGGAGAAGAAGTAGAAATAGTATAACCATACAATGCGATATCCATTATGATTCATCTTGTGACAACAAATCCGATTGTAAATGTAGTCCTCTATCTAAATAGAATCCCCGAATTTCTATTACTTAAGCCTCAATAAAACATTCCAAGTCGAAGAACAGCAATAGCATACAAAAAAACTCAATCGTCTATATCGCGAAATATAATTTTATTATATATTTTATGGCGAACTGAAATTCATGGTGGCACCCTAAAAATTTTTACGTCTTACCGTATGTATCGGGGGTGTATCACATAAAACGGATCATGCGCGAGGGTAGCTGTAAAATCGTGGACTATCTTTTTATTGTATACGTCTTATTTCGGATCCACAATGTGACTTAGATAGTGTATAGTAAGAGGTTTAGTGTGGAATTTAGGATGTTTTTAGCTGCTATTTAGTTTATCTTCACGCTCTGGTTACGTTTTGGGGTGCGCAGGAATATCAAATAACGTTATTATTTTATTTTTTATTATAGAGATACAATATGTCGTTAAATTGGTAAAATGAATTGTTTCGCTAATGATAAATGGGTAGAATTTTGTTAAGGACTTATAAAGTGTATGATTTACTGTTGAAAACAAATCTGACTTGACTGAATTTGACTCTCTATAGATGATAAAAGTTCTCGAAACTGTGCTTTCAAGAACAAAGCTCTTGTTATGCACGAAAATGAAACACAACACTGCTAGCTCACAATTTCGTCAACACACTTCTTTAATTCTCAGACTCAAACTCGACTGCGACAAATGTTAGTGCTACGTACGACTAGTCGCAATTTCATTTAATCCTTTTGTTTAGTAGTTAGCTGGAACTGTCTGGAAACGAGCAACTGCCTCCCACGTTGGAATTCCAGAGGATTCCAACTTGCTACTTTGTACTGAAACCGGTTTACGTTTTATGCAAGACTGTTGCATATGTTGCATTACCTGCGTTTGTGAATGTTTAAGTTACAGAGTAATATGTTGCGTTCGAGGTGTTTTTATAAGCAACGTGGTTTGCATATGCTTTTGTTTTGGGTTATATTTCATTATAAATAAATTATTATTAACTAAAATTCTTCTTACTTCATTCTTTAGTTTTTACATTCTCTGTACTCAGTCAAACGTTTTAGGTAATAGTAAAATTTTGCTCATCTTTGAAAAAGACACAAAATTAAGGGCTGCCACGAGGAACTCTATTGGGGTCAATGTTATTTTTCTACGTTACAAGTTATCTTTATAGAAAGGTAACACCCAAAAATAAGAATATTACAGTAAATATTGACGTTCACAAAAGTTTACAAAAAAATAATAAAACGGAGCAAAATCCATCTTTATAAAAGGATAGTTCATGTTATTTATAATAAAAGTTGTTGGCACTCTTAAAAACGAGAGAGCTCCTTGTCACCTCCGCGTGCCACACGTGTATAAAAGTGGAGCTTGGGGATCGGAGGTTGTTAAAATATATCTACTCTCAGAGGGAAAATGTTGTGTTTATTAGTTAAAAGGTTCCTAGTAAATAGAAAATGAACGAAATGAATACTTAACCGAAGAAACATACATTTTAACGTAAGGACAAAAGTCTTACAGAATTGAAGGATTAATTCAAGAGAACAATTGAGAGGTAATCCTGATAGGCGGGAAACTACATAGCAATCTAGGACTCACCAAATAATAAACTCCAAACGGCATCACGACGACTGCCACAAGTAGATCAGCAACTGCCAAACTCACTATAAAATAATTAGTCACAGTCTGCAGCGTCCTCTCCCGCACTACACTCATTATCACTAACACATTGCCGAACAGCGTGAAGAAAGGAAAGATCAGTAGCAGCAGCGCCCACAGGTTCTGATCAGCATCGTCCACTTGTCTGTTAAAACATGATATATTGAACGTACCGTTAAAACTACAGTTTGTGTAACCGTACACGTCTGCCAAATCTAGACTAGAGTTGGTAGTAAAGTCGTGGGACGTGTTGCCATAGAAATAATCACTAAAGTCTTCCACTAGCCTCATAAAGTCACCGCTAGTGTTTGCGTCTCTGACTTCGACCTTGACGGTAGCATTCCTAACGTCGGGCGGCCTTTTCGAGGGGTATAGGTACGTTGGGTAACGTGTGTTGTTGTGGTATGGCACTAGATTAGTGCTCATCGTAGCTTCAGTGCTCGGGGCCGAGCGATGAGCCTTCAGCGTCATTCTCCCGCGCGCCCGTCGCGTCCATTTGTGCTAGTTGACGCGTCGCATCTGCAACAAAGAGAAAACTTGATTAATGTTTTACTAAATCGAGTTATTATTCAAAGCTGGGAAGATTTAAGATTTTTATGCTGTAATGGGTGAGACGATTTATTATCTGAGTCAGCTTGCGTTTAACTATTTTCTCTTGTAAGATATGATTATTTTGTAGACCAACATAATAATCTAAAATAAACAGCTCCGGGAAACTTTCGCTTGGGAAGGATATTGCATGTTGATAAAATGCTCGTTTTTTCTCGATATAAAAATGGCAATACTGTCGATAAAAGATCAATTTTGTTCTTTCTATGAAACAAGAGTCAATAAACGCTTTTATGAGTAAATTGAACAGGAGCAGATTGAGATACTACAATCTTTTTATTAACACTCTCACCGCTACTCAGATATAGGAATTTACAATTCCAGCAAGCCATGCGGGCCGCCGGCGGACGCATCTTGACCCATTCACACAAACCGCGGTGAAAATGTTATAAAGCGTGCACCAGGCCATGCGGGCGGCCGGCGGGCTCGCTGATTGTTCTTATTAGCAGGCCATGCGGTCCGCTACGATCTTGCATAATCATGTAATTTTTTTAGAGCGCGGCCTGCTTTTATAGAAGAACGTATAGGTGGCGTGCCTTACTCGAAAACTTACGACCCGCTGGCGGACCACATAGTGATGAGTGTTACTGTGAGGGTCTAGAAGAACTCTGCAAAACATTTAAACAACGATAGGATTTCTTTAAATTTATATTGACAGGAAGTCTTTACATATTCCCGACTAACCTAGCTCTGACTTTTCCTAAACAAAAATATCTAATGCAATATTTGACACCCCGTTCTAAACTTGAATGTTCGAATGGAACCCGCGCGAAATTATAGCCAGCCTGCAATACTTTAGATTAGGCTACGTATGTAGCCATCTACATTATCTTCATGAAACAAAACGGTTCCATGACAATGAAAAATAATCAGCGTTGATCATCTAAATGAACAAATCCCATTGCTCGCAGATCACAGGATTGAACTCATCAATCAAAGCTCGAGGACGTCGATTGAGGCACTCATCCGTAATCTTTTTTATAATAATTCTCCAAGTCAATTTAAAAAATGATTGATTCGAGAAAAAATCACGAGTGGTTATCGGGATGATAGATTATCCTTAAGTTTCCGCTAAGCGCGTCTTTAATTGCTGGTCCCTTAAGTGTTTTGTGATTGGAGGAATTAGATGGAAAAGTAATTTAATTGACAAGTGAAGTAACGATTAGATTTCTTAGATAATTTTCCTACCTATAGGTACCTACAATAGTGCCGATTATATTGTTCACCAACTAAACTAAATTTAAGTTCAATGCATCTATTCTTTCTATTTAACCGGTAAAACGGCGCGGTTCGCCGATCGGCGACGAAACAATAGAAAATCAGTTGTGTCTCATTAGCGGAGCTTGACAGATTAATTAAGAAAAGGCTAGAAGATAAATTTTAGTTTAGTCCTGTCAAATTAGTCAGCGCTTGTCGTAAATTGACGTAATTTTAGTAGGCAAGTTTTTAATCACGACTAAACTAAAATTTATCTTCTATCTTTTTCACAGTGAAATAAGAAAATGAAAAAAAAAATAGAAAATTTCTTAATGAAAAGATGCACTGAGCTTAAATTTAGTTTAGTTTGTGAACAAGGGAATCGGCACCAATGTCTCCTTAATTACTGCGACTCAATTCGCAATCATTATCAAATTGGTACAGATTAATATTCATAGCCTCGTCCTCTTGATTATCTAACAGTTCCAACAAAAGTCGATGAGCTTAAATGGTTATTACAACTAATCTTACTGTCTATCATTTGAGTAGAAAGGTTAAGTTTAATTAAACAGTTTAAAATAGCTTGCACGTCTTTAAGGCTCGAACAGGCAATCTTTCCAATCACCATGAAAATTAACTGTGAAATGGCAACATCATGCCATGTTCCCACCATAATGACTGACACTACCAATACTGCTCACCCATTTTAGACGCCATTAAGCCCTAATTAAGTTCACTCGCATGAAACGGTATGACTGACACAATGACAGCTTTCTTATTAGCATTTCACGTGATAACGCGTTTCTAGAATGTTCTCGCGATGAAAATCTAAATTGTTGTGTCGTCAGCAGAAAAATGTGAACTTGTTATCTGAGTTCGCGTTTTAATGGACTTAGAAGGAGCACGTCTTCTTTTTGGCAGTTTGTTTGTTGTTCTGCGTTTATATTTGTAGACTGTACTTATTTCAGCTTAGTTTAGTTTTTATCTTGGTTTTGTGTTGAATTTTGGCTAAGGACACTTGTGTGCCCACAAAATTAAGAGAGACTGAATTTTGTCTGGAATTTTGTAACGTTTACACGTGATTATGTAGAGATGTGAACAAACAACTGTGTAAGGTTTATAATCTTCACTAGGTTACAATATTGTAAACAGGTGAAGATTAAACTATACACACCGAAACATATTCTTTTTACATTTATTTATTGTTGGTAGTACGTCAGTCATTCGTTTGATGATTCGGGACGCCAGCGCCAGGTGGCGCTTGATAGAGTCTAGCCTGAGTTCGTGGGAAACGACGAGAGTCATACAGCAGCGGTATGGAGCAGTCTCTTGACCATTGGACATCGTACGGGCAACATGTGCTCAGAAACTGTCTAGTTGTGTCGTGTACCTATAATGTGTGTGTGTTTGTAACATTATAATTTGATTTGAACTGTAAACTATATTTTTTTTAATATATATTTTTTTTTAAACTGTTCTTCTATTGCGCAATAACCAACACTACCCATAGTACGCCCACAGTAATTAAAATATGGCTGATGATAACGAGACAGACGTACCTTTTCCGTCATATTCTTTTTCAAATAAAGAAACCCTCCTCATTTCCTTTTGAACCACCTGATTTTTGATGATTCCCAAAAAAACATTACCTCATCAATTATACACGTTGATCCGCCAGAAATTCCCGGTGCTTTGTGTGTGCACAACAATAAGCAATAAATTGTCCGGGAGAGGCCGGGATCCGTCAAATCCCGGGACGGGATATTACCATAATGCTCTTCATCATGAAACTGGGGAACTCAATTTTCGGTACTATTGATTTTCTCGTGGTCATTTAGGTGGTAATAGGAATTAATTATTAGCGTGTGTAAATCAATCATCATTGAGGAAAAGCTTGGAAAATAATCTGGATAAAACATGAAATGATTCATGCTCGGACCTCCTACAAGGATCAATCGATAGAAAGATTTTGGTAGGTATCACCAAAGACACTAAATACATTTTGAAAGTTATCATTGTTCCTTTTTTTGTGTCCAGTAAAGACGGAAAAATATCAAGTTAATTAATATATTTAAGTTAAAGTTTAAGTGCATCAAAAACATAATTTGTCATCGCAAAACGTTGCCGGGCTTAACAGAAATTTCAGCCAGCTGAAAATCTCATATCTCGAATTACACCGGTACCTACCCTTCAAACCTGAACACAAGTTTTAATTTTCTCCCTATTTTCCACAGTGTAATGAGATGCAGATGCACCACTTTCCTTCGACGAAGAATCGCTCAAAAACTTAAGATCGTTAAGTGGACAGTAGCACCGGTTCCTCGACACCCGTGATAGATGATAGATCACGCCATTAAGCCAGGGGAGCCGGCAGAACTCATTTATCTTAGCCCATTTATACACTGACACACGAAGGCGTAGTTCTAGTTAGGTAATTAGTTTGGACGTTATAAATGGCTTTAAAAGGAGGCTTAAAAGTTGAAAATTAGGTTTTAAAGTTTCGGGTTTGTTGAAGAAGTAGAAAACAATTGTTTGTTCGAAGGTAATTTCGTAGTTTTCAATTCGAATGTTAATGATGCAATTTGATGTGAATTTATGGTGCAATTTAACTTTTCGTATATAACTAATAAGTTATACATTGTGTATAATCTTTTTTATAGGTTCAACCTTTACGAAATTAAGGCATTATGAAGGTCTACTGTATAAAACTTTAAAAAAAGGTTTTTTACCCCCAATTGTCAATTGAATTAACAAAATATGGTACAGAAAGAAATAAGCAATGAAATAATATCATTTGCATGTAATAATGACGCATAGGTATAACTTAAAATAAAGTACAAAACGAAAAAGATAAACAATTGGGGGAAAATATAGGTACGTCACATCCACTCTGGTTTTCAGCGACAGCCGGCGTCGACTTTATGATGTCGCCCGATGCAGTATATAAAGTCCATAATTATATTCTCCTCGATACGTCTTGCATTGTGAGGAGGTTCCTCTCTGGAGCCTTAACCACACCGGTAGCTTAGAACCCTGCTCCCGACACTGGCGGACCACTATTTTTTATATTTTTAAATGTTTTTTGTATACTTTTTTTTTATTTGAATAAATATTTAAAAATGTATAAAATAAGGAACTAATGAAATAAACGAAATATAATATTCTAAAAAATATACTTAATAATTAAAACAGCAACATTTGCCATCGACGCAAGCGCAGGGGCACAACACCAAAAAGCTTATGGCTTCTGTGCGCACAGCTGTCACAGTGAAGAGATTAATTACCGTTAGTGTTACGCAAATTACGCAATGGATTTTTACTATCATGATAATGGATGAATTTTCTAGAGTTCCTGTGGCTGGGTCGGCCTCTCCCGTGACTTCCAGCTCTTTCGACCAGGGCTTATGTAGACCACTTGTCTTTTGTATTCTCTGTTGAGAGTTATGTTAGGAGTAAAAAGATGTTCGAAAGATATTTTTATGTGTGTGTGATCTTCAAGAAGAAAATATAATATGTTGTAAAATAATAGTTTATTGTACAAAGAAAAAACACACAAAAAATTAGACATACAATAAACATGATTGTACAAGCAATGGGCAGAGGCAAGTTGAACAGCAGCCTCCTGAACTAAGTAAAAGGATACTTGTATCTCAAGAGCCAAAGTTCCTCATACATTGATTATTACAACAATCAGATTCAGTATTGAGAAATCTATTCAAGAGGTGATCGTCAAAATATTTTGAGTATAGTCGTAAGACAAATACCTACCATAGATTAGTTAGTAAACCATTATTTCTATAATCTGAATTAAGTAGATTGGATAGTAATAGTTTTATACTAAAGTAAATTGGAACAATGGTATGGTATATCCTGTAATAAATTTAATAAGAGTAAATGAATCCTACTGCCATTACAATTAATTGATTCATTGCAATCAACAAGTTCGAACAGATTTGTAAACAAACTCTCATTTAACTACTGACCTATAACTTTAACGTTTTATTTGAAATCAATTAATTGAAGGCTCACTGGTAAAAAATGCCTGGAAGTGCGCCTTTGTACAGACGCCAGCACATCAACCTAGCCGAAAGTGTCAAATATTCCCAATCAACTTTGAACCTTATGCTTTACTGATAAAGTGGAAAATCTATTAAAGAAATTTGACAGATTGTAGTAGGTTGATGTGCTGGCGTCTGTACATTTGTGTGCATAAGGTATTTAAAAAAAAAAAACTCAAACGTTTCACTCTGAAATAGGAAAAGTCAACAAAATTAATTTGACCAGTACCAAATTCTGCAACAAAATCAAAATTATTATTTCTATGAGAAATGTTGCCAGTATTTGGTGAGTAATTCTTAGAATCAGTTTGTCAAATTTCAAAGTGTTTTTTATAACACTCAAATCATGAAGTTGCGAAATATTACTTAATTAGTTCACACTTCACCCCAAATACCCTTAAAATCCCTATGAAATATCAAATTACGCACACGTCGTGTCAAAACAAAAGCCTGCACCCTACTTATCGCTGAACACCTAACGGTATTATAAATGCCGTAAATATATTGGCGCGTTAACAAAAGGGTTACACCCACCGGTGTTTATCGTCATTTAACGGATAAGTGGATGATCTATTGGTAGCATCAACCTGGCAACCTATCATTTTGGTGTTATACCAATATTAAATAGCTCTAATAATCTCATCTTATTAATGAATTTCTTCAGAACAGTCGGGTGCGTAGTACTCGCAACCGGAGTGCGTGTATGACCAGATGTATGAAAGTTAACAAAGCAAAAGGAGTGTGTAAGGAAGGATGGTAGCAGGTGGCGTTCTGTTGTTTCTGCTTACACCCTTGGGAAGAATGTGTGAGTTTATGTATGTATGCCTAATAATCTGAGGGGCAATTCTCGTAATTTTAACCGGTCAAGGGGCGTGGTTCGCCGATCGGCGACGAAACAATAGAAAATCAATTGTGTCTCATTAGCGGAGCTTGACAGATTAAGAACGTTCACAGTTTGATCTTAATTTCAATCTGTCAAAAATACTTCTGATTTCCCTACATTTTGACAAGTTTTTGACATTTGTTTGTCGCCGAAATGAGACTGCGACTAGATTTTGAACGTTTTAAATTACGAGAATTGGCCTTCTGATCTAATCTGTAGGCTTAGCTATAGTTTACACTACCAAATCACGAACACCGTTGAGTTTTTAGAAAACGTTTATTAGAAGTTTTAGAGCACAGCATGCGTCATGTTCGTGAACGGGCGCCGTCAGTAGGGACTGGTCATCTCTTTGCTGCCATGGCTTATTTTAATTTATTATTTGAATTGTTGTTTTTTCTCATCTTTTCATTATGGACGCTTTTAACGTTCTGCATCGTTCTCACATGTATAATTTTTAACATGAATGATGTAACCAAGACTTTGTAACCACATTATTTTGATTTAAAAGAGTGTCCATGGAGTTTCTTGCCCGTTCTTCTCCATAGGTACCTACGCTTTGGAATGGGCAACTAGCTTCACTTTTTCTGACTGACTGACTTCTTGACAATTCAAAAGTGCCTGTAAATGGTTTAATTGAAATAAATGCTTTGAGTTTGAGTTTGAGTTTGAGTTTGACAGGTGTAAGTACCTACAGCACTTTGAGCACTTCGTGTACAAACAACACGAAGGAATATAGGAAGACACGAAAACAATAGAGAAAGATATGAAAGTACTTTAACAACAATTATGATTACGATAGTCAATTATGTAATTTTTAGACATAGTTCTCTGCAATGGCACGCCATTAGACGATCCTTGGTAACTCTCATCCAACTGTTACCAGCTACCCTGCAAAGATTATAGCTCCGCCAACTTTACGTTTGCCGATTCACGATCTTCCCTACTTACTCTTTCTAACCAAACCATATTAATATTATAAATTCGAAAGTAACTCTGTCTGTCTGTATGTCACTTTTTCACGCCTAAACCGCTGAACCGATTTCGATGAAATTTGGTATATAGATAGTTTGAGTCCCGGGCAAGGACACAGGATAGTTTTTATCCCGATATTCCCACGAGATCGAAACTTACGCAGGTGAAACCGCGGGGCGCTGCTAGTCTAACATAAATTCCGTCAAGTCGTGACGTTTCTCACAAAAAAATAAATAAAAAAAAAGTGTGAATCTAAACGAAAAACGCGTCAAATCTCAGGTCATAAAATTTGCTTTCACAGCGCTAAAAGGTTTCTTAAACACGACACAAATATTCATGCCACTACTATAACACTATATCATGGAAAAATAAATATTTCACAAGCCCTCCTCGGAGATATTATGTCACATAACTCATTCTTTATTCGTCGAGAAATGTCGGTAATGAAACAGCTAGTCCCTACTCTTGTCACAATTTGTCATATATACTTCAAAAAGGCAACCCTTTATTTGAAGGAGAGAGAGAGTGTTACTATTTTTGTATATCTTCAAGCTGACTATATTTAGCAGTCAAAGCAAGTATGTGAATACCATCACTACATAGCGGGAATATTTTAGACCCTATCTGACTTCGGAGAATTCTGAGACATTCTACTGCTCTCTGAGATATATTATTACTTATTATATTAACTCTTTCACTTCAGATGTTAGCTTTAATAATAATATTTACTACGCTTACTTTCTTATAAGGTTCTTGAAGATATTGTAAAATTTTTGGCCTTACTAGAGATCAGACTAAAAAATATAGCTTATGTATTTTTTAGTGAAATTTCGTACGTATAAGCAGGATACAAAGGTCTAGAAAGTTAGTGATGAACATTTTCGAAAAGTCTTAATTAAAAAAAAAAAAAATCTATGGAAAAATGGGTCTAATTTTGCTGTAACACTATTTTTCGAAAATGTTCTTAACTAACTTCTTAGACCTTTGTATCCTGCTTATGCGTACAAAGCTTCATTAAAATCGGTTCATTAATTTCGAAAAACAAGGGTTTGAAAGTTTGTTTGAAATACCGTACGTCGTAAACGATAATTGAAAAAGGGCCATTTAAAAATTCACAACAATATTCAGCGGCAGTTCCAACCTGGCGGCTAACTAACTCACTATCCGTGTGACGTCACGTACGGACGCTATTAATAATATTATAATAATTATGTCTGTCTCTCAACTACGTGCTTCGTTTGTGAGAGATTGTTCGTTATTGCATTAGAGATGTTTTTTGTATTGTGAGGGATTTTTTCATACAGTATGTGGAGTGGTCAGGATTAAATTTAAATTAAATAAAATATTATTTCAGAATACGTCCATATTTTGTTAGTAACAATAATGCATATGTAAATAGGTATTGGTATTGTTAGTTTTCAAACAGTAATTACTAATTTGGACCTAGGACTGTCCCTACCCAGTATCCCTGAGAAGGATAGTCCGTTCTGGCAGCGATCACTTTTATGTGTTGTTACTACCATGCAGGCGCTGTAGTAAGCAAGCCGCTTTCTTTCGCATATTGGCATGGAAACCATCTGTGCGAGCCTCTGCGAACAAAGTATTATTAAATTGAATACGCAGGTCGTTGTAGGCTCGGCGCGTGTATGACACCCACAGGCCACTTGTGTAAAACGATTGACAGAACGCCTTAAAAAGGATAACTTTGACGTCTGTAGTAGAACGAGTGAACCTGCGGGCAAGCATATTGCTTCTCACAGACAACGCGCTGCGCTCCCTCTATACGTCTACATCATCCCTTAGGTCGCTCGTGACTATGTGGCCAAGGTACGTAAAACTATTGTCAATCTATAATGCTACACCGTTGAGACTTATAGGCGGAACACTGCGCAGCTGCCGCCTAGATGCTTTAAATACAAGAAGCTCACTCTTCTTCAAGTTGTATATTAAGCAATGCTTCTCCGCATAGGTCTCCCAGGTCGAAGGCAACTTCTTCAACCTACTTAGGTATCGATGGACTGAGAAGTACCATATCGTCTGTATAGCTTATATTGTTGACACACGTTCCGTCAATGTGGCAGCTGACATGTGTACCGCTCAGTCGCTCGATAAGCAGGTTGATATAAAGGTTAAATAGCAGAGGCGAGCTTAACCCCCCCTGTCTGACTCCGCATTCCGGCCTGTACTCGTCTGACAGAGTACTCTACCTGACCCGGTTCTTTTGGTTAAAGTAGCAATATTTGAGAAGGGAGGAGTACCTACTCCGCAGACACACCCGCATCCTCCAACTTGCCCCACAGCATGTCATATGCAACCAGATCAAATGCTTTTGACAAGTCGACGAAACACGCGTATACCAGCGTCCTCCTCGCTGTGTAGTACATGACAGTTCGCTTTAGACTTAGAATGGCGCTCTCTGTTAGATCTCCTACTTTGAACCCGAACTGGGCATCGTGCAACTAAACCTGTGCAATAAGGCTAATATTCAGCAAACTATCAAGTACCATGGCTGCTGTAGTAGCGAGTGAGATGGGCGGGTAGTTACTAATGTCAGACGTATCACCCGTTTTATTTTTCACTATAGGAACGACTATGGTCCGCATTAGCGGCTCCGGAAAATACGAGTGACCTATGCACAGACAGTACACGCGGTAAATGAACCCCAGCAAATTTATAATGCTCAATATTGAGCCCGTGGTGAACAGGAGATTTTCCAGGGTGCGCCAAAGTTCACCTAAATTTTTAACTCCGATAATTGGAAATCCGAAAATGTTCTTCGTAACATTTTTCATCCTAACAATCACAATTCCTAACTACTCTGTCTCTAATGTTCATAATTCCGAATCATTCAACTTCATAATGTCAGTAGCAATAAACATCTATTATACTTTTATTTGTTTTCCTATATTTTCTCAACATAACCATCTTTTACACTATTATTCAAAGTCATATCTTTTTTCATTAGATCGTCGACATAGGATGCAAAAACGAGCGAAGGGCCCCCCGAGGTTCGGTTTGGTTAGGTTACTTTAAACCCTTTACACAGAAATAGGGGCCCCGCGAAGCGGGGCTCCGTCAACATAGGATGCAACGGCGAGCGAAGGGCACCCCGAGGTTCGGTTTGGTTAGGTTACTTTAAACCCTTTACACAGAAATAGGGGCCCCGCGAAGCGGGGCTCCGTCGACATAGGACGCAAGGGCGAGCGAAGGGCACCCCGAGGTTCGGTTTGGTTAGGTTACTTTAAACCCTTTACACAGAAATAGGGGCCCCGCGAAGCGGGGCTCCGTAGACATAGGATGACATAGGATGAAAAAAAAAGTGCTTATCATATTAGACTAAATAGGTTTTATGTCTATTGAGTGGTATATCAAACGATTTTATATTGTCTGTTATTCTTATAGAAATTAGTTACATTAAAATTATATCAATCGTTTATTATATTAACTGATCATTATATCAAATAAAATTATAGGTTGAGTTGTTATATTGTAAATATTAGAGGTTTTGTAATTATATCATATATTACTTACCCGTATAAACTCCCAGGCCATGAAAATACTATGGTAGTTATGTTTAGGGATAAAAGCGTTATGATAAAAACAGTAGAAGTTTAAAATATTTACATTAATGATATTATTAATTAAAATTTTCGGAAACATGAGTGTTATGAACATCGCCGGTAGTGCTACAAATAGTATGAATGAAAACTTTAGGATGAAAAATTTTAGGAAGAGTGATCATTCGGATTACAAATCGTTAGGAAGAACAATTTCGGGTAAAGAACTTTAGTTGAGCCAATATGGACCCGATTTTCCACGCTGCATTTTTCAAATAATTTTATCCACACTCTTCGCAGGTATCTTTACATTCTTCCCCGTCACAACGGGCTCGGGATTAGGAGTGATATTATGTGTTCTAGTTTTGTTGTTTTGTGTCTATTATGAGAAATGAGGAATGGGAAAAGGATTATGACAGATGGGTAGATTAGAGCTTGAATGATTAAAAACAGATTAATGAGTATTCTAAGGGTAGCGGGATTCAGAGTAACTTTTATTCAAGTTGTGCTTTTGTGACTATTCAGGAAAAAAAGAGGCCTTTATCCAGCTATGGGTACGGGTGGTTTTAGGCTGAAATGACGATGATGATGATGATGCAGTGACTTTTAGGTGGTTCGTTTGCATTTGTTCCTTTGTACGCATGAGCGATGCTCGAACGCTACCGTTGATCTATCTCACCGTGTAAATTTTGGTGAAGTGAGCTTGGAGTGAGCAGCTGTCAATAGTGTCAAGGTCAATAGCATCAGGTGGAATGACAGCTCAGTTCACCTAAGTTTTCCCGATGAGATATTTACAGAATCGATGGAAAAGATAAAGACCCTGATGCAACGCACATGATCCCGTTGTATAAAACACTAATCCTATTGGCCTCCAAGTTTACAGGCGGATCAGAAGAACGTTTTCCTATTGGATATAAACTGAAGGAGAACTATTGTCATCAAGTAACACACGCCATCCACAAGTGTACGCAGAGGTAGATTGTAGAAAATACCTACATTTTCCCAGTTATTATATTAAGCCTCATGTCAATTAATCAATCAACTCAGCCTATCGAAGTCCACTGCTGGACATAGGCCTCTCCCAGACTGCGCCACAGCACCCTGTCCTCCTCCTTCCGCATCCAGTCCGTCCCAGCTACCTTTTTCAGGTCGTGGGTCCATCTAGCTGGGGTAGCCCTATGACGTGAGTCAGACCCCAGACTCCGGCGACAAGTAAGTTTTTTCAAAATACATACACAAAGAGAACATGACTACACAAACAGGAATTTATCTACCATCACATAAAAAAATTCCAATTCTTCTTATTCGAGCACCGAGCAAGCCAAATATAAATCTGTATCTGTCGCCCGCGTAACAGACCTAAATCAATCAAAGAATCGTCTTCAAGGTCATCCGCTTTCGATTCAAGGTCATCCGTTGTTCGAAGTTCCAAAAATAGAGCGCTGTCTGAGTGTTACGACATTTTCTTTATGTAAAAGCCCACATAATTATGTTTACGACCTGAACATGTTATTTTTTATGTCTTGTGGTTGTTTAGACACAAATGTATGTGTGTCTTCGAGTGGCCGTTAGATAAGAGATGAAAAAAAGGATTGTGTTTTGTATCAACATTGCTAGCATAATCAGCCTATAATGTTCCCACTGCTGGGACACAGACCTCCTCTCTGTGAGAGGAAGTGGGCCGTAATCCACCAAGCGGACCCAGTGCGGGTTGGTAGATGTCACATGTCTTCAATTTTTTGGTTCGAGGACATGCCGGTTTCCTCACGATGTTTTCCAGTGATTTTTATCTTTTTCGTTTTGACAGAAGTGGTGATGAAATAATTTAAAAGTAAAGCGCCTGACTGGGTTCGAACCTACAACTAGTAAGTCGCGGCCGTTACCAGTGAGACACCACTGCTCTCAAAAGCTGCTGCCAAAATTGCTAGCTTTACTTCAATTTCAGAGTAAGTAAGTAAAGTACAATAGCCATTTATCTTCAATTTACGACGGATTTCTCTTATCTGAGCAGCAGCTTCCACTTATCTGTATTGAGTGCTAGTTCAAAGCTCTTCTTGTGTAGTATTTGATTTTCTAGATTTTTCTAAGTACCTACTTCTCAGTGCTTATGCCAAATCCATACTTCCATACTAAGATTATATATTTGAAAGTAACTGTCTGTCTGTCTGTCTGTATGTTACCTTTTTACGCCTAAACCGCTGAACCGATTTAGGTGAAATTTGGTATAGAAATAGTTTGAGTCCCGGGAAAGGACATATAGTACTTTTTATCTCAATATTCCCATGGGATTGAGACTCATGCGGGTGAAACCGCGGGGCGCAGCTAGTACCTAATAATATAAGTCAGTTTTGTTCCAGAAGTTGCCGGCCTCAACGACAACACATCATGTCTGTTTTGGGCAGAGATGTACTTCGCCTACATTTCCCATGTAATAGTGGGTGCTTATTGCCTACCAACCGGGCACAAATCCACACTCTGAGCTACTATTTAAAAATTTGTAATGAATAACCCCAATAACACTTTGCTCAACTTGAGAATTGAACCCAGGACCTTATGTTCTGCAGTAGTGCTTACCACCACTACACCAACGGGGCCGTCAAAAGTAGATACTTATCCCAAAACAAAACAGTAAAGAAAAAAATATACGAATAAAATTTACAATTTCCCCACTTAGCGCTAACTTTTTAACATACTCGTAAATTGCATCATTCAGCATCCACTAGTTCGTACAGGAAATGAAATGCCACTGAACATAACGCGAACACGTGGAAACATTCCCGCGCACTATTTGCATTAGAAGTGGAACTACTAAACGAGAATGTCAAACTAGTTTTATTTCTGCGATGAACATTTTTTACAGTACATGCAATAATATAACGCAATAATTTGTAGAAAGAAATTGTCTTACAGTTTGCAGTTTGTTTACTTGTTGAACTCTCTTCCAAATTGGTTTCTCCCGAACCGATTATGGCAAGAATACTTTTATTTAAAGAGCGTGTCGTCTGTACAATGACACGATTTCATTAAAAGCAAATCAAGATTTAGATATTTTTTACCTTTCTCTACCCAAATTCAAATTTAGTATTAGAAATATTTTGGCATCGAAATTTAAATAATAATAATGTTATATGTTAATATTAAATTGTAAATTCTGTAAACTTTAACGGTATAAAATTCTGGTAGTTGTTACACTTAGTCACATATAATTTACCTACTTGTATAGTAATCTGTGGAAACTGTTTCTGGATTGTGTTAAACTAATTGTATACTTACTTATGTTTGTTA